>CM077148.1:134915534-135389883 GCA_039583875.1 Platanthera guangdongensis
TACAAGAGTTTCCTGTAGAGGTGAAAATTTACTACTTAACCGCATACAGGCGGTGAAATTGATGGTTTATTTCTTGGCTGCTCTGTTTTATGTTTTAGCTTTCCCGTGGGATTCCTCCTCCTTACAGAGTTACTGGCGGTGGAGAGTTTGTTGCGCAAATCGCAATCGCGGAGATAAACACGCACCAAGGGTAACAATCTCTTCCTCTCAGTGTTTGTAATTATTTTTGTGCAATGAGAGTCCCCTCACGCCAATTCGGTTGAGTATGGGGACTCCGTCAGGGCGTGGGATTGCGACCCGATGTATTTTGATGTGTGAGCTGCACGAAGAGTCCCTCTCCCACTACGCGGTGGAGAGCGGGGACTCCGCTAGGGCGTGGGATTGTGACCCCGGTGTAGTTTTCTACTTTTACTTTGCTTAGGAGGGCCACCCGCCTTCAATTGGATGCGGTGTGTGTTTCCCTCGGTTCATTGCGAACCTCCGGGAAAATTGTTTCCGTCCCCGTTATATTTTTATGCATTAGTGATCCGACGCGCGAGTCTGGATTTAGGCATGTTGTGTGAAGCCTACCCGTGGCGGTAAGCTCGGATCGGTGATGTTTGTGATGTGCATAACGATTAGCCCTAGTTGCGCTAACGGGAATGTCTCGTTGATTTTATGCAGTGTGTTTAGTTAGTGCAATGGAGAAATTTTATTCTAAAAAAGGAGCATGTCAAAGTTCAATAGATTCTCAGGAGTTAGTTTAACTAGCAAAAGAAGTCGCGTAAAATTTTAAAATAGAAGATTACCTATCAGATCCAAGCTTAAGACATCCTATAAATTCCATGATGCAAATTTTCAAGAGTCTTTATGAAGATATTATTTGCAGAATGGTTCTTGTCAACCTCAGTTAGAAATTTTTTCCAAACAGAAATCGGAAAAAAAGCTTGGCGCTTAATAGAATTGGTTTATGAGTTTTAAAGGCTGGTTAGAATATAGTAAGCAAAAAATGCAGTATTTTGTCTTTACTGTTATATTTTCCCCCAAAGAGGTATGAGCTTACTTTTACTACTAGAGGATTCAGAAATTGGAAAGATAAAATTGTATTGGAAAACATGTTGGAACTCACACTACTCCATATAATGCTTCTAGAAAACTTTGCGAGGCTTTTATGAATCAAAAACAGGGTATTGAGATTGCTTTAGCGAGACAAGAAGAACAACAAAGTATAGATTATCGTGCTCGTTTATGTGCTTCAATTGATTGCGTTAGATTTCTTTTACGACAAGGATTGTACTTTCGTAGTCACGGTGAGAGTAAAGAGTCTATCAGTCGAGGTAATTTTTTGGAGCTTATGATTTTCCTTGTCTCGTATAATGATGACATTAAGGCAGTTGCGCTTCAAAATGCTCCTCGAAATTGCCAGCTTATATCACCTAAGATTCAAAAAGAAATAGTTTCAGCAATTGCAACGGAGACAACAAAAAAAATCATTCGTGAGATTGGAGAAGATTGTTTTATAGTTTTAGTGGATGAATCCCGTGATGTTTCTACAAAAGAGCAGATATTCCTTGTGTTACATTATGTGAAATCCAGTGGCAAGATTGTGGAGTGTCTTCTTGGTTTTGTTCATGTAGCCGACACTACTGCATTATCTTTAAAAGCTGGCATTGAGTCGTTATTTATGCAATATGATCTTAGTATATCTAAGTTGCGTTGGCAAGGATATGATGGCGCTAGCAATATGAAAGGCGAGTTCAGAGGGCTAAAAGCTTTGATTTTGAATGAAAACAGGTGTGCTTTTTATGTTCGTTGTTTTGCACATCAACTACAGTTCCTGCTAGTAGCAGTTGCAGAAGGAAATTCTGATATTGCCGAGCTTTTCACACTTATTAGCACTATTTTGAATGTGGTTGATGTTTCTTGTAAACGGCGTGATTCTCTTTGAACATTGGAAGTTGATCGGGTTGCTAGAGAGCTCAGTTGCTGGGAGTTGGAAAGTGGTCAAGGGTTGAATCATGCTTTAGAGCTTAAACGTGTCGGAGACACGAGATGGGGTTCACATTATGTGACAGTTTTAAATTTCATTCATATGTTTTCATCGATTGTTGATGTACTGGAGATTGTTGTAATTGATGGGGCAGTTGGAAAACAAAAAGGTATGGAAAGCACAATGTTACAAGTTATCTTAACTTTTAAATTTGCATTTGTGATTCATTTGATGAAACGTATTTTGTCAAAAACTAACGAGTTATCACAAGCGTTGCAGAAAAAAGGATCAAGATATTGTCAATGCAATGCATTTTGTAAGGTTGTCAAAATTGCTACTATTACAGATGAGAAATAATGAAGTTGAGTGGGAATCCATTATTATTGAAGTCATTATGTTTTGTTGTAAACATGACATAGAAGTTCCAATTATGAATGAGAAGTTCGTTCAATCAGGTAGATCAAGACGCAAAGCACGTGAAATTACAAATTTACATCTTTTCTTCAGGATTGAAATATATAATGCAATGCTTGATTGGATATTAAATGAGCTAAATGACTGTTTCGATGAAGTAAACACTGAATTGTTGTTATGTGTTGCTTGTCATGACCCAAAGGATCAATTTGTTGCTTATGATAAACAAAAACTAATTCATCTTGCTGAATTATATACATATGATTTTACTCTGATAGAGTTGCAGTTACTTGAAGGACAACTTGACATTTGTGACATGCGAACTACATCACCGGATATATTTTCAGAAGTTAAGGGAATCAGTGGACTACTTCAAAAAATAGTGGAATTAAAAAAACAAGAGATTTATCAACTAGTTTTCAGATTGTTAAAGTTAGCTTGGCTCATACCAGTTGCAACAGCTAGTGTTGAAAGAACATTTTCTGCAATGAAGATAATAAAAAATTGTCTGCGAAACATAATGGGAGATGAATGGATTAATGATTGTTTGATGGCTTACATTGAAAAAGACGTTGCAGATACAATTACAACTGAAGAAATTATTTCACGTTTTTAGAACATGTGTCAACGTAAAGTCGTTTGTTGATCTGTAAGTTTTTTAATGTTCTGCTATCTTCTTCTACTTTCAATAAAATGTATGTTAAAATTTATTGTGCTATGACGGTTTTCAAATCCTAGTTCCACCACTGACGACTGCATGTACCGGTCGTAACCGCTTGACCTGTGAAAATAAGTCCTCCCAAACGAAGCCTTATTTTATATATGAAAAATGAAATCATCAGTTTTGATGATAGTTAGAAGGTTTATTAGGTTACAATACAATGTTAACTTCTCATTACATCCAACAAAATAAATAATTTAACAAATTTCATCATTTGACAATATGATTTCTAATTTCAAGCTTTATAAATTTAACAAATTTCTAATGTCAAGCTTTATAAATCATTTTACATGTTTATTAGGTTTCAAATTTCAATACAATGTTAACCTCTTATTACAACCAAGGGCAGCCCGATTCACAAGGCATCTCCGCAGAGCGAGGGTCTGGGAAAGGGTCCCACCACATGGGTGAAATGTAGACAAATTTTACCTTACATTTTTGCATGAGCCTCCAAATTTTATTTTATTACATCCAACAAAATAAATAATTTAACAAATTTCATCATTTGCAATTTTTTTTATTTCATGCTTTATAAATTTAATAAATTTCTAATGCCAAGCTTTATAAATAATTTCACATGTTTATTAGGTTTCAATACAATGCTTCAAATATTGTTTACCATTCAGTATTACTTTGTTTAGTTCTCAAAGCCAAATTATAAAGCTAACATTTTAATAGCATACCAACCCGACTTTTTGGCACCTTTCATCTCCGAATTATCCTATTTTGATACTTTGCATCCCGAATTTTTAAAATGGACATTTTGCACCCCAAGACTGAAATTTACGAGGTATTTATGTCCGGCCACTACCCAAAATGCGTATTTTGGCACTTTGCAAATAACCAAAATAAGGTAGTTCGGGGTGCAAATCGTCAAAATGAGCATTTTGGGTGGTGCCCGGACCTAAATATCCCTTAAATTTCATCATTGGAATGCAAAGTGACAAAAATTTATAATTAAGAGTTCGAGTGTCCAATTTTAAAAATTTATTATGCAAATCGCCAAAATAGAGTAATCCAGAGATACAATGTGCGAAAAAGCCAACAAAGTCAGGTCGTATAATCTAGCAACAAGATGATGAAGAAAATAATGAGGGATAGTCAAATCAACGCATAAAATCGGAAGATCCTATGCTAACCATCGAAATGGAACAGCAAAAAATCGAGTTTTTAATTCGTTCTTCACGATCTTTTATCCAAATCCATCAAGCTGGCTCTTTAATCTCACTCGTACAATGCTAATAATTTTTGCAAGAGGGGGAAGAAGAGCCGAAAAATAGATTTAAGGTGCAAGTAGAAGGAAGCCCTTACAAGAGAGGGGAAGCTTGATCCTTGCACGCAGTGCGAGAAACTCTACTGGTTTGGAATTCCTTTGCGGGAAACTCTACTATTGGTTTGGAATTCCTTTGAGTTTGGCACGGTGGTGATGGTCATGAACACGGGAGTTCAATTGTCATTTGTTAACGCCAACCTAAGGAATTTCAACAACTTTTATGTTCAAACAGATGATGTTTGTTAGGCGATCCTTAACGAATGACGTTTTAACTCATGCGTTTATGACCGCCACAAACATGCCAAACGCATGGTAAACCCTGAAGGCCCAGAAACGAGAGCGGTTGTACATATCAAACAGGATGATAATTTCCAGTTTTGAGAGTCCAAATGCAAATTAGAAGTAACAATTATCTATGCTCGCCTGCAATTTGTTGTGATCCTCAAAATATTATTCTATTTCTGATTTCAATTAGTCACGCAGAGTTGCATTTAAGAAATCTTACTTTTGACTGTTTGAGAAGGTGTAGCGGTGAAAAAAGTTATATTCTAACAGTTATCATAAATTTTATAAGCGTTTGTTTGTGCAACTGTGGCAAAAAAATTTTCCAAAAAACTGGGAACTACTTTCTTTTCAAAAAAAACATTAAAAAAATTATTTTTCTTAAAAGTCTATTTGTTTAGATGATAGTTTTGTCACGCTGCGCATTTTTGCTCAGAAGCATATTTTTCTCACGAACATATTTTTTGTTCAAACTTTGATTTTTTCGCTTGGACATGCAGTTTTTCACCCGGTAGTGTATTTTCCTCTCGACGTGCATTTCTCATCTAGGCACTCATATTCTGCCCGGCACGATTTTTCATGTCATAAGTGCATTTTCCATGTGCCCTTTGTTGTGATCCTAACAATATTGTTCTATTTCTGACGCAGTTGCATTTAAGAAGCATGTCTGATTTTTTACAATTTTATTAGCTGTGGTTTGTGCTGGGGTGGCAAAATAGTTTTTCAAAAAAATAGAGTTTTAAATGCTTTTCAAAAAGCTGAGGACTCCCTACTTTACTTACAGAATGTAAAAAAAAATTCAATTTTTCATAAAAGTGTGTTGGTTTAGATAATATTTGGCCATGTAGCACATTTTTATTCGGACACAGATTTATCTCATAAGAGTATTTTTTATCCGAACGTGAATTTTTCATTTTAGGCACGCATTTTTCGCCCAACCTCGCACTTTTCACACTTGCGCGCATTTTTCGTCGTGGCACACATTTTCTGTTAGGACGCGCATTTTTTGCACATGCGCAATTTTCCTACCAGACGCATTTTCACGCCCGTGCACATATTACGCCAGGGTGCACTTTTACTGCTTAGGCGCTCATTTTTCTTAAGAGCTCGCATTTTCCACCAGGGCATGCATTTTTCGCTTCGACGAGCATTTTTGGTCTGGGAGAGCATTATTTCACCCTAGCGCATTTTTTCTCGCTAGGGATCATATTTTGCCCATGCGCGAATTTTCTGCATGGACATGCATTTTTCCGCCCGGGCGCACATTTTTCTCCCTTGCGGGCATTTTTTCTCGCACGTATTTTCAGAACGGGCTTGCATTTTACGCTCAGGCACACATTTTTCGCCCCAAAGCGCATTTTTGCTCGGGCGTGCATTTACCGACCGAACGTATTTTTTTTGAGCGCTTATTTTTTGCCCAGACGCTACTTTTCTGCTCGGGCGCGCATTTTCCGGCCAAACTCATATTTTTCTTCCCGAGCGTGCATTTTTCACCCGAGCACGCATATTTACCTTGGCACACATTTTTTTCCCGGGCGAGTATTTTTCGCCCGGGCACACATTTTCCTCCTAGGCGCATATTTTTCATCTGAGCACGCACTACCGACAGGGCATGCATTTTCTGCCTGGGTTCGCATATTCCTATCTAAGCACGTACATTTTGTCTGGACACACATTTTCCCCTTCTACGCGATTTTTTTCTCTCAGGCGCACATTAACACCCACCCCCCCCCCCCCCCGTCGGGCCTCACTTCAGTTTGACTGAATCGGACTGAAGTTAGGCGATACCCATTTTACCCCTGCAGTGAATAAAGATTGCTGAATGAATCCCGCATCCCGTCAGCCCTTTCACTCTTCCACGGCTAGGTCTGCTTCCCGAGCAGCTCCAATCTATCACCAATGCAGGTTGCATATATTTTCCCTCTTTCTTTGTTCTCTGTATCGTTTGTTGATTCTCTAAAATTGATTCGTCTTGTGATAAGTATTACCGATCATGTGCTTGATGTTTTACCCAAAAGAAATTTATATTTTACCGTTGGTTCATGCTTGGCCCATGTTTCCTTCTCTGAACATATTAGAACCAATAGTTATGTGTTGCTCTTTGAGTTTTCATGCTTTTAGGAATTAGGGATTATTTGAAAAACATATCCTTTCTAAAGTAATCTTCTTCATGAGTTAGTTTTTTTTCATGCCGTTATGGTTCAAGGGTATAATCTTTTTGGATGAGATCACAATTTGCATTGAACTATCTTGTTGCATTTGAATTTTGAGCCTTATTTTTTGCCATACACGATTTAGCATCAAATTCTACCTTGATGTTTTTGATGTTGAGGACAACGCTGATTATTTCATTTCTTCTATTAGATTATCTTGAAATTTCATCCAAATGAATTGATTTTGACTCAATTTCAAAATCTATGCTCTTAGTTTTGCTAAAAGTACATAGCCTATGAGCTTATAACAAATGTGCAAGCCTCTAAATCACTTCAATTTAAGAATGAATATGACAATCTCAGAAGCATTCTGCATTCATACATTCATGCGATTATATATATATATATATATATATATATATATATATATATATATATATATATATATATATATATATATATATATATATATATATATATATATATATATAATAGAAATGGAATTACTCCAGGGCTGTGCTCTCTACCGTCCATGGCAGGGAGTGGGTGGACGGGAGGACTCCAGGGTGCGAAGGCGAAGCAGGGCATGCCAGAGGGAAGGCGTTGATGTGCTGGAGGTAGAGGTCGATGGTGGCGCTCCGAAGAAATGCCTTCGTCGAGTCGGGCGATGGTGGCGCTCCGAAGAAAGACCTCCGACGAGCTAGGCGGGGGATTGTTGAGGTGGCTCAAGCTTCAGAAGATCATACTATCGCGGTATGATTGATTTCAAGTCCCAAATTCCAATTTTGTAAGTTATACCATGTAATATTTTATTGCGTTTAAAGCTTCGTGCACTGCTTTCATTTTTACGCCAGAAAAGTTAAGGACTCATCAATCTTTGTTTGTTTTTATTCTCACGGTTAGAGAAATTAAAGTTAGAAAAATCTCACAGTTCTTCAGATTATTTTAGCTAGAATCTTTCAGATTATGATGTGATAAATGATATTTGAAGTCCAATCTCTTCAGATTATTTTAGCAATGCTTTCAGTAAAGACTTGCTTCTTAATTTCTTGATCTAGCATGTGTTGACTCACGTGCAGTACTCTCATGTACACTCTTTTCCTCCGTGATCTTGCATACTGTTCAGAATGTTAGCACCTACTTAGATACATGCTTATCACCTGCTTAGCAAATAATCTTTGGTTGTTAGAAAAATCTTCACACTACTTTATTCCTTTGATATTGAAGTTGCTAAAAATTAGATGAAATATTTCATTTTGAAAGTTATAGCTTTTAATGGGGGAGTTTTTTTCCAGTGTAAAGACTTGCACTACTCTCATTTGTTATATATGGGGGAGTTCTTTTTTCCAATGTAATAAAATGACAGAACTCGAAATAAAGCAGTGCACTACTTTCAACAAAGACTTGTTTCTTAATTTCTTGATCTAGCATGTGTTGACTCACGTGTAAGATTCTGATCATGTACACTCTACCTCCATGGTCTTACACTCTCTACCTTCATGATTTTTTAATGAAGAGATGTTTTGTATGAGTTTTAGATTTCAGTCTTTTAATGAAAAAGCTAAAGTTTTTTTAAAAAAGTTTTAGATGTAGATTTCAGTTTTTAAAATCAGATTTAGATTTAAGTTTCAGTTTTTGTTTTTAAAATCAGATTTAGATTTCAATTTTAAAAAATAGTTTTAGATTTAAGTTTTGGGTTTTATATTTCAGTTTTGAGTTTTAGATTTCAGTTTAGATTTAGATTCCAATTTGACATTTTAGATTTCAACTTATAAAATCATTTTTAGATTTCAGTTTTTTAAAAACAGATTTACATATTAGAGTTTTTAAATCAGTTTTAGATTTAGATTTCAGTTTTAGATTGCAGCATTAGGCCATCACCCAGTTAGGCTATTTTTAACCATTTATGAAAAACAAAAGTAATAACTTAGATTTGGTAACTTCTTTTGGAAGCATTTATGAATAGAATTCTGATTTCTTCAGCATTCCTCTAACTGCCAAACTATACCTATTTTCCTTTGGCCATGCTTCGCTGCAACAGTACGAAGTTCTCTTACTTTATGAAAAAGTGTGTATGCACTACTTTATGAGAATCTTTTTATTCCTGAAATTTGTTTTTAAAATTTTTTACTTCACATTCTGAACAATCTTGATATACATATTTCAATGCATCATCGCCAATGAACTAGTGTCTCATAATGTGTCATTCATTTTCCACTTTTTCTATTTATTTTCCCTTCTAATAATATTATCACCCATATCTGATCAATAAAATAATGTAGGTTGCTGCCCCGTGTGCATATATTTGTGCAGAAAGCAGAATATATAATGCAATCCGATGATTCATTTGCCAGGTTGGTCTTAATTTCCCCTATTTTCAAACACAAATCTTCATTTTGTTCTCACGTTGTTGATGAACATGTCAACCAGGTAGCTGGTCGATACACTTTTTATGCTTGTATTATGTTATCAAGGCTAATTTGATTTGATCTTCTCCAGGAGATATTGTTTAAAGAGGCTGAAGTTCTAATGGTGGAAAATTGTATGGAAGGCTGTAATAATTGCGTGTTTACATATGGTCAAGTAAGTTACACAATTTCTATTGCATCTTTACAAATATCGAATATGTGTTTTGATGTAATTGTATTGTAGCACCCACTGAAATTAATTTACTCTTTGCAGCCTGATGGTAAGATGCCCGACGACAAAACTGCGGTGGAGATGATGCTTTCAATACTTTCTTCAATGAGACTAGCACCGGAAGCATAGAGTGAAGCATTGCCGACCTGGATAACCAATCTAGTGAAACATAGAGTGATGCATGTCCTCCAATTTATTTGCTTCAATAATTGTGTAATAAAAATATTCAAATATTACATATTGTGATGCATGTAGAATTTCCTTCCCGATTGTAAAAAATTAGGAACTCTTAATTATTTTTCAGCTTATTCGATTGATTTGATTGTAAAAAAAAATTAAAGTATATTATTGCATGGCTTTTATAGTATTAGAGTTCTTGCTTGGAGCTCAAGTTAATCACTCTGAGAAATGTTTTGCCTAAAGCTCAAGCTATTTAGTGATAGATTTTTTTTTTCACAAATTAGATGCATTTTCATCTTTTGATGAAAGCTATGAGGCTATTTTTTAACAAATTCAAATTGAAAATATAGACTGTAGAAAACATCTTTGGATCTAGACAATGCAATTTTCTGATCATTTATTATATATACTAGCAAGTTATAAACCACAAGAATGTTTTGCTCGGAGCTCAAACTAATGGATTTTTAGATAATTTAATGAAAATGGTTATCTCTGATGCACATAATTATTTGAAAAAAATTGAATATTAAAAAAAGGAATAAATGATCACTATTAACTTCAATTTTATCATATCCGGACATGCTTTCGTGAACAATTGATCATTGTAAATGAAAAAATGATTTGTAAAAATTAAAACAATAAACATGTCACTCTAGAAAATGATTTATATAAGTGTTTAATGAAGCAACATTTTCAATGGATCAAGTACTAGTCAACATATTCCATCCAATAATTTATGCTTAGGATTAAAGGTCAACAACAAGGAATTTTAACACAACACATATTTTGTTAATTTAATGAGAAACTAAATCTCGTGCGCCAAAAAATTATGGGTGTCCCCCGAAAGTGACATGCAATCTTGTTCTTAGTAAACCATGACTTTGACATCCTCCTTTTTTTTCCTTCCCTCCTCTTTCTTTCTTCCTCTCTCCCTCCTTTTTTTTTCTCTTTCCCTCTTCTCTCTTTCTCCCCCCTTTTCTTCTCCTCCCCCTCTTTTTCTTTCTCCTCCCTCCCCCTCCCCCCCTTTTCCCCCTCATACTAGAGTGGAACCCGGCGCCCCCCCCCCCCCCCCCCACACCCCGTCGAGCATTTTTCACCACGACGCGCATTATAAATAAGTCAAAAACTATTATTAGAAGTTGTTATTCCAAATAGAAAATATAGAACTTTTTTAAAATACTTGGATCGAGATTTTCCAAACAACACACAGCTTTTTCTAAAAAAACATTTTGGACAACTGTAATATCGTCATTGATTTTTCACCACCACAATTTCTACCATCATGGGTGGTGGACTTTCACACTGCCCATATCAATTTGTCGGTTTGGCGGGACGGTAGGAGAAATAGCGGGACACCCGAGCAAAAACGTGGAGCCAAATAGAGCTCTAGGGAAAAGTGTGTTTCTCAGTACAACTTGTCACAAGGTTTCATGCTCCTTATAGGATTGTAGAAGTGTGATATTCCATATTTCCATATAGCCTATTGTACTAGGAAACATGATTGTGTACCTTGTGTTGAAAGAGCTGTGTATGCGGTTCTCCGTATAGCTTGTTGTGTACGAGAAGCGTTATTCTACATAATGTAGTGTAGGAGAAGCATGAGTTCATCATAGGCCAGATGCACAGTTGGGTCGGCGCAGACATTACCGTAGCAGTCATAGCTACAGTCAATGTCGTAAGCATTGGCAAGACAATCCTCCTTCCTTGGGGTTCACTGTATTTCAATGAAATAGTGTCCCCTGTGCCCAAGCATAGTGTAACGGCCTCCCTAGCACACGGCTCAAAAGAACGACTGTCGGCACCCCCAACACCAAACTCAAAAGCGTTAAGCCTCAACCGGTCTACAGACCATGCACCCCAACCCTCCATTCACAGGCGGGTTGTTGGAGGTCGTATCCCTCCCTTTGATGAGAAGTGATCCAGAAGCGCCCCTACGGGGACTTTCCAGGAGGTCACCGATCCCGGAACTACACTCATTTGAACACGTTTAACTATAAAGTTTTTTCACTTCTCATCACCAATTGAGTTGAGCTCTCATCACCAATTGAGCTACAACTCAATTCGTGATGAGCAGTGGTTTGAATGCACTTTATCAAGGAGGTCTCGGGTTCGATCCCGACCAACCTTAACAATGCATCGCGGCCGAGAAACAAGCGCGGAAAGGCTTTGGAGTGCATGGTCTGCTGACCGGTTGAGGCTGAACCCCTTCATGCTGGATGTTGGGGGTGCCAGCAGTCGTCCATTCGAACCTTGTGCTGGGGAGGCTGTTACACATACATTCTTCTTCCATTTGTAAGAGAAGCTTGAATCACCATAAGTAGGTTGATTGGCTCGATTAACTGCTACCATCATGAGTTGTGTCATCTTCTAATGACATCTTGCAAATAATTTCACGGTGAATTTTTTAACTTACCCAGATGTACGATGTACTTACGCATTACTGAGATAATAATTAAAGATAGGGCACTAAAAGATCCATATAGCAACCCCACTATTGGGGTATAAAAGGCTTGTTACTAAAGAAAGGGCACAGCACCTGCTCTCGTGAATCTCTTCCTCCAGAGAATCGTTGTTATAATTTCTCAAAGTTGCTCATGATTCCCTTCTCCAGTTTACTCGAAGCAATGGGTGGGATGTTTTCTTGCTCTCTCGGTTTGATGTTGCGAAGGCGCCGGCCTCGAGGTTATGGAAGTCCAATGATCAGCAGACATCCATCTCGTCGACTGCGAACCATCGAGCGAGCGGCCGACAACAGGGGAGTCGCTGATACATGAGGCATCAACGCTATTGATATTGCTGAAACAGAGCGGAGGCGGCAGGACAGCGATCCCCTATAATCGGTTGCCATCATCCTGGGACGCGTAGCAGAAGCAGGGGAGGATGATGATGAGCTCAAGCACTAGGGCTAGGTCGATAACTGATCTTGTTGTGCATCCTCAGCTGATTGCAAGCTGGGTGAACGATTTAACAGGAACCCATTTTTGATATTCAGCCACATTTTTGGGGGGGGGGGGGGGGGGATTTTGGTTGGTTTATTTGTTCATACTAGAACCATAGTGAAAATGTTTAGTTGTCCACCTAAATCACCTAGAGGGGGTGAAAAGGTGAGTTCTGCGTCTTTTTGCGGAATAAAAATTGTACGCGCGATGCACAAAAAATAAACAAGCAACTATAGACGACACCAAAAATTATAGTGGTTTCCCAACCTTGGGTACATCCACTTTCCACCTCACTGATCTAGCAACACACTAGACTCGGTTACTCCACTATTCTCTCGGATTGAAAACAATCCTACAACTCGGAACAAAGTTCCTACAACTCGAAGTAAAATAACCCCTACAAAAACTCGGAGAACAACTCATACAAAGCTCGGAGAATAACTCCTACAATAATAAAATGAATTTACAATCAGAACACACAGACTTATCTTCACAGATCTTGGCTGAATCTCGGGTTTTTCCTTCTTGAAAAACTGTAAAGCACTATCAGAAAAGTTGAGCAAGAAATCTGAGAATCCTTGGACCTGACAACTTAGGATCACCACGATCAAGGAGATGATTTGCAGTTGTCAAAAATCTTGATCGGTGAACTCCTTGTCTGAATCTCTGGGATCGAGAAAGAATTCGACGATGAAGAACAGAGCGGCGGCAGCGCTTCTCGATTTAGAAACTTGAGAAATTGATTCAGAATACTTGAAAAATACTTCTTAGGGTTTGTCAATTCTGACAAGACCTTTTATATACCTTTCATAACGGTCTAAATTACATTAAATGCGAGCCACATGGACCAATCAGGAGTTAATGATATTTGAAATCAAATCCGTCAGATACTTAAGAAAATTCAGCAATCTGCACTTCATTTCTCGAGAAGAATATGTGTTCTCGAGAAGACATTTCTGTTTCTCGAGAAGAGTTATGAAGTTCTCGAGAAGACATTTCTGTTTCTCGAGAAGAATTATGAAGTTCTCGAGAAAAAATGCTTAAGTGTAGAGGAGGAATTCTGGTTTCTCGAGAAAGAGTATATTTACTCGAGAAAAATAAACTTCTGACACTCGAGAACAAACTTGTGTTACTCGAGAACAAGAAAGTATTTCGAGAAAAGTTTTCAATGTCTCGAGAACTATTTCTGGTTCACGAGAAATAATCCTGGCCTTCTCGAGAAATGACTTTGACTTCTCGAGAAAAAGACAGAAAAATTTGGACTTAAATTTAAGTTAACTCAAGAAAGAGAGTTATGATCTACTCGAGTACTCATGGCTTTCTCGAGAACTGCACTAAGTTTTCTCGAGAACAGCTTCTGCAACTCAGATACTTGACTGAGCTCACTCGAGTACTAAGTTTAATTCTACTCGAGTACAATAAGTTTTTCTCGAGAAAAACACTTAGAAATATTTTGAGCCAAACATTTAAGATTTCTTGAGGAGTCAAGATCTACTCGAGTACCGCATGACTTTCTCGAGAACTATATTAGGCTATCTCGAGAATAACTATAACCTTACTCAAGCACTAACTATTCTTCTCGAATAAAACACTTAGAAAATTTCTGTCAACTGAAAAATGATTTTTTTTCTTGTTAACCAGCAACCAACTTTCTTCTCATGACTTTAGTACTTGAAAAAGAAGTGTGTCCCAATAGAGAGGTTACACATGAGTCAACACCTTGGATCACACAATGAGGGATTTCTCGAGTGTGGTATCTGTTCTCGAGAAGAAGAAATGACGTACTCGAGAAATAAAGGTTTGTTCTCGAGTAGAAGGATTCTTGTTCTTGAGTGCAACTATTCTTCCTGAGAAGCAAGTCTAATGTTCTCGAGAATGAATAAGGTACTCGAGAAATGAAGTCCAGACTTAGATTTTTTCTTGATTCTTGAGAAATAATCCGATTCTTGACTTTGTTGTGTGGCCCTTTTCTTCAACATTCCTTGTTGAACATGTCAAGTTCTGTTTTGAAGAATGGGAACTTGGCCTCGTCCAGTGGCGTTGTGAATATGTTTGCAACTTGTCTGTCAGTTGAAACATACTGGAGATTGATGTCTACATGCTCCACATGCTCCCTGATGAAGTGGTACCGCAACTCTATGTGTTTTGTACGCCTGTGAGAGACTGGATTGTTGGCTATTGCAATTACTCTGGATGAGTCACAGAACAGAGGAATGTCCTTGACCTTCAAGTTGTAGTCTTCAAGTTGATTCTTGATCCAGACTAATTGTGCGCAACAACTGCCAACAGAAATGTATTCTGACTCGGCCGTTGAAATTGCAACACAATTTTGTTTCTTGCTGCTACATGAAATGAGTCTCCTTCCAAGGAATTGGCAAGTCCCGGAAGTGTTCTTTCTATCATCTTTACTACCTGCAAAATCTGTATCTGAAAATCCAATTAGCTCGCTATCATTACTTCTTGGATACCATAAGCCAAGATTTTATGTGCCCTTAAGGTATCTCAAGATCCGCTTTGCAGCAGTGTAATGAGATATCTTAGAGTTCACATAATATCTAGCGCACACACATGTTAAAAACATAATGTTTGGCCTACTAGCAGTAAGATAGCAAGGATCCAATTATGCTTTTGTACTTGATTTCATCGAAAGGTTCGCCTTTCTCATTCTTATCCAGAAACATAGCTGAACCCATTGGAGTCCTCATAGAGGTTGCACTCCTCATTCCGAATTTCTTAATCAACTCTCTGGTGAACTTCGTCTAAGAGATGAAAATTTCATCTTCAGATTGTTTCACCTGAAATCCTAAAAAATACTTCAACTCTCTCATACTGCTCATTTCAAACTTCTCTTGCATAAGTTTGGAAAACTTTTTTCAAAGGTTGTCGTCAGTAGAGTCAAATATGATGTCATCGACATAGATTTGCACTAGCAAAATCTTGCTTTTTATTTTCCTAAGAAATAATATTTTATCTATTTTTCCTCTTGTGAACTTGTTCTCAAGAAAAAAGCGAGACATCGTCTCATACAAAGCTCGAGTAGTTTGTTTCAAAACATATAAAACTTTAAATAATAAATAAACAGAATTAGGATGTTCAAAATCAACGAAATCTGTAGGTTGTTCCACATACAATTCTTCATTTATGTCATCATTAAGAAAAACTGACTTCACGTCCATTTGATAGACGTTGAAGCCTTTAAGTGCAGCATATGCTAGGAACAACCTGATTGCCTCAAGTTTTGTCACTGGAGCATATGTATGATCGAAGTCGATCCCTTTTTCTTGTATGTACCATTTGGCGATGAGTCTGGCTTTGTTCTTGATTATTGTTCCATCTTCGTCCATCTTATTTCGGTAGACCCATTTTGTTCCAATCACGTTCTTTCCCTTGGGTCTTGGCATAAGCTTCCAGAATCGGCAACGTTTGAATTGATTTAGTTCTTCTTCCATTGTCATTACCCAAGATGCATCCTTGTTTGCTTCCTCAAACTTCTTCGGTTCAACCTGTGAGAGAAAACTCAAATATAAATTTTCATTAGCTCAACATCTACGAGTTCTGACACCATCACAGGGGTCTCCTATGATTTGATCCGTTGGGTGATCCTTCAAGTGTCCGAGCTCTAAAGTCCTTGCATCTGAAGCTTCCTCTACCACTGGAGTGACTTCATCAGCTTGAGTGACATCTTCATCATCGTGATCAACCTCTTCAATTGGGGTTGGAGTGGTGATCTTGATGAACTCAGGACCTCTTTCCTTAACAGACTCATCCAAGTTTAATTCGTTTAGTCTTGAACCTGCATGTTCAACAAAAACACTAGAAGAGCTGCTATGTAGCAAGCTCGTCTCATCAAATACAACATTGATAGATTCTTCTACGACCAGAGTTTTTCTTGTTAAAAATCTTATGTCTTACTATGACTATTATATCCTACGAAAATACCTTCAAAACTCTTTTCACTGAATTTAGTGGAGTGATATTTTCCATTGTTAAGTACGAAGCATATACTACCAAAGATTCTAAAATATGATATAGTCGGTTTCCTGCCCTCTAGTAGTTCGTAAGGTGTTTTATCATGTTTTTATTTATGAGTGCTCTATTTCGCACGTGACACGCAGTGTTGACGGCTTCAGCCCAGAAGTATTCGGTAGTGAGACATCACTCAACATGGTTCTGCAGGGCTCTATGAGTGTTCTATTCCTTCTCTCAGCGACTTCGTTCTGTTGAGCAGTACGAGTAAAGGAAAACTCATGAAAGATACCTATGCTTTCACAGAATTCTGTCATGGCCTCAAATTTGAGCTCTGTTCCATTGTCACTTTTGATTTTGACAACTGAACAGTTGTATTCATTCTGGATCTGCCTGACAAAATTAGTGAAAACATCAAAAGTATCTGACTTGTGTTTTAAAACTAATACTCATGCAAAACGAGAGTAGTCATCTACAATAACCAATGTATAATCCTTATCTCTCAAACTTCTAATTTGCAGGGGACCGAACAAGTTCATATGAAGTAGGTGTAAACACCTGTTATAATTTTTGCCAATAATACTTTTAAAAGTAGCCCTTATCTGCTTTCCTTTTACACATGCGTGACAAGATCTATGTTTGACGCACTTAACGTTGGGTGCATCACATACTAAAATAAGAGAAAATAATTTATTAATAGTTTTGTAATTTATATGTGTTAGTATCTTGTGTCATTGGTCACCAAGAGACGCACTATTTTTTGTCAAAAAGCACACTGATGTAGACAGGTCCATGCAAATAAAATTCAAACAAAATATATTTCTACTACGAGTGTCTGATAAAATCGTTTCTAAGTTATCAATCGATTTTATCAAGCACTTGTCTGCATGAAATTCTACTATGTATCCTTTATCGCAGAGCCGGCTTATACTTATAAGATTATGTTCTAATCCTTCAACATAAGCCACATCTGTGAAGGATACACTACCGTTAGTGATCATACCGTAGTCTTTTGTCATTCCCCTGTCCGAACCTCCAAAGATAACCTTTGGCCCGTTCACAACTGGAGAGTACTTTTGAAGTAAGCTTCTAGTCCCGGTCATGTGCCGAGAGCATCCACTGTCCAAATACCAGATAGGCGTTTTGTTGGCCTTTGAACATACCTGCATTCACAAATCAGTTTGCCTTAGGAACTCAAACTCGTTTGGGTCCTTAGTCTCTAGTTAGCACACTCCCCCTGCGAGTGTTAACATTGTGAGTGGTCTTTCTCACATTATTAACTTGAAGAGTTACATAATATCTAGGGTTAAAACAACAATCTATAGCAAAGTGACAAACTTTGTCGCAGCAACAACAATCAAACATGTTGTATCTTGCCTAAAGTTCTTCTGCTTGACCTTTTGAGAGTGTGGTCTAGCAGGAGGAGCATACTTGGAGGTAGAAGCTTCATGGTGATAGCACTCACATGACTTCTTCTCCTCAAGAGGCTTTTCCACAACGGGTTTAACTTTTTGAGCTTTCTTGATGTTATGACCATGACTATAAGGGTCGTAGCTCTGAAGAGTGATCTCCTCATAAGGTGCCTTGAAGACACTTTCACCAAAGTTCAGGGGACGGGTCCATCCTTGGTATCGAGACTTGGGTTGTACATAAGTAGGCATGACAAAGTGACCGTAGGATGAATCAAGATCAAACTCGTTTGTTGGAAAGATAACTTTTTTAAACGAAGTTAGGTCTTGAGGAGCTTTCCCATTCTCCTTGACTAGAGCTTTCTTGGAAGCTTTATTTCTTCTTTGCACTTTATTTCTCCTAGAAGATTTACTAGGGGCAGCCACATGGCCTAAGCCAGCTCCTTTGCCTTGAGCGGAGAACTCAGCAATAAATGGAAGGACTGTCTTGGGCTTGGAGCAACTTTCAACCAGTTTATTTTCAACTGCAATTTGTTCTTCCAATTCCTTGATGATTTTCTCTTTCAAGTTAATGTGCTCGAGAGCTTTATTGTATTCCTCGATTGCGGCATGGAATTCCTCTATGAGTGAGTCCGTCTTTGCGACTTCCTCTCTCAGAGTGCTCTGCTCAGCCTTGAGAGATTTGATATCTTTGGTCTGAGTTCTAGCAATTCTTCGACATTTGTCGTAGGCTTTGATTAATTCCTTGTATTGAATCATGAGTTCAAACTCATCATCGGAAGAACAGTCCTCATGATCATGATCTGAAGCATCAGATTCTGAGAGAGGGGTATGAGAGTTTACCTTACTAGTATAATGAGATTCTTCTTCCTCGTATGTCTGTGACATCAGCCCAAAGTAGGCTTCCTCTTTCTCACTTGACTCAGATGAGTCAGTCACTGAGAGTCTTGGCCTTCTTAGCAAATAGGTTTCTTTCAAATTTCTTTTTGCTATACGAGAACTTCTTTTCCTCTCTTCTTCCACCCTCTTTCTTCTTGTGCGGGCAATCAACAATTACATGTCCTGGCTTATTACAGTAATAACAAACGATGTCAGATGAAATATGTTTGTTCTATTTAGAATTATACCTGTCATGACTACTTGAGCCTTTCTTATGACGATCACCATCGTGACGTGATCTTCTGGAGGAAAAGTCTTTGCCTTTCCATTTCTTCTTCTTACTTAGGAACTTCTTGAACTGTCTAAAGAGTAGAGAGAACTCTCCATCTGATAGTTCAGAGCCCGAGGTGCTCGGCTCCGAGTCTTCTTCTTCACTTTCTACCTATGCAGGAGCAAGTGATGCAGCTTTGACCTTCCTTGAGCTGTCTGCCTTTAGTGCGACAAGCTTCTCCTTCGATGAGGATCTGCTTCCCTCTTCTTTAGCTTTTCTGGTATTTATTTGAAGCTCATAAGACATCAGCTTCCCGAAGAGGTTCTGAGGATCAGTCTCAGCTAGCTTTTCAAACTCCCTTATTGCACATAACTTGTTGTCTCATTCCTTTGTTAAGGATCTTATGAGCTTGTCGTTTAGTTCTCTGTTAGTGAAGACACGACCATAGTTTCTTAGTCTGTTGACGATCTTGAAGAAATTTTCAAAAGTATCTGCTATGTTATCTTTGGGGCCTTGCCTGAAGGCCCCATACTTCTGATTCAAAAGGGATCTTTTATCATCCCTCACTTCTTTGGTGTTTTCCATCAACACGATTAGTGACTGCCACATTTCTTTGGCGGATTTGCAGTGAATGAGATTTTGTAGCATAGAATCATCGACTGCACTTGCAATAATATTTTTAGCTTTTTTGTCTAGAGAGACAAGTGCAATCTCATCCTTATCAAGATCCATCAGCTTCTTTGATACTTGATTTGTGGAGTCAATGGTGGAGGCCGTCATAGGGATGTAGGGGTCTTCTTCCACTATGGTGAAGATCCTTGGATCCACTGCTTTCATGAAGAACTTCACCCTTTCTTTCCACATGAGGAAGTTTGTCTTGGTGTATATGGGAAGCTTAGCAAAATCGTTGACTCTGTCCAAGCTTGTATACTCTAAAGACAACTGAGGGCAGATCTGTTCAAGGTGTTAACCTTTTGATGAACAACCTCCCTCTGATATCAATTGAAAATGTTTAGTTGTCTACCTAAATCACCTAGAGGGGGTGAATATGTGAGTTCTGCGTCTTTTATGCGAAATAAAAATTGTACGCGTGATCCACAGAAAATAAACAAGCAACCACAGACGACACCAAAAATTATAGTGGTTCTCCAACCTTGGGTATAGTCATTTTCCACCTCACCGATCTATCAACACACTAGACTTGATTACTCCACTATTCTCTCGGATTGAAAACAATCCTGCAACTCGGAACAAAGTTCCTACAACTCGGAGTAAAACAACTTCTACAAAAACTCGGAGAACAACTCATACAAAGCTCGAAGAATAACTCCTACAATAATAAAATGAATTTACAATCAGAACACACAGACTTATCTTCACAGATCTTGGCTGAATCTCGGGTTCTTCATTCTTGAAAAACTGAAAAGCCCTATCAGAAAAGTTGAGGAAAAATCTGATAATCCTTGGATCTAAGAACTTAGGATAACCACAATCAAGGAGATGAGTTGCAGTTGTCAAAAATCTTGATCGGTGAACTCCTTGTCTGAATCTCTGGGATCAAGAAAGAATTTGGCGATGAAGAACAGAGCGGCGGAGGCGCTTCTCGATTTAGAAACTTGAGAAATTGATTCAGAATACTTGAAAAATACTTCTTAGGGTTTGTCAATTCTGACAAGACCTTTTATAGACCTTTCATAACAGTCTAAATTACATTAAATGCGAGCCACGTAGACCAATCAGGAGTTAATAATATTTAAAATCGAATCTGTCAGATACTTAAGAAAATTCAGAAATCTGCACTTCATTTCTCAAGAAGAATATGTGTTCTCGAGAAGACATTTCTCTTTCTCGAGAAGAGTTATGAAGTTCTCGAGAAAATATTTTTGTTTCTCGAGAAGATTTATGAAGTTCTCGAGAAGACATTTCTGTTTCTCGAGAATAGTTATGAAGTTCTCGAGAAGAAATACTTAAGGAAAGTGTAGAGGAGGAATTCTGGTTTCTCGAGAAAGGGTATACTTACTCGAGAAAAATAGACTTCTGACACTCGAGAACAAACTTTTGTTACTCGAGAACAAGAAAGTGTTGAAGCCAAAATTTGACTTCGACAAATGTTCGCAAAATAGGGGCGTAGCCGGCACCTACTTGGCCTAAGCTCCGACCTCCGACTGGTCGTGAAGGTACTAAGAAAAACTGGCCCAAAGCCGCAGCAGGGAGGTCCCACCGCTTACCCGGAAGGTCACAGAGAGCTTCCCCTCCAAAGCCAAAAGCTGGGCTTGTAGTTCCTCAGAAGACAGTGCCGATGATTCCCCTTAGGAGTCTGAAAAAAGTCCCTTCTGAAGAACCCCTATGGGCTTATTTATAGGTTTCAGAATCTGAACTGTCAATAACAAAACTGCACCGGTCTGAAATTACCGGGGTACCCTTGGCTAGGTCTGCCAACAGCCAAACTCCGCTGTTCTGAGGAGCTATATGCAATCCACTAAGGGTAAGAGGGTAAAAATACCCGGGGTAGAAGAGTAAAAACCCATGTTTGGCAGGAGAGTATAAAAAAGGCCTCTTCTCGCTCTGGCGAGTGGAAAAGCACCTGCCGGCGAGAGGGACCCCACTGCCCGTCTCGCCGGCGCCTCTCGCCCTTTGCTGCGAGATCTCCTTGCTGCTGGAGGCTCTCTCGCCCATGGAGGCCCTCTCGCCTCTGGAGGCCCTCTCGCCTCTGGAGGCCCTCTCGCCTCTGGATGGGGTATCTTGCCTATTGGAGAGTCCATCATCTCGCCGCTTGCGAGTGGGCCCCCTCTGGTCCCATTTGCCCATCTCGACCTATTTGCTTCTTGAGGGCTCTTTGCGAGCCCGAGGTTGTACACAATCCCCGCTCTTTTTAAGATTATTCTAAGCTCAAAAATAATGTTCAACCGAGGCTCGTTATTTAAGGCGCATTTAAAAAACGTATTTATGAGGAATCTTTTGAGGCCCCCACCGGGGCCTATAAATATATGACTCCTGCTCCGCACACCTGGCGCCCTGCTCTGCATATTCTTCTTCCATATTCTTGAGTCTTTTGGAATGACGCACAGCCAGAGCTTCCGTGAACGTCTCGCACTGGTGCGAGAGCAGCATAAGGCCAACGTGGCTTCTTTTACCTCTTCTTTAGTTCGCCTTCTCGCCCCGTCGTCTCGCCTAAAAAAGACGAAGGCTGGGGGTCCGTCACCTGCCGCAGGAGATCTGTCTCGCGTCGCTTGGGAAACCATCCCCACCCCTGCGTCTTCCAAGGAAAAAGAGGTGGGTACTTGCTTTTACCATTGTTATCTCCGCGATCGGGTGCTCTCTTTTGTTGACTAGTGTTTTTTCAGGGGGCTCTAGTGGTTTCGCAGCATCCGAAGAGTCCGCGAGATGGTTCTGCCGCCCACTGCGAGGAGTTCGATTCGCAGCCCTCTTCTACTCCCCCAACTACTCCCAGCGAGAGGAGGAACGACCCTTCCCCGGCCGCCGATACCTCTCGCCCTCCTGTTAAGTGACCTTCCATCGCCCTTGTGAATCCCCTTCGCTATTCTCACTCCCTTCTGCGAGTGCCTCTTCCACCATGCCTCTGCACCCCTTGCGCAGATTCTCAGGCCAACTCTCCTGCTGAGGAGCAGCCAAAGCGACTCTTCGTCTCGCCTCCTCCTGTAGACGGGATTGAAGATTATCTGGGTGACCCTTCAAATCCAGCGGAGATGAAGCGCAAGACGGCTGAGCTTTTTCGGAAGCACGCGCGCATCATCCACTCCTTGACGCTGGATAAGCAGGCCGCAGAGAAGCGCATCGAATCGCTGGAGAACGAATGCGCTCGCCTATCCTCCGGAGCTAATGCCGAGCTAGATGTCGATGGTACCAACCCTGAAGCCATCATTAATGAGACCGATATGCAGCTCCGTCTCGCGCGCCGCGGTCTTGAATCCATTCGCTCCTTCCACTCGCGGAGTAGACCTCCCTGTGGGGGAGCTCGCGGTGTCCGCTGGGAATGGCACCCATACTGAAGGATGTCCGTCTCGCTATTTGTCTTTTTCTTCTTCTCGTGAAAGTTGTAATAACAGTAGTCTCGCCAAAGTATGTAGAGAACTTGATCCCCGCGGGACGATCTCTGAACATATATTTTTATTGTTTAATTTTTCATTTCTTTTTTAACACTTCTTTTAATTTATGCTATATATATATATTTTCCTGATTGTGATGGGTCGCGCCGATCGAGGTTTAGGAGAGAGAAAAGGACATCGACTCTTCCCCTCCCCTCATATTTTTCCCGCCCATTAATCATTGGTTATGTATCGGTTATAAATATGCCTAGTCCGGGATTAGATACCGCACTTTCCGCTTCTGCTGTTACCCAAGCTCTTGGCTCTCTGACCCTTCCGTCTCGCCGGCCCCTCTCGCCTTCCTCTCTTGGATCTCTCGCCAATTTCTTCCTTTGTCTCGCCGAAGACCCTTTCGCCGAAGAAGATGGGTAAGAAGAAGGTTGAGAAGGGTGAGGGGCGCAGCCGCTGTGGGAAGAGGTTTACCGACCATGACTTCCCGCTCGGCAGGCTCCCTCAAGAAGATCACGACAGGTTTGCCCGCGAGTATCTGGGGGAAGGGGTCGAGTCGCGTCCCCCCAAAGTCGGCGAGTGCATCAACACCTACTACCCGGGGGAACTCGCCTTCCCCGTCTCGCATTTCGAGGCGGGGTTGCGGCTGCCCCTTTGGCCTGAGGTGAAGCAGGTCTTCAAATACTTTGGCGTCGTTCCGGCACAGTTCAACCCTAACGCCATCTCGGTGTTGATCGCGTTCGCCTGCTATATGCGCCGGGAACGCATCGAGTTCAGCTTGACGGCCTTTCGCAAGCTTTTTATCTACCATGCCAACGCCGATGGCGTCTCGTACTTTACTGGGCAGGGGCTTAAGGCATGCGAGACGCCCAACAAGAACCACCATTGGCTCACTCGATTCGTCTTCATCCGGAGAGACCGTGCTGACTTCGGCGGCATCCCTCTCGCGCCGGTCTCTCCGCCAGAGAGTTTCTACGCCACCCCCAAGTCAGTGGCCCAGAGAAGCTGCTGTGCGAGTACTTAGTCGGCAAGAATTTCGAGGTCAACTTCTTGCGGCGAGGTCTCGACTCGCTTCTCCCAGTGCTCCCGGGCGAAGGTATTCTTATCTTATCCTTTCGTTCCCCTCTTCTCGCTATTTGTCGTTTCGCTTCTTCATAACCCCTGCTTGCTTTTAGGTGAGCGAATTGTTCCAGCGCTCCCTCCTTACAAGAGCAACATCCACCCCGCAAAGGGTCTTGATCTCGCCAACGCAGCGGCAGAGGCGGCGAGAGAGTCCCTGGCGGCCATCCCGCCGAAGAGGCCCGGAGACGACACGGTCCCCTCTCGCTCCAGCCCTCCCAAAAAGAAGATGAAAAAGGCTGTAGTTATTTCTAAGGAAAGGAAGAAAGCTCCCCAAGGGAGCCCTATTTCTATAGGGGAAACTCCACCGCCCCTCTCGCCTAGCCACCAGGCCGTCTCGCCTACCCGTGGGACGGTACTCTCTGATCAACCTGCTGCCGCCTCCAACCTGCCCGCCACGGCGTCCAACCCGCGAGCTGTTGCTCCTGAACAGGCGGCTGCCACCTCCTCTCGCGAAGGCGACTCCTCTGGCCGTCCCGCTCCCTCCTCCCATATGAATTACAACCTGGGTCCCGTGGTTCATGATGCCGTCGGCGACCCGGTTCTGTTGTGGGGGCGGGACGCCAACCGCGTGTCCATCTCCACCCTCCTTCCATCTTGGAAGGAGCAAGAGGTCCCTACCAGCCACGCCTTCGCCATAGGGTATGGCCTCTATGGCGGCCTTGACGCAGTTTCGCCTGAAAGCGAGTCCACCAAGGATCTTGTGCTGAAAACTTCCCATCACCAAATGCGGGCCTTGGAGTTCTCGCACCACTCCTCTCGCCGCCTCATTTACATCAATTCAAAGTGGAAGGCCAGCGAGGAGAACCTGGAGGCGGAGCGGGAGAAGTCCATCGCGCTAGCGAGAAGGTTATCTGATGCTGAGTCCCTTCTCGCGAAGGCCCAAGGCGGCGTGGTAAGCCATAACTTTTTTCTTGGGTCCTTTTCTTTTTCCATCATTCTCGGCTAATTGCTAGGTCGTCCCGCAGGATGCCGAGACGGCGGAACAACTGCGCTCGCGCGTGGCGGCTTTGGAGGAGGAGGTCCGGGTATTGACGGCTGAGAACGCACGTCTTCAGGCTGATGCTGCGTCGTCATCTCGCCGCGAGCCCTTCCGGACACCTCCGCCACATTACTCTTACGAAGAAGTCGAGGAGCAGTGCCTGAGACGCTGGTGTCCGTGCGGCAGAGCTGGTGCTGCAAATGATGAAGGATCTGGGGGTTGTGAAGGATGAATTCGAGACTGTGACTGCGCGCGATTTGGTCCCTGAACTTTATAGCGAGGAGAGCGATGATTCTTCATCTGGCGAGGAGGACTGATGTGCCGCCTCCAAGATTTAGAATCACTCTCTCCTCCTTTCATTTTTGTAAAAACTTTAAACCATATTTTTGTGGTATCTGTCAAGTGACGAGCGAGTGCTCATTTTTGTTGTCTCTATTTTTGCTTTCTATTTTGTGAAGTTAATCCCTGGTTTGTTTCGGCCTGCTGGATGGTGCTACCGCTTCGTCTCGCCGCGTATCCTTTCTTTATCTGCCTTTTTTATGCTCTACGCGAGACGGCTTCTCGACGCGCTTACGGCCGCGAGTTAACGCAATGCCTTGCCTTGCGAGTGTCCTTTCGCAAGCGGCGAGACGGTCCTCAAAAACCATCCGCCGCGAGTGCCGCCGCGAGTGCCGCCAGCTGCCTTACTCCACACCCCTTTTCCTTAGTTTATTTTTTGTTCCCTAGGACTAAGTTGAGTAATGTCGCTTAAGGAGACTTTTCACCCTATTCTGCCAAAGTGGATTCACTGTCCTGTTAGTTCGATGTCGATGGAGATAGCTCGATCCAAACCCATCTCCCATAGGCGATCCCTCGGACCTGCCAGCTAGAGGAGAGCCTGCGCAGCGGGTCTACCTGGGGCCGAGCCGAGCGCGAGGTACCGATGAAGATCCCAAACCAAAACCTATCCCCCACAGGAGAGCCTTCGGACCTGCCAGCTAGATGAGAGTCTGCGCAGCGGGTCTACCTGGGGCCGAGCCGAGCTCGGGGTGCCGATGAAGATCCCAAACCAAAACCTATCCCCCACAGGCGAGCCTTCGGACCTGCCAGCTAGATGAGAGCTTACGCAGCGGGTCTACCTGGGGCCAAGCCGAGCTCGGGGTGCCGATGAAGATCTCAAACCAAAACCTATCCCCCACAGGCGAGCCTTCGGACCTGCCAGCTAGATGAGAGCCTGCGCAGCGGGTCTACCTGGGGCCGAGCCGAGCTCGGGGTGCCGATGAAGATCCCAAATCAAAACCTATCCCCCACAGGCGAGCCTTCGGACCTGCCAGCTAGATGAGAGCCTGCGCAGCGGGTCTACCTGGGGCCGAGCCGAGCTCGGGGTGCCGATGAAGATCCCAAGCCAAAACCTATCCCCCACAGGCGAGCCTTCGGACCTGCCAGCTAGATGAGAGTCTGCGCAGCGGTCTACCTGGGGCCGAGCCGAGCTCGGGGTGCCGATGAAGATCTCAAACCAAAACCTATCCCCCACAGGGGAGCCTTCGGACCTGCCAGCTAGATGAGAGCCTGCGCAGCGGGTCTACCTGGGGCCGAGCCGAGCTCGGGGTGCCGATGAAGATCCCAAACCAAAACCTATCCCCCACAGGCGAGCCTTCGGACCTGCCAGCTAGATGAGAGCCTGCGCAGCGGGTCTACCTGGGGCCGAGCCGAGCTCGGGGTGCCGATGAAGATCCCAAACCAAAACCTATCCCCCACGGGCGAGCCTTCGGACCTGCCATCTAGATGAGAGCCTGCGCAGCGGGTCTACCTGGGGCCGAGCCGAGCTCGGGGTGCCGATGAAGATCTCAAGCCAAAACCTATCCCCCACAGGCGAGCCTTCGGACCTGCCAGCTAGATGAGAGCCTGCGCAGCGGGTCTACCTGGGGCCGAGCCGAGCTCGGGGTGCCGATGAAGATCTCAAGCCAAAACCTATCCCCCACAGGCGAGCCTTCGGACCTGCCAGCTAGATGAGAGCCTGCGCAGTGGGTCTACCTGGGGCCGAGCCGAGCTCGGGGTGCCGATGAAGATCTCAAGCCAAAACCTATCCCCCACAGGCGAGCCTTCGGACCTGTCAGCTAGATGAGAGCCTGCGCAGCGGGTCTACCTGGGGCCGAGCCGAGCTCGGGGTGCCGATGAAGATCTCAAGCCAAAACCTATCCCCCTGTAGAAAGTAGCGAAAAAGAAAGAACAAACGGATAGACTTTTGAATAATTGAAATTTTATTATCCAAAAAAGATATCATTCACAAAGGTTTGACCTCCCTTATATAAAATGGAGGAGATATGAGAGAGAGTAAACAAACAATGTGGGACTAAACATTTACAGTACAGAGCGGCTAGAAATAAAGGAGACCGCACAGGCCGCGCGGTTTAACAGATGGGTTAACCGCTCGGCAACTCCAGCAGGATAGAACAGGCCGCAATGGGCGACCGATAGACCGCCCGGTCTCCAGGCTCCAGAGTGAGACCGCCAGACCGCCCGGTCAACAAACCGCTGGACCAGACCGCAAGGCCGCCCGGTCTAATACTTCAACACTCCCCCTCAAGCTGGAGCATAGATATCAATCATGCCCAGCTTGTCACAAATGTGGAAAAAGGAAGTAGAAACCGGCTTGGTGAAGATATCTGCCAATTCCTTTTCAGAGGTGACAAATGGAGTACAAATCTGTTTCTTCAAAATCTCTTCCCGAATGAAGTGACAGTCAACCTCTATATGCTTTGTTCTCTCATGAAAGACCGGATTTCTGGATATGTATATAGCGGCCTTGTTGTCACAGAACATAGGGAGAGGACAGTCATATACCTCGCCCAGGTCAAGCATGAGAGCCCGCAACCACTTTAACTCACACGTGGTTGATGCCATACTCCGGTATTCGGCTTCGGCACTGGATCTGGAGACAACAGATTGTTTCTTGCTCTTCCAACTCACGAGATTACCGCCAACAAAAGTACAAAAGCCTGATGTGGATTTACGATCGCCTTTGTCATCCGCGTAACTTGAATCTGAGTAGGCCTCAACCCTCAGATGACCATTCTTCTAAAAGAGTAACCCTTTGTCTGGTGCTGCTTTGATATACTCTAAAATCTTCAGGGCGGACTGAAGATGACAGTCCCTGGGAGCTTGCATAAACTGACTGACCTTGCCTACAGCATAGGCGATGTCGGGTCTAGTCACCGTGAGATAGATGAGTTTGCCTACCAAACGTCTGTACCTTGTGACATCAGATAGAAGAGGCGAGTCATCCGTCCACGTTTTGTCTTCTCCAATAGCCATGGGAAACCGAGCCGGTTTGGCACCTGTCAATCCTGCTTCTTGTAGAAGATCAAGGGCATACTTTCGTTGGGAGAGAACCAACGAGTCAGGTTTCCGAGAGATTTCTATCCCCAAAAAGTATTTCGGGGAGCCCATATCCTTCGTGACCAAGTGCTGACAGAGGTGCTTCTTCGTCAAGTCCACCCCATCTCGGTCATCGCCAGTAAGAAGAATATCATCCACATATACGGCCAAAACCACCAGTCCCGAGGCCGTTTTGCGAATGAATAAGGAGTGATCGGCCGAACTCCTTCGAAAGACGATGGTAGCCACAATACCACTGAACTTGTCGAACCATGCCCGAGGGCTCTGCTTTAGGCCATAAATGGCCTTCTTCAAATGACATACACGTGTCTCCCCCTGAGCAACATACCCAGGAGGTTGCTCCATATAGACGTCTTCCTGAAGATCGCCATAGAGAAAGGCATTCTTCACATCAAGCTGGGAAATAGCCCAATCCCGGTTAACAGCCACAGAAAGAAGAACCTGGATGGTGCTGAGGCGAGCAACCGGAGAAAAGGTATCAAAGTAATCAATGCCGTAAGTCTGAGTGAAGCCCTTGGCCACCAGCCGGGCTTTATAGCGATCCACAGTGCCGTCGGGGCGAAACTTCACAACGAAGACCCAGCGACAGCCAACCACATCAGTGCCCATGGGAGGAGGAACCAGGGTCCAGGTACCCCGTTCAGTAAGAGTAGCCATCTCCTCATCCATGGCAGACTTCCAATGAGGGAGAGCAAGAGCCTCCTGGTAGGTGCGGGGAGTAGTAGTAGCAGAGATAGCCAAGGCAAAACACCTGCGAGAAGGAGAAAGCCGATCATAGGAAACAACTGCCGCAAGCGGGTGTTGAGTACACGCCCGCACCCCTTTGCGAAGAGCAATGGGAAGATCCAGGTCGACGGGAGCGTCAGCGACGGGAGCGTCAGCGACGGGAGCGTCAGCGACCGGAGCGTCCGTGGCGGAGAAGGCTGGCCCGGGACTAGAGAGAGACGGCGGCGGAGAGGAGGGAGGAGGGGTGGGTGGTGAGACGGACTGAGAAGGAGTCGGTGGAGGAGGAGACGGAGGTGGGAAAACGTCGAGAAGCGTGGAAGGAACGGAGATATCAGAAGGAAGAGAAGAGGTAGGAGAGAAATAGGAAGCAGTCTCGAAAAAAGTGACATCCGCGGAGACAAACTGCTTGCGGAGAAGGGGGGCAAAGCAGCAATAGCCTTTTTGAGTGGTAGAGTACCCCAAAAAGACACACTTGGTGGAACGGGGGGAAAGCTTGTCGCGGGTAGCGGAGGGAGCATGAACAAAGGCCGTACAGCCAAAGACACAGAGAGGGAGAGGAAAAGGTTCCTTGTGGGGGTAGAGAATGGAGAAGAGGGTCTGGCCGTGGAGAACTGTGGAGGGAAGGCGGTTGATGAGATAGCAGGCGAGGAGCACAGCGTAGCCCCAGTAGGAGCGAGGGACGTGCATCTGCGTCATGAGAGTACGAGCAACATCAAGCAGATGACGGTTTTTACGCTCCGCCACCCCATTCTGCTGGGAGGTGTAAACACAAGTCGTTTGATCAATCAAGCCATGTTGGTGAAAGAACGAGGAGAACTCATGATTCAGATATTCCTTGGCATTATCAGAACGTAAAACTTTAATAGAAATAGCAAATTGAGTCTGAATCATAAAATAAAATGATTGCCAAACAGAAAATAGTTCAGAGCGATCTTTTAACAGATACACCCAAGTACAGCGTGAAAAATCATCTATAAAAGTGACAAAATAGAAACTGCCCCGACCAACAGTGAAGGTAGTAGCAGGACCTCATATATCAGAATGAATAAGATCAAACGGGCGAGAGGAGCCACGGCCTTGCTTCGGTGGGAAGGAGGAGCGATGATGTTTGCCAAGCTGACACGCATCACAGTTGAGCGGAGAACTGGTAGGAGGTAAGTGGGGCAGAAGCTGGCGGAGAATCCGAGGAGTAGGATGTCCAAGGCGAAGATGCCATTGAAGGAGATCTGTGGAGCAGTAGGCGGACAGAGCGGAAACATCGTCGAGGAAGTAGAGGCCGCCGCTCTCAGTCCCAGTAGCAATCGTCCGCTGGGTTCTCGGGTCCTGAAAAGAACAAGTAGTGGGAGTGAATAAGACGGAGCACTGAAGTTGCCGGCATAAAGTAGTAACTGATAACAAATTGCACGGGAACTTTGGGACATAGAGGGTGTCCGCCAAGCAAAGCGATGGAGTGAGTTGAACCATGCCCGTCCCATGAACCGGGGACGGTGAACCATCCGCCACACGAACCGGGGGTAAGCGGTCATGTGTCTCAAGACGGGAGAAGCAATGAGGGTTGCCCGTCATATGATTGGTAGCACCGGAGTCAATCAGCCATTTACCTTGGGTAACTACGTGGGCACTACCTGACGTCGTGGCCACAGAGGCAGAGGGCCGAGAAGAGGCGGAGGCCGAAGAAGGAGCATCACCGGAAGGGCGAAGATGAGGATGTTTCTGCCAGCAGCGGTCAACAGAATGGCCGGTACGACCACAGTGACAGCAGAGAAACCGGGATGAACCCCGTCCGCCGGAGGGGCCGCGGCTACCAGGGCCCCCCCTCTGAGCTTGGTGAGCAAAGGAGTCCTGGGAAGGGGGGAGGCCAAAAGAGGCCGCTGGAGCAGCGAAGTAACAGCGGCAATGCGGGCCGCAGTGGCATCCAAAGTAGGAGATTCCGCCTCACCCAAGATCTGTTGGCGGATCATATCATAAGAATCCGGAAGACGAAGAAGATAACAAACAACCAGGAGTTCCTGGAAGTGTTTGTGCTGGTCGGCCAAGTCCGCGGAGAAGGGGCGATTCTGGAGGATTTCAGCACCAAGAGCCTGAACCTGCTGATAAGCCGCAGCAGGAGACATGGAAGGGCGGGCGAAGAGGTCCGCATAGAGAGTGTAAATGCGGGACGTCTGGCCCCCCTTCGAATAGAGAGCAGCGAGGTGAAGCCAGACGGCCTTGACCGTCTCATCATGGCGAATGACGAGAATGCACTCATCAGAAAGGTTGTTGGCCAGCCAGGTGCGGACAAGAGCATCACTCGCATCCCAGTCATCAAACTCTGGAGAGGTACGAGGAGGAGGGTCATCGGTGAGGTGATGACGCTTGCGTTGAGAGCGAAGGAGAAAAGTGAAAGGAACGCTCCAATCGGGATAGTTGGAGCCCACAAGCTTAGAAAGGGTGCCAAGGTTGCCCGAAGGAGGAGGTGGAGAAGGAGCTGCAGGAGCGGTGGTGAGACCGGAAGTAGTCATAGAAAACCAGCAAGAAACCGCAGCGGATAGAAAAGGAAGAAGCCGCGCGAACAGAAGCGGCTAGAAAGCAGTCAAAGGCACAGCGGGGAAGAGGTCGCGCGGACTGAAAAGGCCGAGCGAACAGAAGAGAAGACAAAAGGCAGCGACTAGAACAAGTCGCAGGCCGGGCGAACAGAAACAGGCCGCAACGACTAGGAAGTCGGAGAGGCAAGAAGCAGGAGCGCGGCGACCACGAAACAGGTCGCGGCGACGAATAGCAGTAGAAGAGGAGAGGAGAACCAAGGAGAAGCAAGCCGCGCGAACAGGCAGCGGACAGAAGAAAGGCAGGCCGCGAGACAGGTCGCGAAAAGCGGAAACAAGCCGCGAGAAGTAGAGAGCGGACACAATCAGGAGGAAACGACCGTGCGCTCTGATACCATGTAGAAAGTAGCGAAAAAAAAGAACAAACGGATAGACTTTTGAATAATTGAAATTTTATTATCCAAAAAAGATATCATTTACAAAGGTATGACCTCCCTTATATAGAATGGAGGAGATATGAGAGAGAGTATACAAACAATGTGGGACTAAACATTTACAGTACAGAGCGGCTAGAAATAAAGGAGACCGCACAGGTCGCGCGGTTTAACAGATGGGTTAACCGCTCGGCAAACTCCAGCAGGATAGAACAGGCCGCAATGGGCGACCGATAGACCGCCCGGTCTCCAGGCTCCAGAGTGAGACCGCCAGACCGCCCGGTCAACAAACCCTGGACCAGACCGCAAGGCCGCCCGGTCTAATACTTCAACACCCCCACAGGCGAGCCTTCGGACCTGCCACCTACATGAGAGCCTGCGCAGCGGGTCTACCTGGGGCCGAGCCGATCTTGGGGTGCCGATAAAGATCCCAAACCAAAACCTATCCCCCACAGGCGAGCCTTCGGACCTGCCAGCTAGATGAGAGCCTGCGCAGCGGGTCTACCTGGAGCCGAGCCGAGCTCGGGGTGCCGATGAAGATCTCAAGACAAAACCTATCCCCCACAGGCGAGCCTTCGGACCTGCCAGCTAGATGAGAGCCTGCGCAGCGGGTCTACCTGGGGCCGAGCCGAGCTCGGGGTCCCGATGAAGATCCCAAACCAAAACCTATCCCCCACATGCGAGCCTTCGGACCTGCCAGCTAGATGAGAGCATGCGCAGCGGGTCTACCTGGGGCCGAGCCGAGCTCGGGCTGCCGATGAAGATCCCAAACCAAAACCTATCCCCCACAGGCGAGCCTTCGGACCAGCAAGCTAGATGAGAGCCTGCGCAGCGGGTCTACCTGGGGCCGAGCCGAGCTCGGGGTGCCGATGAAGATCCCAAGCCAAAACCTATCCCCCACAGGCGAGCCTTCGGACCTGCCAGCTAGATGAGAGCCTGCGCAGCGGGTCTACCTGGGGCCGAGCCGAGCTCGGGGTGCCGATGAAGATCTCAAGCCAAAACCTATCCCCTACAGGCGAGCCTTCGGACCTGCCAGCTAGATGAGAGCCTGCGCAGCGTATCTACTTGGGGCCGAGCCGAGCTCGGGGTGCCGATGAAGATCCCAAACCAAAACCTATCCCCCACAGGCGAGCCTTCGGACCTGCCAGCTAGATGAGAGCCTGCGCAGCGGGTCTACCTGGGGCCGAGCCGAGCTCGGGGTGCCGATGAAGATCTCAAACCAAAACCTATCCCCCACAGGCGAGCCTTCGGACCTGCCAGCTAGATGAGAGCCTGCGCAGCGGGTCTACCTGGGGCCGAGCCGAGCTCGGGGTGCCGATGAGGTTCCCTCTTCCTGTCATCGGGACTTCTTAATAAACAAAAAGACAAGAAATAATTCGAGAAGTATGTTATATTGATCATGCTTTGAGTACATATCTACCGCTCTCCCTTCTCATGGGTAGAAGCGTTTTAAGTCATCCCCACTCCAGGAATGGTTCAAGATCCTACCCTCCACATCCTGGAGGTAGTAACCCCCTGCTTTCAACACTCTCTCTATAATATAAGGTCCCTCCCAATTTGGATTGAGCTTTCCCACCGGGGCGGACCTCCCTGCCGCATCAACCTTGTTTAGTACTAGGTCTCCTTCCGCGAATTGCTTTATCCTGATATGCTTGTCGAAGTGTTTTGCCATTCGACGCTTGATCTCTTCCTGTCTGATGGCTGCTACGTCTCGCAGCTCCTCTGCCAGGTCTAGTGAGAGGCGCATGCCTTCTTCGTTTTCCACCCTCCATGCCTCGTTTCCATCACCTGCAGCCGCAACTCGTGGGGATCGGACCTCGAACTCCACCGGTAGTACTGTCTCACATCCATGGGAAAGCTTGAAAGGGGTCTCGCCGGTGGCCGTGTTCGGGGTTGTTCTCAGAGCCCACAGGACCGAGAGGAGCTGCTCTACCCAATTCCCTCTCAGATTCTCCACCTTCTTCTTTAGCAAGTTAACGATAATCTTGTTTGCCGCCTCCACCTGACCGTTGCTCCTGGGGTGGTGGACGGAGGCAAACCTGAGGTCGATGCCCAGCTGAGTGCAGAAGCTGATGAAATCTTCACTAGCAAACTGGGGGCCGTTATCCATGACGATGGCCTGAGGCAGCCCGTGCCTGCAGATGATCTCCCCCCAGACGAAGTTCCTGATGACTTGGGAGGTCACCTTTGCTAGCGCCTTAACCTCCAGCCACTTGGAGAAGTAATCTATCATAACCAGGAGGAATCTTCTTTGTCCACTAGCTGGAGGGAAAGGCCCGACTAAATCCATTCCCCAAATGGCGAAAGGTCATGGTGCAGTGATGCTTCGAAGCCTTTGAGCCGGCAAGAGTTGGAGGGGGGCGTAGAGCTGGCATTTTCGGCATTTACTCGCAAACTCTGTTGCGTCCTTCCTCAGGGTGGGCCAGAAGTACCCCTGCCTGACCACCCTTGCTTCCAACGTCCTCCCTCCGGAATGACTACCACATTCCCCGGAGTGCACCTCCTCCAGAATGTGTCTGGTCTCTTCCTCCGTTACGCATCGAGCTAGGAGACCCGAAAGCATCCTCCGGTGTAGCCCTCCTTCATGCATGAGATAATGAGCCGCCTTATGGCGGAAGTTTCTTGCCTCCTTGACCCCCTCAGGGAGGGTTCCTGTCAGAAAGAAGGTAACGAAAGGATCTACCCACGAGGGCCGCCGATCCACCTCCATTAGCTCCCCCTCTTCGATCACTGGATGGAATAAATCAGTCAGGGCACCCCCTTCCCAAGGTCCGAACTTAGCCAATCGATCGGCAGCAGCATTCTCCTCTCTGGGGACGTGCTGGATGTAGAACGTCCGGAACCCCCCGATGATTGTCCTCACCCTGGACAAATATTTCGCAAGGGTGGGCTCCCGAGCCTCGAATTCTCCACGTATCTGAGATGCCACCACCAATGAATCTGTGAAAACCTCAACGTCCTTAATCTCGGGTTCCTTAGCCAAACGAAGGCCGGCTATTACTGTCTCGTACTCTGCTTGGTTGTTGGTTGTGGGGAAATGCAAGACGACCGCTTGTTTTATGGTTACCCCCTGAGGACTTGTTAGTACCACCCCTGCTCCAAGGGAGTGCTTTCCCGAGACCCCGTCGACCATTATCTTTCATGCTTCTGGTGGCCGCGGCTCCTCGGCCCCGACCTCCGCGACGTAGTCTGCCAAGAAGTCGGCCACCACCTGTGCCTTAATGGAGAGCCTCGGTACGAATGAAATGTTGAATTCACTCAACTCGACAAACCATTTGGCCAGCCTACCCGAGTGCTCTACTCCTTCAAAAATCTTTCAGAGAGGATGGTCCGTCACCACCCTAATCGAATGTGCTTGGAAATATGGCCGGAGCTTCCTGGCTGAAACAATCAAGGCGTATGCCAGCTTTTCTAGAATAGGGTAACGAAGCTCCGCCTTCCTTAGGATCCTGCTAACATAATAAATGGGCAGCTGCTTTTTTCCCTCTTCTCTGACTAGGACGGAGCTCACCGCCTCTGCTCCCACTCCTAGGTACAAGGTCAGATCTTCCCCCTCTTTTGGACTTTGAAGCAGAGGAGCCAGGGAGAGCTGCTCCTTCAGCTTTTGAAAAGCTTCTTCGCACTCCGCGGTCCATTCAAATCTCTGATTCCCTCGTATCACTTTAAAGAAAGGTGAGCACTTCTCTCCTGACCTGGAGAGAAATCTGCTAAGGCCAGCCAGCTTTCCTGTCAAGCGCTGCACCTCCTTAGCGTTTCGCGGTGATTCTAGCTCCAGAATGGCTTTTACTTTATCAGGATTAGGTTCTACCCCTGCCGGGGTCAGAAGGTGCCCAAGGAATTTCCCACGACTTGCCCCGAAAACACATTTTAAGGGGTTCAGCCTCATTTTGAACTTCCTCAAGGTGGCGAACGTCTCCTCCAGATCCTGGAGATGCGAGTTCACTCCCTTGCTCTTTACCATGAGATCATCAACGTAGACTTCTAGGTTCCGACCCCTCTGGCCCTGGAAAACTCGATCCATCATCCATTGGTATGTCGCTCCCGCGTTTTTTAACCCAAAGGGCATCATGTTATAACTAAAACACCCTTCCCTTGTGATGAAGGAGACGTCCTTGACGTCAGGAGGGTGCATCCGGATCTGATGGTAACCTGAAAAAGCATCCAGAAAACTCATAATAGAAAAACCAACGGTTGAATCAACCAGCGCGTCGATTCGAGGCAGGGAGTAGCAATCCTTAGGGCATGATTTATTTAATAAAGAAAAGTCAATACACATTCTCCATTTTCCTCCCCCCTTCTTCACCATTACTACATTGGAGATTCAGCCTGGATACTGGATCTCTGAGATGAAGCCCGCCTCCAGGAGCTTCTTGACCTCCTCGCGAATGGGCTCCTCCAGCTTGGTGGCGATGGCTCTCATCTTCTGACGTATGGGGCGCGTCCGAGGGTCCAGATTTAGGCGGTGGCAGGCCACGTCCGCATCAATGCCCGGCATGTCCGCCGCGCTCCAAGCGAAGACGTCGACGTTGCTCTGAATGCAGGCCCACATCCGCTCCTGGTCTTCGGGGCTCAAGCCCCCGCTGATCCGCACCCTTTGTACCTGCCCCTGGCTGGTGTGGACCTCCATCTCCACCACTTCTTCGGCCACCTCCAGCCGCGACTGCTCCCAGTCGTCCCTTGCTTCTTCTTCCTGCTTCGGCTCTTCCTCCCCTCCTGCTCCCTCAACTTCCATCACCTCGTCCTGCTGCAGCTCAATTTCCATGCCCCTTCGGGCTTCCTCCTCAGCCCCTTCTCCTCCCACTTCCTCCTGCCTTCCCTTCTGTGACTCCAATTCCCCGCTCCTCCGAACCTCCTGCACACCTCCTCTTCTCTGCTCCCCCTCAATCTCCATGGCCCCCTCCGGGCTCCCTTGCTGCTGCTCGGCCTCTACACCCCCCTGGGCCTCCTGCACATCTCCTCCTTGTTGTCTCTCAGTCTTCTCTCCCCCGACTTCCTCTTCGGTTCCTTCTCTCATTTCCTCTGGGCTCACCTCCTTTTCCCTGACTGCTTCTTCATGCGCTGCTATCTCTTTTTCCAACCTCTCTGCTTCTGCCATCCAAGATATGGTGTTGACCGCTGTGACGTAACACTGTCTTGCCACTTTTAGATCCCCCCTGACCCTGACCTGCACCCCTCCATTGTTAAACTTGATACATTGATGGAAAGAGGAGGGGACGCAGCGAAAGGCGCTGATGAGGGGACGCCCAAAGATGGCGATCTAGCTGCTCGGGGCATCTGCAATCACGAACCGGCAATTCCATGACACGCCCCCCAACCTCACGTGCAGCCCTACTCCTCATTCCACTTCCTTTCTCTCCCCGGAGAATCCGAACAACGGTCCATCCGAGGCCAAGATCCTTTTGGTTTCCACCTGCATCTCATCGAAGGCCTTCTTAAAAATCACATTTATGGAGCTCTCATTATCCACCAGGATCTTGGAGACCGTAAAGTTTTCCACCGTTGTCTGGATCACCAAGGCGTCGCAGAACGGGTCCTCATACTCTGGCATATCCTCTGAAGAGAAGGTAATTTTTTCTAGCGGGGGTGGGGTTTGGGAGGTTGAGGCTACCCCCTTCCGGAACATGGTCTGGAGGCTCCCCTTCCGGGTGGCCTCGATCCCAATCCCCCCGTGGATGGCCCTGATTCCCCCCCGGGTTCCCACATCCACCCGATCCTCGCACCTATCCTCCGCCTCCCCTTGCTGCATTTCCACGATCCTTACCGGCGGATCCTGCCTCCTCAATCCTCTGGCCTCTCTCATCTCCAAGAACTCTGGGCACGTGGCTGTTGCGTGACCTCCCTCCTGATGGAAGTCACAGAAAGGCAACGCCACCCCACCCCTTCTTCCTTCTCCTCTTCCTCTCCTTCCTCCTCGAGCTCCTCTTCCTCGACCGATCCTCATTGCCTCCTGCTGATGCTGAAAACGATCCCTCGCTCCCTGTCTCCATGCCGGTTGATCGAACCTCCTTGGCTCCCGGAAGTTATCTCTTCCCTGGAAGCCTCCTCCTAACTCCTGGGGGCGACCCTCATGAGGCCTCCAACCTATCCGGTTGTTCGGCTCTCGGGCCCCCCGGTGATTCTGTCCTTGCTGTCCCTGGCCTCGGGGTTCCTCCCTCCTTCTCTCTTCTCTCTGCTCCCTCTGCTCCTTTTGCTTTCCCGCTCTTGTTTCTTTTGCGTCGTCCTCCGCCAACCTGGCTAACCTCCTTGCAAACGCCGGATTGGCTCTCTCAAAATCCGTCTCCTTTGCCGCCCTCTCCATAAGCTCCTCAAAAGAGAGGGGGGCATCTTTTTCAACTCCATGCTAAAGAAGCCTGGCCTCAGTCCCAGGGTGAATGCAAGCATCAGCGTATACCCAGGGACCTCCTGGACCTGGAGGATCTCCTCCTGAAATCGATCTACGTAGTGTCCCAACGTTTCATCCTGGCTCTGCCTTATCGAGAACAAGCACTCCGCCTCCTTTTTACGCTTCTTCGATGTTGAAAACCTCAATAAGAAACCCCTCCGCAGATCCTCGAAACAATAGATCGATCTTGCCGGTAACTGATGGAACCAGTCTCGCGCCTTCTCCTTCAAGGTGATGGCAAACAGTCGACACTTAAACGCATCCGTCATCTGTCTAATCGAAACCACATCTTCAAACCACTGCACATGTTGTACAGGATCATCCTTCCCCGAGTAGTAAGACATGTCGGGCTCCCGGAACCCTTCCGGCACCGGAGCCGAGATGACGAGTTCACTGAACGGGCTCTCGCCGACTGCTTGCCGAGAGGGCACGTCTCGCGGCCTTGGCTGGCTGTCCTGATTTGTCAGACCGTGCCCAGGGAAGAGCTCTCGCACAGCTGCCTCCTTCTCGCCGTCTTCTGCAGGGATCTCCTTCCCGGGACGCTGGCCTGGGAAGAGTTCTCGCGTCGCCACGTCCCTCTCGCCAGCCTCCGCGGGGACCTCCTTCCCTGGGCGCTGACCAGGGGCGTTCTCGCCTAAGAGCGGGACCACCTCGATCGGGACCTGAGGCGTCGCCCACTCGTTCCTTGCCGAGAAGGCCAAGCTTATGGTTTGCATGACCTCTCTCCTGAAGTCCTCCTGCATTTTCCTCGTCGCCTCTTCTACCTGGGAAGGAGAACCTCCAGAACCAGATCCTTCTCCTTCACCTCCTGCCATAGGACCAAACCCAAACTTTTCTTGAACCGGCTACTTCCACGCTCACCGCACCAGAACTGTTGAAGCCAAAATTTGACTTCGACAAATGTTCGCAAAATAGGGGCGTAGCCGACACCTACTTGGCCGAAGCTCCGACCTCCGACTGGTCGTGAAGGACTAAGAAAAACTGGCCCAAAGCCGCAGCAGGGAGGTCCCACCGCTTACCCGGAAGGTCACGGAGAGCTTCCCCTCCAAAGCCAAAAGCTGGGCTTGGAGTTCCTCAGAAGACAGTGTCGATGATTCCCCTTAGGACTCTGAAAAAAGTCCCTTCTGAAGAACCCCTATGGGCTTATTTATAGGTTTCAGAATCTGAACTGCCAATAACAAAACTGCACCGATCTGAAATTACCGGGGTACCCTTGGCTGGGTCTGCCAACAGCCAAACTCCGCTGTTCTGAGAAACTATATGCAGTCCACTAAGGGTAAGATGGTAAAAATACCCAGGGTAGAAGAGTAAAAACCCATGTTTGGCAGGAGAGTATAAAAAAGGCCTCTTCTCGCCCTGGCGAGTGGAAAAGCACCTGCCGGCGAGAGGGACCCCACTGCCCGTCTCGTCGGCGCCTCTCGCCCTTTGCTGCGAGATCTCCTTGCTGCTGGAGGCTCTCTCGCCCATGAAGGCCCTCTCGCCTCTGGAGGCCCTCTCGCCTCTGGAGGCCCTCTCGCCTCTGGAGGCCCTCTCGCCTCTGGATGGGGTATCTTGTCTATTGGAGAGTCCATCATCTCGCCGCTTGCGAGTGGGCCCCACTGGTCCCATTTGCCCATCTCGACCTATTTGCTTCTTGAGGGCTCTTTGCGAGCCCGAGGTTGTACAGAAAGTATCTCGAGAAAAGTTTTCAATGTCTCGAGAAAAAGTTTCTGATTCTCGAGAACTATTTCTCATTCTCGAGAAATAATTCTGGCCTTCTCGAGAAATGACTTTGGCTTCACGAGAAAAAGACTTAGAAAAATTTTGACTTAAATTTAAGTTAACTTGAGAAGGAGAGTTATGATCCACTCAAGTACTCATAGCTTTCTCGAAAACTGCACTAAACTTTCTCGCGAACAGCTTCTGCAACTCGAATACCTAACTGAGCTCACTCGAGTACTAAGTTTAATTCAACTCGAGTACAATAAGTTCTTCTCGAGAAAAACACTTAGAAATATTTTGAGTTCAACATTTAAGATTTCTTGAGGAGTCAAGATCTACTCGAGTACTGCATGACTTTCTCGAGAACTATATTAGGCTATCTCGAGAACAGCTATAACCTTACTCGAGTACTGACTGTTCTTCTCGAGTAAAACACTTAGAAAATTTCGGTCAACTGAAAAGTGATTTTCTTCTTGTTAACCAACAAACAGCCTTCTGCTCATGATTTTAGTACTTGAAAAAAAAAGTGTGTCCCAATAAAGAGTTTACACATGAGTTAACACCTTGGATCACACAATGAGAGATTACATTGTATGATTCTGTGTTTGGTGACCCATTGTAAACTGACATTGGTCCACACTTAACAATTATAACCTGCAAGCACTCAACTAGAAAAGACATCAAATACAAACTTAATTCATCTTAATTCAAGGGTGAATTCATATAAATCTGGATTATTGTGGATACAATACCCAACACATAGCAACGAGTTTGATATCTAGAAACAGTAAATCAAAGTTCTGTGAGCAAGCTTTGAACTCCATATAATGGATTGGGACTGAGAGATTTATTCCAAGAGGGTGCTTTTAAGTCCATTGAATGACAAAGAATTAGGCTAGATTCTATGTTTGTATGTTTAAAAAAGGGAGTACTGTAAACGGGAACATATAAATTTCCTGAACGAAGATTGGGTTTATTACAGATTTATGTTTGAATCCTGTATATTTCTTGCTTAAATTTTTTGATGGATTTTTGCTTTGCAAATTGTTGATCAAAGGGAATGTTAACTACACTATTTATATGAATTGTTGTTTATGTTTTAAAAAAAAGGGGTTTTGAGAATGTTTATGACAAAGAATTAGGCTAGATTCTATGTTTGTATGTTTAAAAAGGGGAGTACTGTAAACGGGAACATATAAATTTCCTGAATGAAGATTGGGTTTATTACAGATTTATGTTTGAATCCTGTATATTTCTTGCTTAAATTTTTTGATGGATTTTTGCTTTGCAAATTGTTTATCAAAGGGAATGTTCACGACACTATTTATATGAATTGTTGTGCAAGTTTTAAAAAAAAAAAGAGGTTTTGAGAATGTTTATGATTGCCATCACACTCATATATTACCAAGCACTGAAAACAACTTTTCCGCTCATGACCACAAAAAACAAAATTCTTCCAAACGGAACTCCTTTCACAAACCACGGTTCACCACAACTTCATTCACAAACCATAGTCATGATCACAATATTCATGACCACCACCACCATGCAAAACGAAGCCAAAGACGAATTAGAAAAAATTCCAATTTGAGTCTGTTCATAGGATGGTTGTCCTAACTCTCTAATACTTTACCATAATTGCAACAAAGCTAATCATGAGTCCTGATTACAATGTATGGAAAAATTCTTAGTGGATGACACTAAGGCTTCGTTTGGCACGGCTTATTTGCTCCGGTGAGTTTGGCCAAAAATGCCAACATCATGGAATGTATGTTTGGCATTACAGTGGTTATGACCTCACCAAAAAAATAAAACTAGTTTTAAACATAAAAGTGGATGAAGTTCCTTAAGTGAGGTCAGACGTTCACGAACGATGATTCATAACCACAATGTTCACAACCACCACCACGGAGCTCAAGTCAATAGGACCTATTGGGAGAATCTTCATGGTTTGATTTTTGACACCAATCACTGTCAATTGGGAACTGATTTGAGAGATTAAAGTTTTAAGGAAGCAAGTATTTGAGAAGCTGGAGTAGGAGCTAAGGTTTTACCGGATGCTTGAACCAATTTTGAGATCCGAGTTTATTGGCCAAGCAGGGAGCCCAAGTCGGAGAAATTGTGTTGAATGAATAAGTCTGAAATAGCCAGAGAATCTGCATTGGAAGGATACTTCTAAGCCCAATTGAAAAGGCATAGCTGTTATAGCGAGTCGAGCAACTTATCTTTTGACTTTGGCTTCTTGCAATAGTTGCCAAATGCTCTTGTGGTTTGGTCTCCTTGCCTTCCTTTGAAGCAGCGAAATCCCGCCACCAGAATTCATAGAATATAGAATAGTCTCCCTCTCTTTGAAACCTACAGTTGCAACTTGACTACTACGGGGCGGGGTAACTCAGCTTTACGCGTTGTCGTCTAAATCCTCTTCTCTGTCGTTCTCATAGCCATTTACATGCCAATCTTCTTAGTTCGCAATCAAGATCAAACTACAGAATTTCTTAACTCAGATTTATTGGAGAGGAATGAAAGTGACGTGAAGAGTCAAAATAGATTCAAAACAAAGTCGAAGAAGGATGAGAGGACCGGGAATTCGCCTAAATATATTAATAAAATTTCTAGAGGAAAATGAGAGTTGTAGTTAATGAGAGTATTGTCTTCAAATGATAGACAATGAACACTTTAATAGATTTGGCAGGAGATATATTCTGGAGATATTTACAGGATGTTTATCAACATGCATCTAAGCTAAGTTGGGTGCAACAGTGGCGGACACAAACGCGATGCTTATGAGCCATCGTTCGTGAACGCCCAACCGTGCCTTATAAACATAGGTGTTGATTGGCATGGTGGTGCCAGGTATTAATGCGATGGTTATGAACAGTCGTTCGTGAACGCCCAATCTTACTTAATCATCCACTTTTATGTTCAAAACTAGTTTCTTTTTTTGGTGTCCGTCATAACCATTATCTTGCCAAACATGCATTTTATGATGGTGGTGCTTTTGATTAAACTCACAGCCTTAATCAACTTTTATGTTGTGTTCATAACCGTTGTCATGTCAAACATACATTCAATAGTGATGGTGTTTTTGTCCGAACTCACTGAAGCAAAAAAAATAGCGCCAAACGGAGCCTGCATTTGTCTAGATTGTCTCTCCTGGATCAGTAACTTTGCTTCAACTGAACAAATTTTTATAAAAGAAAATAAACAACAATGTACAGAGCTCTCGCAGATTTTGTACTCAACCCGAATTGGCCAAAAAGGAACCCATTCAAATGGGGGCTTTGGCACTTTGCACTGTTGAATTATTCTATTTTAACACTTTACAACCCGAATTTTTAAAATTGGCACTTAATTACAGATTTTTTAGCACTTTGCACCGCAATACTGAAATTTAAAAAGTATTTAAGTTCGGGCGCCACTCAAAATGCTCATTTTGGCACTTTGCACCCCGAACTACCTTATTTTGACTATTTACAAATTGTCAAAATGAGCATTTTGGGCGGTGTCCGGATCTAATACCCCTTAAATTTCAACCTTCGGGTGCAAAGTGCCAAAACATCTGTAATCCGGAGGTGCAAAGTGCCAATTTTAAAAATTCATGGTGAAAGTGCCAAAATTGGGTAATTTGGGAGTGCAAAGTGCCAAGCCTATTCAAATGTGATGAAACCAGCGTGTAAACAAAATTACGGTCCGTTCGGCGCGCGGACATTGGTATTCTGGCATTGGCTTTGGGCAATATTAAAGTCATTTCCTGTGTTCGGCGGGTCGGAATTGGTGTGGAATTGGCATTGGGCTTAAATACATCGGTTTTAACCTACTCTTAAAACCCGATACCCCCAATTCTTACCTCCAGACACCGGATTTCGCGAGTTTGTTTCCCCGATCGCAGCCGACGGAAGCAGCGCAGGACCGACACCATTCTTCCTCCTCCCCGATCGTCCTCTTCCACTTCTCCCGGCGCAGGTATACCTCCTACTCCTCTTCCTCCTCTTCTTCTCTTCTTCACCTTCCTCATTCTCCCGATCTCCCCCATTTTCCGCTTCTTCCTCGCAAACTTCTTCTTCTTCCTCCGCCTTTCTTCTTCCTCCTCCGCATATCTTCTTCTTCACCTTAGTTTTCTTTGTAGCAAACTTCAGATCTGAAATGTCTGCCCAGAAATTTCTGAAATGTCTTCTCCACTTCTTCCTCCTCGTTTCTACTTCCTCCACATCCCTTCTTCTTGTATGGTATGAAATGAAATTTTGGGTATGGTATGAAATATCTGAAATGTCCAGCCAACTTCAGATCTGAAATTTCTGCCCAGAAAAGTTGATGGCACGTCTCAAAACTTGGACCAAGTATTACGTTGAGGTCAGCGCGATGTTAGACACATCAGGATTTGGATGGGATTGGGAAAGGAACATGACCAAGGTTGACAGCGAGCAAGTTTGAGCAAACTATGTGAAGGTAACTTATCTATGTTGTTTTGTATATTTAAGAACTCGTTCTAAGAGATATTCTCATTCTAACTTATTGCATGCACATCCTTCTGTGAAGCATTACAAAGATAAAGTGATTGTGAATTGTTCTGATTTGGCTGTGTTGTGTGGATCTGATAGAGTGACTAGAATTCATGCTGCGACCACAACAGAGTCGGCGAAGGAGATAGATGCAGAGTCTATGGCGGAAAAAACAAGTAATACACAGGAGACGGTTAGAGTTGATGGATAAGGGAGAAGTAGGAGGAGAAATCGAGCTGGACAAAATGACTCGGTAGCAGTGTCCATTGAAAAATTAGCCGACTCGGTGCAAGGAGCGGTGGGGACCATGACTGCTAGTGATGTTGACGACATCTACGTCGAACTTACTCGAATGACTGATTTATTTTCTCAAGATTTCCTTAGGGCGATGGATATACTGTGTCATGATAGTGTCAAACGCGATATATTCAAGAGACTCCCGGACGAGTTGAAGGGCACCTGTCTGCGAATGCAGTTTGATCGCTAGTTTAGTGTTTCTGTTTATGAGTCAATGACCTATTATCTAATTGTGTTGCTATTTCGGAACTTTTATTCTGTGGACGAAGATTTAAGATTTTTAGTACTTTCATTTCAAGTATTTTTAGTACTTTGATATTTTATGAATAATGCTTAAATTTAAACAAAATTAGTTTTTAAAATTTACAATTCCAGAAAACCAATTCTTTTGCGCAGCCGAACAACATTTAAGTATCAATATCAATTCTGTTCACCGAATACCTTTCTGCAGCCGAATAGCAGAATTGATTTTCTGCACAAAACCAATTCCTGCAGATATTGGTTTTCTGACGAAGGCCAATTCCAAAAATCAATGTCTGCGCGCCGAACGGAGCATTATATTTTTTTTCTTCAACAATCTCTCAAATTGAAGCCTCAGTCAGAAATTTACAGTCTAATTTCCCTAGGCGAATTGGCTTCATCATCCGCAAATTATAAGCTAAATGTAAGATAAATTGACGAGAAAACAAATGAGAATAGAAGCATGAATCACAGAAGTACCGATAAAGAAATTAGGGCATCCAGAGCTCAAAGAAACCCGCAGAGGACGGAGAAGCCGAGGATGATGAGCCACACAATGTGGATGAGGAGGAAGGCTTGGCCGGAAACGAGCCCACTGCCGCTGTTTCCTACCTCGCAGTACCCGCTCTTCGCTACGCGGACGCCGGCGCATGCGGCCTCCGGGCAGCCGCACCAGTACGTTACCCCATTTTCACCGCAGACGGGATCAGGCCGGAAACAATTGACGGGGCAGTATCGGGCTCCGGCCGATTGAGCAGGGCACGGATCGTCGCCCGCGACCAAGCCAGGGTCGTCCGATTTAGCGATGGAGTGGTGGACTACGATGGAGAAGACGGCGATGGCTAGAGCAAATGCTCTCGCCGCAGGCGACATGGTTGGTGGGGGCAGATCGAGTTCGCCCTCTGTTTTGCCGGAGAGGATTGGAAACCCTAGCGCGGAAAACAGAACCCCGACATACGAGAGTCGGAGAAGACGAATAATACCAATTTTTGCGTGGTTCCTTCCTTCCCGGCGAACCGTGTATTAAAATAGAGCAATGTTAACCGTACACCTAAAACAGTTATTCTCACACCAAATTAAAAGCAAAATAAAACATAAAACTATTCCCCCCCACTCATTAAACGCACACCTATCTCTTCCTCCGGCTTTTGCAGACCCCGACCCCGACTCCGCCTCCCAGCGACGGAAACGGCGATCTCCTTCGCAGCGACCTAGGTGCCAACGGAAACCGCGGCCCCGACCCCGACCCCGACCCCGACCCCGACCCCGACCCCGACTCCGACGCAGACCCCGACCCCGACTCCGCCTCCCAGCGACGGAAACGCCGGCCTTGTAGCAGGCCGCTGGAGGGCGGTTTTTCGCCGGCGACACCGGGATTCTTCCCTCCCTCTTATGTAAGTCCCGAATCCCCCATTTTTTCTAGTCTCCTTCCTCACTAGGGCAAACCCTAACCCTCCATTCATTTTTTTCTCCCATTTGTGCAACGAACTCAGCGGTGTATTGAGGATTTTCTCCATCTAAAGCTGTTATTGTGAGGATTTGAAAGTTATTTTGGGATTATTTGGCTCTACCCCCAAACCCTAAGGTATAATTTTTCATCCATCTCCTCCAAATCTTAAATTCTCATGCAAATACCTTGAAAAACTTAGTTAATGATGTTGAATATATGTAGATCTTAAATGATTGACGGTGTTGTTTTTGAAAAATCGATATAGGGATTTTGTGATCGTGTAGGATTTTTTTTTATTTTCATAGTTATGGTTTCCTTTTGAATGATAATGGATGCATGAGATTTTGAGTGTTTTTTTGTGAACATGTGATTTTTGTAGGATGCAAATTGTACCTCATGTAGTTAAAGAGTCATCGTCGATTTCCATAGAAATCGATGTAGGAATGAATTTTGTAACTGATATGGTTTTTCCTACGAAAGAGAGCCTACTTGAGTGGGTTCGTGATGTTGCCAAAGGCTTGGGTTTCGTTGTCACCATCCAAAGAGCAGACAAAATAGATGGGAGACCTAAGCCTAGGGTTTTTATGGGTTGTGATAGATCCGGATTTGCTCGTGATAATCAACAAAGGAAGGGGTATATTAAGAAAAACCTAAGAAAGATTAGTTCGAATAGATGTGGGTGTCAATTTTTGTTACTTGGTCAAAGGAATGCATGTGGTGATGAGTGGAAAATTGATATTAAAAATGGAAAACATAATCATCAATTTGTTCATTTAGAGCACATAGCTATGCGGCTAGATTAACTAAAGAAGAAGAACGGATAGTGGAAGAGATGTACGGCTCCGGTGTGAAGCCTAGGAAAATACTCTCATCGTTGAAAAAAAGTAGCAACAATGCTTCAATCATGAGAACTATTTACAATCAAAAGGTTAAGTTGCAAAAGAGAGAACTAGATGGTGGAACCTGTTGGGTACATTGGAATGAATGTACCTGATTTGAAGAAGCCTCACCCTACTCAATGATATACATCAAAATGTATTTGATGTGTTTTGAGTTTAGTTGTGCAGGTTAAGTATTTGCAGGGAAAGCTGAAAAGTTTCTAAGTCCATGTGTCGACACCCAGAAGAAAGTGTCGACACCCAGAAGGAAAGTGTCGACACTTAAGAAGACTTGTGTTGACACCCAGAGAAGCAGTGTCGACACTTGGAGTAATTGTGTCGACACCAGGGATGCAGAGTCGACACCAGACAGAAAGTGTCGACACATGAAGGCTGTGTCGACACTCAATGAAGAAATGTCCAGTGAAGAAGTGTCGACACTTAGAAGCAGTGTCGACACCCAGAGGAACTGTGTCTACATCAGAAAGTGTCGACACTTGGAGGCTGTGTCGACACTCAGCAAATTTCAGCAGAGTCTAAGTATAAGTGTCGACATAATGAAGAATGTGTCGACACACAGCAGAAGTCTCAACACATGAAGAAAGTGTCGACACAAGGAGCTGTGTCGACACTCAGCAAATTTCTATGAAGACTAAGTACAAGTGTCGACACCAAGCAGATGTGTCGACACTCAGCAAAAGTATCAACACTGAAGGCATGTGTCGACACCAAGAAGATGTGTCGACACTTAACAAGTTCAACACAAGAAGATGTGTCGACACAAAGGAGTTGTGTCGACACTTACAAGAAATCAACAAAGTACTGAAGAACAAGGAGTTGTGTCGACACATATTATCAGTGTCGACACATGATGAAGAAGTTGTGTCGAGAAGTAATTTCTACAATACAAGAAGTTGTGTCAACACCTTGAAGGCTAGTGTCGACACTTAGTCTACTTGTGTCGACACTTAGTCTACAAGTGTCGACACTTAAAGACAGACTGTCTCGACACTTTCAGACAGTTACAAATATTTCAAGAACTGACTGGATGACTTGACAACTACCATTCTCGCCGGTCTACTGCAACTGTCAGAGATGTCAGAAAGCTGTTAGAAACCGGATCAGCCGGTCACCATGAAGAAGGCCTATATATAGGCTTATACTGTCAACAGAAAGAGATGATCAAGAGATTGAAAAGAGAAGAAGATCTAGCAATTCATTGAAGAATCATTTTAAGTGAAGATCTAAGAAGTTGGAGAGATAGAGCTCCTTCCAAGAAGACAGCCGTTGGAACCAGGCTGTAAAGAAGGGTTCAGACCTAGGTCTGAATCTTAAGTTGCAGTGATTGAAGATCAGTTGCAGAGAATCAATCCTATTGTGTTCTAAATTCAAAAAGCTTTGAAGAAAGCCAAGTGAGGTGGATCTCAGCAGAGTTCTTCTAAGAACTCATCAAGAACCTGTCAACTCATCTCTTTTTTTCTGAGTTGTAGGTATATACTTTGTATTCTAAATTTCTTGTAGGATCCTTAGGGATCTGAGTTGTAAGCCTATAATTATAAAGGCTGAGTGGTAGGGCCTGTGTGCCTGAGTGTAGGAGATCCATATCTCTGAGTGTAGGTCTTGTGGCTGAGTGTAGGCCTTGTGGCTGAGTGTAGGTCTTTGGAGAATACTGAGTTGTAGGGCCTTGGGCCTGAGCTGTAGGAACCATTTCGGGTTCTGAGTGTAAGATCTGAGGATCTGAGATATAGTGGAGGAGTTTGGCCGAATCTAGTACACTACTAGATAGGCGAAGGGGGAAAGTGGATGTACCCAAACCTTGGGGAACCACTATAAATCTATGTGTTCACTGTGTGGATGTCTATTCTGTGATTGCTGATTGGTTGCTATGAAGAAGTAGTTATAACTCTGTGATATAATCTGCAATCTGCCTAAAAAGTTTAAAAAAGATTTAAGTCACCTATTCACCCCCCTCTAGGTGATTATGTACAATTTCTTTCAAGTGGTATCAGAGGGAGGTTACTCAAAAAGGACTGAACTGTCTGAGTAGATCCTGTTGGCAGATTCAGTATAAGTAAAGTGCAGAATCAAGAAAATCAAGAAACATGGGTTCAACAGAGAATCATAAGGAACTTGGATCCATGAAGTTGCCCATTTGCAGAAAAGAGATTTTTGGCATCTGGAAAGAAAGGGTGAGACTGTTTATGGAAGCTTCAGACCCTAGAATATATATCACAGTTAAAGAAGGGTCATATGTGCCTATGAAGGTTTCAGTCCTGGATGCAAATCAAAGAACACCTAAGGACTTTTCTGAAATGACAAAAGATGAGATTATTCTGGCCACCATGGACAAGAAGGCTCAGAATATCATTGTGAGTGTCATAGATGATGATACCTTTCAGAACTTGATACACTGTAAGACATCTAAGGAGATGTTGGATACTCTTATAGTGTACATGGAAGGTTCAGAAGAAGTGAGACAGGACAGAAAGTCATTGTTAAACCAGGAATATGAAAGTTTCAGGCAAGGCAGGTCTGATAGCATAACAGAATGCTATAAGAAATTCTATAGGATTGTCAATGAGTTGATGTCTTATGGAAGAGAATTCAGCAACTATGAGCTGAATGATAAGTTCTTGAGGTCTCTAACAAAGGATTGGGACACCAAGATCTGTGTCATAAGGGAAATGGCCAAGTTAGCAGATATCCCTCCTCCAACAGTATTTGGAAAACTGCTATCCTATGAGATGCAGTTGATGGTGAGGAAAGAAGAGGAGAAGACTACAAGAAGTGAGCATAAAGAAAGGATAGTGGCATTCAAGACAGAAGCCACCAGGAAATACAAAAGTAAGTCTCCATCTCCACCCCCAAGGGTTGCTGAAACTCAGTCAAATGAGACAGAATGCAAGGATTCTGAAAACAGTGAGAGTGATGAGGATTTTACAGCCTTCACAAGACACTTTCAGAAGTTTCTAAAGAAGAAACAGTGGAGGTCAAAGCCATCCACTTCACAGGGAAAAGATGACTATTATCAGAATAAGAAGTCATCAAAGAAAGATAGGAGAAAGATCAAGTCAAGCAAAGCAACTTTATCAAAAATTGTTTGCTATTGCTGTAACAGAAAAGGACATGTTATTGCTGACTGTCCTGAGAAAAGGAAAGAGTCTACAGACAAGAAGAAGATTCAAACCAAGGGCAAAAAGGAAAGGTCCTTTGTTGTCAAGAAGGACAAAAGCCTGTCAGACATATCTTCTTCAGAAACTGAGTCAGAAGCTGAAGCATACATAGGACTGTTTGCTGAAGAAGAGGAAGAGGAGTTCATCCAGATAATGAACTCTATATATGAGCAAGAGGACATTCAGTGCAAAGGACTGATGGCCTTAACAGAAGGTGACAAAATCTAGGATCAGCCTGGACCTAGTCAGGTACAAAATTATTCTTTAAGTTCAATTTCTAGTGCTAGTTCAGATTCAGTTACATCAGCATCAAGTCATGCCAGTGAAACTGAATCTGAAGGAGATATTCATCAGTTGATTGATGAATATAAAGTTCTGTTGCAAGCTTTTAAGAAAAGCAAATCCTTGGCCAAAAGTTAGGCTAAGGAGATTGCTAATCTTAAAGTTGCTGCAACTGATTTTGAGAAGCTGATTGATCAAAAGTTAAATGAAATAGCTAGACTGAAGAACATAACTGTTATTCAGATGGGAACTATAACATTCAAGAATGATCAAATCAGAAATCTGGAGATTAGTCTTCAGAAGGAGAGAGACATAGTTGCAAGGTTTTCTAAACCTAAGTCTGTTCTACCTTTGATTGATGAGTTTATACCTCACGAGGGTAAAACTGGATTGGGGTTTACTAACCCTGCTAGGACTGTAAAGTCCAAGTCTAAGGGCAAATCCCCAGCTCTCAACAAGCCAGCTGTAGATAGAAAAGCTAGGGTTGTACCTAAGCAAAGGTACAATAAATTTGAGTGCTGGTGCTGTGACAAGGTAGGCCACTTTGCCATGGACTGTTGGCACAATTCAAGTGCCAAAGTAAGTAGCAAACTGCATGTTGGAAAATTTGCAGGTAGCTTTGTTAAGAGGCAGACTAACCAGTACCAAGGACCCAAGAATTCTTTGGGTTCTAAGGTCAACTAATCTGTTTTGCAGGTGAGTCCAAGTGGCCATGCCCCAATATGGTACTTGGACAGTGGATGTTCCAGGCACATGACTGGAACTAGGAGATTGCTAAAGGACTACACACCTATCAAGGATGGTCCTAAAGTCACCTTTGGTGGTTCTGAAAAAGGAATTATCAAGGGTTTTGGTAACATTTCTAGCACCCATATAATAATTACTCAAGTGGCTTATGTTAAAGGTTTGAAACATAACCTTATTAGTATAAGTCAACTGAGTGATTTAGGATATGACATCTCATTTGTCAAAGATGGTTGTCATATCAAGAGGTCAAATGATCAAGAGATCATTTTGACAGGTTACAGAAAGAGAAATGTCTATTGCCTAGACATTATGTGTGAGAACAATGGTTCTCCAGTGTGTCTTTTAGCTGATGAGAAAGTCTCTCATTGTGTCAAATGGCACAAGAGGCTAGTCCATCTTAACTACAAGACAATTGGCCAACTATATAACAAAGAGTTAGTGAGGAATGGTCCTCAAGTTAAGTGTATTAAAGATGAAATATGCTCAGCTTGTCAAAAGGGCAAGCAGACTAGATCCACCTTTAATAGCATTGAAAACAAAGATGCTGTGAGGTGTTTATACCTCTTGCATATGGATCTCTTTGGTCCTATGCCAGTTCACAGCCTAGGTAGGAAGGTCTACACATTTGTGGTTGTAGATGACTACTCAAGGTTTTCCTGGGTGTTCTTCCTTAGACAGAAATCTGAAACACCTAGTATCTTCTATAGTTTTGTCAAACAAATTCAGAATGAGTTAGACAGTACAGTGGTCAAAATAAGAAGTGACCATGGTACTGAATTCCAGTCTGATAGTATGACAAAACTATGTGAAGAATTTGGGATATTTCAGGAATTTTCTTCACCAAGAACACCTCAGCAAAATGACATTGCTGAGAGGAAAAATAGAACCTTAATTGAGGCTGGTAGAACCCTATTAAGTGACACATCTCTCCCAGAATATTTCTGGGCTGAGGCAGTTAACACTGCATGCCATGTAATTAATAGGGCTACTATCACCAAGAGCCACAATAAGACCCCCTATGAGATTGTGAAAGGCAGAAAACCAAACCTATCCTATTTCAGGATCTTTGGTTGTAAATGCTTTATACTTAACAATGGTAAGTCTTACTTTACCAAGTTTGCTGCCAAATCCTAAGAGGGGATTTTTGTTGGGTACAGCAACAACAGTAAGGCTTATAGGGTCTACAACTTGTCTACTCAAGTTGTAGAAGAGTCAGTACATATAGTATTTGATGAAGCTAGACTTATTAACAATGAGTTGTCTAGAAGTATTTGCAGCTCCACAGGTGTAACTAAGAAGATGGACAAGCTCACTATTGAAGTAGGATCTACTGCAAGTCAGCATGTAGATGATAGTGGCTGTTGTCCAGGGGGAGTACTACATGTACCTTATGCAGAAGAAGACCAAGGAGTGCAGCAAGATGAAGAAGCTGAAGGAGTTCAACCTGAAGTCAGGATGCCTCCAGCTAATAGGCATCTAAGAGATCATCCAGCAGATCAAATCATTGGTGATATAAGATAAGGGGTACAAACAAGGAGCAGAAATCTGAGTGCAGCACTCTACTCCAGTTTTCTATCCCAAGTTGAGCCAAAGAAATTTGAAGAAGTCATCCTAAACCCTCATTGGATTGAGGCAATGCAAGAGGAGCTGAATCAGTTCAAAAGATACAAAGTCTGGGAGCTTGTTCCCAAACTAAAAGACCACAACATAATTGGAACCAAGTGGATCTTTAGGAACAAGATGGATGAACATGGAGTTATTATAAAGAACAAAGCAAGACTGGTTGCTAAGGGATATAGGCAGGAAGAAGGTATTGACTTTGATCAAACCTTTGCTCTAGTAGCCAGACTGGAAGCCATAAAGATGTTCCTGGCCTATGCAACCTATCAAGGATTTAAAGTATACCAAATGGATGTTAAGTCAGCCTTTCTGAATGATAATCTGAAAGAAGAGGTCTATGTGGAACAGCCATCAGGTTTTGTTGATTCAACTCAACCTAATTATGTCTATAGACTTAGGAAGGCTTTATATGGGTTAAAACAAGCCCCTAGGGCTTGGTATGAAACCCTGTCTAGTTTCCTCATTGAGAATAAATTCACAAGGGGGAAAATAGAGAAGACTCTATTCCTTAGGGAATCTAGAGGCAAGATCATACTAGTCCAAATATATGTAGATGACATCATATTTGGGTCTACTGAAAGTAGTCTTTGCAAGAAGTTTGCAAAACTTAGGCAAGGATAATTTGAGATGAGCAGTATGGGGGAACTTAAGTTCTTCTTGGGTCTCCAAGTTAGACAAACTGAGAATGGTTTATCCATATGCCAGTCTAAGTTCACCCTAGAACTGATAAGGAAGTATGGTATGAAATCATCCAGTACTATGAAAACTCCTATGGGGTCAAGTATGTCTCTTAGCAAAGATGATGGAGGGAAACCTGTAGATGAGACTTTGTATAGAGGGATAGTTGGCTCTCTATTATATTTGACTACAAGTAGACCAGATATCATGTATGCTACATGTGTCTGTGCTAGGTACCAAGCATGCCCTAAAGAGTCTCATTTGACAGCAGTCAAAAGAATACTGAGATATCTTAAGGGCACTCCTTATATAGGCCTTTGGTACCCTAGGAATGGAGACTTTGAACTGACAGGTTATTCAAATGCAGATTTTGCAGGATGCAAAGAAGGTAGGAAAAGTACAACTAGTACCTGTCAATTCCTAGGTGGAAGACTGATCTCATGGAGTAGCAAGAAGCAAACAAGTGTGGCTATCTCCACAGCAGAATCAGAATATGTGGCTGCAGGAAGTTGCTGTGCTCAACTTCTATGGATACAACATCAGCTTGAGGATTATGATATTCAAGTAAGTAGAACACCACTATTTTATGATTCTACTAGTGCTATATCTATTGCAAACAATCCTGTTTCCCATAGTAGAACTAAACACATTGAAATAAAATAACATTTTTTAAGGGAACATGTTGAAAAAGAAGATATTTCACTAGAATATGTCAATACAGATAATCAACTAGCTGACATGTATACAAAGCCTTTAGAAGAAACCAAATTCAATAGGTTTAAAATTGAATTAGGTATGATAAACTTAGAATAAGTTTACAGAAATGGCTAAGTAAAATAGTGTCGACACACAAAGTTGTCTGTGTCGAGACAGAGAATTGGTGTCGACACTTCAGAGAAAAAGTGTCGACACATCTAGGAAGTTGGTGTCGACACTTCAGAAAATTAGTGTCGACACATACAGGATAGGTGTCGACACATCCAAAGTGGTGTCGACACTTAAACTTTATGCAGAATTAGTGAAGTAAAGTCTTGACCAAGTGTCGAGCTAAGTGGTGTCGACACATAAACAAGTGTCGACACATATATTCTGTCGACTATACTTGTGTCGACACATAGTTGTCGAGACGTTATAAGTCTGTGTCGACACTTTTCAACAGTGTCGACACAATTTAAGTTTGTAGACGCGCCCTTTCATCTTCAATCCTAGAAAGGTATAAATAGGATTTCGCCATTGTCTGTCGACACGCTCACCAAAGTTTTGAGACCAAACTTGTGTGTCGACACCTCTCTTCTCACAATTCAAATTCTTCAAACCCTAATGGCGCCCAAGCTCGAAGAGAACGTGAATGAAGGATATGAACTGGTGCAACACGCGTTTGATGACGCAGAACCAGAGATCAAGGATGTGATAACCCTAGTTGCAAACTCAGGGTTAGATTTTCTTGTTTTTGAGCAAACCAAGATATGGAAGAAAGAAGTTCTAGAATTTCTGAATGGAGCAACCCTAGACGAGTCTGGACTCAAGATAAAGTCAAGGGTTCATGGAGAAAAGGTGAAGGTCTCACCTAAGAGTTTGAGAAAGGTACTAAACCAACCAAGGACTAAAGAAGAAGATGAAGTTTCTGCTTCTAAGACCAGAGAAGCTTTAACATGGTGTGGACTGGATTCCAAGATGAAAATTGGATCAGTATTCAATAGAAAGGGAATGAACAGCCAAGGAAAATTTCTCTCTGAAATTGTTGGCAAGGTGATCCTGTGCAAGTCTGGAGGACATGACAGGATTTCAGCATATATGTTCAATCTAATGACAAGGTTAATCTTCCAGCTAAATACTGATTGGTCTAGAGTAGTGTTTGAGAAGATTAAGGAGAGCCTGAAGAAGCCCAATTTGGGTAGGATACTAAGTCTTTACTTGGCTGGTAGTATACCAGAAGTAATGAGTCAAGCTGCAGGATCAAAGATCAATCACATGAGAAAGATGGAAATGAGAATCTTCTCAAGATGGGATAGGGTCTTGACCAAGGAATTGCCAACACCTGAGAAGGTAACACCCCAAAAGAAGAAGAAGAAGATAGCCCCAGTGGCTCAAGAATCATCTAGTAGCTCTGAAGAGCATGTTGTCTTTACACCAGATGATGAACAAGAAACTGGAACTGTTGGAAAGTCTCCAGATAGACAAGTAGCTGCAGACATGCAGGGGGAGCTACCACAGGCTAGCCCTCTTCACCAGGATTCTATCCAGGGGGAGTCTCTACTGGTTGAAGAGCCAACTCCTCTAGAAAGTGAAAGAGCCACACAAACCATACTTGAGGTAATAACTGACATAAACCAATTAGATTTTTCTATTGAGAATGCAGTTATAACTGACACATTATCTACTGCAAATCAGCAACCTCAGGTTCCTAGTCAACCCAAAGATGTTGTCATGGAGGACACATCTGTTGCAGATCAAGTAATGTCTGATCAAGTAGTTGATGAGATCAGGAATTCTCCACCCCCTCATCAACAAGAGTTTACTTTAGAAGAACTTTTCCCTGATCTTCTCCAAACAGACTTTGAGAAGGAAAGTGCTGCTGCTGAGGGGGAGAAGCCCCAAGTTGAGGGGGAGCAAGTGGAGATTCTAGAAGAAACTACAAGCAAAGAGACTGAAAAGCTTAAGAATGCTGAGGAATTACCTAGGAAGGATTTGCCTCCAAGCCCTAAGGACAGGGTTGATATAGCTAGTACATCTGCTTCTGAGGATGAGGAGGCTGCCCGAGCCAAAAAGAGGAAATTCCAAGTATTTAAGAGAAGAAGCCAAACTTATAAAAAGGCTTTACAAACCATTGCCCCACAGCCTACACCACAGCCAGCACCATCAACAGATTTCAGTTCTCTGATGATTGCAATGCAGATAAAGCTTGATGAGCAAAGGAAAGCAATAGAAACATATCTGGATGAGGGGCATAAGTCTTTACAGTTTGATCTTGCACAAGACATTAAGTCTATCAGATTTGAGATGAATCTGAATAAGAAAGAGATGACTGACTGCTTCCACAAGGGAGGGAATGTAGTGGTATACTTGGCTACACATCAAGAGAAAATCAAAGCTCAAGTTGATGAACTTGAAGTAAAGCAAGGATATGTACTGGAGAATCAAATCAGAATGAATGATAACTTGACAGCTTCCCACAATGCTATTGTCACTGAACTAAAGAATTTAGCTACTGGTCAGACTACAACTAATGCTACTGCTAAGGCTGAGTTTGATAAAGCTTTACAAGAGGGCATAACTGCTGTTACTTCTGCTATTGAAAACTCTCAGAAGTTGATAACTGAAAAGCTCCAAAGGTTGAAACCTTTCTTTAAAGATGGAGTAAACTATTTGGATGCCCAAATAAGATTTCAAAAGGATGATCTCAGAGATCACATGGAAAGAGAAGTCATAAAGGGGGAGAGGGTGTTAGTCAAAGCCAGCTCTGATCATGCAAAGTGGATTTCCAATTCCATCAGAGCCACCCTTGGATATCCTCCATTGTGTGATGATGACAATGTAGCAGAGTCTGGGATTAATCCTGCTTATCTTGGAGGGGAGCAAGCTGAAGTGGCTCAAGTTATTTATCCTCCACCAGACTTTGATATGGTACAAGCAGATATACAGTCCATGTATAGCCCACCTGAGGGCAAGCTGAAGTGACTCAAGTTATTTATCCTCCACCAGACTTTGATATGGTACAAGCAGATATACAGTCCATGTATAGCCCACCTGAGGGAAAGCAAAATGTCATCATAGAAAAAGTGGTTCATCCTGTGTCAGAGGCCATACTGAAAGCACAAGAAGCCTTGTTGCTGAAGGAATAAGAGACTCAGTTGTCTAAGAAAAGGTTCAGAGAGCAAGCTGAATAAAGGCCTAATTTTGAACAGTGGAGCCCCACCTCTAGGAATATTATCTTAACTGCATGGAAGGCTGCCAAAGACAATATTCAAGATAGAAACAAGTGGTTTTCTGAACTGGAGTGGAGGAAGCATGAGACCAGGCAAGAAGCCATTGTGCAATATAGAAGAAAGGCAAAGATGGGAAAGCTACCTCCTACTGCCCAGGAGCCTAGCAAGTACTTTCCCAAGCCTTATCATTACTTTGAGAGGCAAAGGATCAAAGCTGAAGAGCTAAAGAAGAAGGATCTTAAAGGCAAGAAGCCAGCTGCTGTTGAAGATGCTGAAGCCCCTGTGCAAGCAAAGATACAGTCTGGGAAGGGCATAGTTATCAAGGAGGCTGAGAAAAAATAGAATAGAATTATCTTTAGTTTACAGTTGTAATCTTTTGATTTTAAACACTCTGTAAACTTTTGTATAATGTATATGACAAAGTTGTTAGAACAATGTGATGTGTGAAAAATCTATTACATAATTGTTCTGAGATATATGTGTGTACATGTTTTGTTTAATACATGTTTATGTACTTTCCCTGATTGCATAATCTTGTTTTACATCATTCTATAATTTTGTTATGTATGGTGTATATCATTGACTAAGGGTTATGACTTCTCCAAATAGGGGGAGATTGTTGGGTACATTGGAATGAATGTACCCGATTTGAAGAAGCCTCACCCTACTCAATGATATACATCAAAATGTATTTGATGTGTTTTGAGTTTAGTTGTGCAGGTCAAGTATTTGCAGGGAAAGCTGAAAAGTTTCTAAGTCCATGTGTCGACACCCAGAAGGAAAGTGTCGACACTTAAGAAGACTTGTGTTGACACCTAGAGAAGCAGTGTCGACACTTGGAGTAATTGTGTCAGCACCAGGGATGCAGAGTCGACACCAGACAAAAAGTGTCGACACATGAAGCCTGTGTCGACACTTAATGAAGAAATGTCCAGTGAAAAAGTGTCGACACTTAGAAGCAGTGTCGACACCCAAAGGAACTGTGTCTACATCAGAAAGTGTCGACACTTGGAGGCTGTGTCGACACTCAGCAAATTTCAGCAGAGTCTAAGTATAAGTGTCAACATAATGAAGAATGTGTCGACACACAGCAGAAGTCTCAACACATGAAGAAAGTGTCGACACAAGGAGCTGTGTCGACACTCAGCAAATTTCTATGGAGACTAAGTACAAGTGTCGACACCAAGCAGATGTGTCGACACTCAGCAAAAGTATCAACACTGAAGGCATGTGTCGACACCAAGAAGATGTGTCGACACTTAACAAGTTCAACACAAGAAGATGTGTCGACACAAAGGAGTTGTGTCGACACTTACAAGAAATCAACAAAGTACTGAAGAACAAAGAGTTGTGTCGACACACATTATCAGTGTCGACACATGATGAAGAAGCTGTGTCGAGAAGTAATTTCTACAACACAAGTAGTTATGTCGACACCTTGAAGGCTAGTGTCGACACTTAGTCTACTTGTGTCGACACTTAGTCTACAAGTGTCGACACTTAAAGACAGACTGTCTCGACACTTAAAGACAGACTTTCTCGACACTTTCAAACAGTTACAAATATTTTATGAACTGTCTGGATGACTTGACAGCTGTCATTCCATCCGGTCTACTGCAACTGTCAGAGATGTCAGAAAGCTGTTAGAAACCGGATCAGCCGGTCACCATGAAGAAGGCCTATATATAGGCTTATACTGTCAACAAAAAGAGATGATCAAGAGATTGAAAAAGAGAAGAAGATCTAGCAATTCATTGAAGAATCATTTCAAGTGAAGATCTAAGAAGTTGGAGAGAGAGAGCTCCTTCCAAGAAGACAGCCGTTGGAACCAGGCTGTAAAGAAGGGTTCAGACCTAGGTCTGAATCTTAAGTTGTAGTGATTGAAGATCAGCTGCAGAGAATCAATCCTATTGTGTTCTACATTCAAGAAGCTTTGAAGAAAGCCAAGTGAGGTTGATCTCAGCAGAGTTTTTCCAAGAACTCATCAAGAACCTGTCAACTCATCTTTTTTTTTCTGAGTTGTAGGTATATACTTTGTATTCTAAATTTCTTGTAGGATCCTTAGGGATCTGAGTTGTAAGCCTGCTATTATAAAGGCTGAGTGGTAGGGCCTGTGTGCCTGAGTGTAGGAGATCCATATCTCTGAGTGTAGGTCTTGTGGCTGAGTGTAGGCCTTGTGGTTGAGTGTAGGTCTTTGGAGAAGACTGAGTTGTAGGGCCTTGGACCTGAGCTGTAGGAACCATTTGGGGTTCTGAGTGTAAGATCTGAGGATCTGAGATATAGTGGAGGAGTTTGGCCGAATCTAGTACACTACTAGATAGGCGAAGGGGGAAAGTGGATGTACCCAAACCTTGGGGAACCACTATAAATCTGTGTGTTCACTGTGTGGATGTCTATTCTGTGATTGCTGTGAAGAAGTAGTTATAACTCTATGATATAATCTGCAATCTGCCTAAAAAGTTAAAAAAAGATTTAAGTCACCTATTCACCCCCCCCTCTAGGTGATTAGGTACAATTTCTTTCAGAACCCCTCATCCAATTTCTTTACAAATGTATTAGAGATGCAGAATACAGTAGCTACAATCATGTGAATCCTTCTACTTGCAGTTTGGAAAGTTTATTTTTTGCTCACCCTACATCTATCAGATTGTGTAATATGTTTCCGGATGTTTTTGTAATGGATTGCATGTATAAGACTAATCGCTACAGGCTACCGTTGCTTTCCATTGTTGGACAAACTTCTACCAACTTATCATTTTTTGCCGCTTTTGCCTTCATATCTAATGAAACAGAAAATAGTTATAAGTGGGCGTTGGAGTGTTTTAAAAGTATGTTGGATGCAACCACCTTGCCAAATGTTTTGATAGTGGATAGAGAGATAGCTTTAATGAACGCAATAAAGGTGGTATTTCCTCAGTCAAAAATTATATTATGTCAAGTTCACATAAATAGGAATATACTGGCTCATTGCAAGAAATATTTCAAGAAAGGCAAGGAATGTGAAGCTTTTTTAAGTGAATGACAAACTCTTGTTTAATCACCTTCTGTCCATGATTTCAATATGCGTTTAAATGATATGTGTGCAAAATATGCTAAAAACTATCCGGATGTTCTGAAATATGTTGTCACTACATGGGTTGATCCTTACAAGGCGTATTTTGTCTCTGCATGGATTGACAAGTTGTTGCATTTTGACATCTCTACAACTAACCGCGTAGAGAGTGGTCATAGCCATCTCAAGCGTTTTTTGGAAGTATCTATTTGTAGTTTATCTTCGGTATGGAAAACCTTTCATCAAATGCTTGTTCTGCAACATACACAAATTAGGCACTCTTTTGGGCAAAGTTCAATTCAGGTAAACACAGGGTTCAGAGGATCATTATATACAAACTTGCTTTGGTATGTTTCTGTTTTTGCCTTGGGATTAATGAAGAAAGAGGAATCACTTGTCACGAGTGGCAATGCTTTGGACTCGGGAGAGTGTTCTCATAAGATGCGCTTCACCATGGGCCTTCCTTGTGCTCATGAATTAATGTCATACATTCACCAATCTTCCGCATATCCCTTATGGATGATTCACAAGCATTGACGACAATTAACTTTGGAATCATCTAAAGTTGATAACACAAATATAAAGGAGGAAACAGATCCGGCAGAGGTGATACAAGTTGATTTGGATGGCTTCCTTAAAGAATACAACACTACTAATGATTTCCATAGAAATGAAATGAAAAGGAAACTTCGGGAAATATTAGATCCAACCACTACTCAGACACAAGAGCCGTTAATGACGTTGAGTAGTAAAGGGAGGCCGCAAGGAAGTAAAAAAAAATTTAAGGACGATTACAAGTCAACAAAAAGAGAGCTATCACTATTTGAACATGTATTGGGGACCAAAAAAAACTCAAAGGCCAAAGCTAGGAAATTTATTCCAAGGAGATATCCTGCTAAAAAAGGGTTTCTTGAATGCATTGCGGCGGACATGCCAACTTACATTACTAGTCATTTACTTGATGCTATTAATGTACTAGGAGATGGGAATTGCGGTTACCGAGTGGTAAGCCAAGCCTTGGATATGGGTGATAATTGGATTAAAGTGCGACAAGATCTAGCCGAAGAAATAAATAGTAATCAGTTCTTGTACAACGACATATATGGGAATGTGAGGTTGACCGAGTTGTTGGCATCTTTGGATTGCACGTCTACTCCCGCACCACTCGATAAATGGATCACGATGTCGGACATGGGACTAGTCATTTCATCATGTTACAATGTGGCAGTTGTACATTTTTCAAAGTTTCAATCATTCACATTTTTGCCACTACATTCGGCCCCTCCAATGGCTAGGAAGATTATTTACATTGGTTTTGTCAAGAACAGCCACTTCATTCAGTTATTAGTACAAAGAATTGTTCAATGCCGCCTGTGATCAGCATGTGGACGAGATATCACACTGCAGTTGTAAACCAATGAGATTCTAGTTATAAAGGTGAAGATGATGAAATAGTTAATTTGGCCGATCCTTAAGGTACGCAAGATTATACATTTTAATTCATAGCAAATAAACTGGCTTTATTATAATTTAATTTTTCATAATATTGTGTCTTGTAGGTACGGAAGTCTTGGATCTACGTCATTAAGTATTTATCGCTAAAACTGATTTTAAATCAAAGGTATATAATGTTACTAATAATCTTAGTTAAGCTCTATTTTATATCTCGCTAACTTGGAATGGTTTAATATGTATGCAGGTCTAGAATATTTTGGTGGAGATTTGCTAACCGGACATGTTAACTCGATTTTTTGGGATCTCAAATTTTTAATGTTGGATGTATTTTTGGACTATTGGATGTATTTTTGAACTAATGGTTGTATTTTTGGACTATTGGATGTAATTTTGGACTGTCAAAAATCTAATAGAAAAATTTGACTTTTTGGTGTGTCATTAACAATTTTAAAAATCGGGGTGGCAATAAAGAATTGGTGTGAAAATAAAAAAATTTGGTGTGCCAATATAAATGGGCTGTCAATAGCGATAATTGGTGTGCTTATAACATTGCTCTTAAAATACAGGTATATAGATTATGTTTGGATATATACAAATGATTGTTATATATAAATTATATTAATTCAAAATCAGCTATATGTAAACTAAGTCGTTATATGCAGATCAATGTAAAATTTTTTAATAAATCAAACTTAATTTTCTTATAACCAATCATTTAATATTATATTAGAAGAATATGTTGGACATTATATTAACAAACATTACAAAAAATAGTTAATTCAAGACATAAAAGTTCCAAATCCTCCAAAAAAAACATGTTCGATTTTTCCGTCAATTGAAGCGAACCTGCAATCAATGAATAAATTTTACATATCTGGTTGAATCAAACTCTTTATTACATAAGAACTTAACTTAACAATCATGTCGAAGAAATCTCCACATTATCCAACTTCATTGCTTTAAGTGCTAATGATTGATTCTGCAACAATATGCAAAAAAACGAGAGTAAAACTTCTCTTTCACGACGACGACAGGGTTAGCGAGAATTAATTGATTCTGTAGCGGAAATTATCCAAGGCAAGCGAGAATTAATTGATAGGGTTAGAGAAATTATGCAAGGCAAGCAACAACAGATTATAACACACAGGACGAATGACATATCATACCCAATGTAACTACATGTAAGGAATTCCAGGCACAACCTGAAATTAATAATTAACAAAAAGAAAAATGAAACCTCAAAAATCACAGGAGGAACTGAATCCAAAAATAAGGGAGGGAGCTTGCAATTGGGAGTTGTCGAACAGATGGATGTTGTTGTTTGGGAGAACGGTAGCCATTGTGAACCCACTTGTTGAAAACTTAGATAATGTTTGAGTAGGTGAAGTGATAAACACTATTTCTCAAAATGATGATTTAGGCCAGAACACCACTGCAATCATTCAAGCATAGTCAAGATTTTACAGTTGCAAACCCTCAGATCCCAGAAAATGGGATTTGGGGTAAAAATTAGTTACCAGAGTTTGAAACAAAGGTACATTTCCATGATTGTGTTTACTATCATAGTTTCATATGGACAACACTCATATACCACGACTATCCCAAACAAAATCTGAAAGTGCAAATACCTATACAAGTTCGCGCTTGGAACCGCTCGCGGATTAGCCTATCTTCACAGAACTAGCGAGACAGGGTTAGGGTTTTACCTCTTGCAGGTTGCGAAAGGTAGACGGCAACCGGTTGACGCCGCCGGTCACAAGAAACGGGGTCGTGGGAGTCGAGCTTGTCGCACGGGAGCGGGGAGACGGGAGCGGCTAGGGCAGGAGACGGGTGCGGTAATGCTTATGGAAATGAGGAAAGTGATTTTTTTGGGGGGAGAGGTATTTATTTGGTTTGTATATAGTAGGAAAAACAAGGTAAAAAAACTAAATTTTAGGTTTGTATATAGCCAAACATGGTCTATATATAACAATGCCCTAAAATATCTCTCATAAAAGTGTTCGTTCGGCGAGCAGAAATTAGCTTTCTAGAATTGGATTTGGGCAGAAAATCAATATCTGCAGGAATTGGTTTTGTATATGTCTGCGAGCAGTGCGGTTTGGTGCGGTTTGGAGGAAAACCGAAACCGCACCGCAAGGGTGCGGTTTTCGTTCGGCCAAAACAGCACCACACCAAAACCGTGCGGTGTGGTTTGGTTTCGGTGCGGTTTGGTGTCGGTTTGTGCGGTGCGATTTTGGTTTTTTGACATTTTTTTGATATTTTACAAAACAATCAATCTAGACAATTATAACTTTGTAGTTATGCTAAAGTAACCAATACCAAATAGATTCAAAGTTTATAACTTTGTAGTGATTGTATGCAAACCTTTAAAACCTCAACCTTTCGATCATCAAATGCCTCTGCAGTAACTCGAAAGCATATCACTAACTTTTGCTCCAAAGTCCTTATGAAGGGTTTTCTTCATTGAAGATGAACATAACATATACATTGTCAAAATTTGACGACACTTTTAAACCAGTAAATGTCTAGCTCTAAACATTATGATGACACCTTTAAATCCACTACTTCCAAAGATGTGCTTGCAATCTAACATGATATAACAAATACTTACCAGATGACATGATTTCAATTTTAGATATAAAATGAATACAATCAATTCACTACTTTCAAAAACATCGGCCCAAGACAAAGAGCCAACTAAGGAACAACAAAGTTACAAATGTGTATCCTAAGAGAAAACAAGTAGCAAAAAATCCAACTAGTCGTGAACTACAAATAAGCTTGAATCCGCAAAACCTGTATATCAAAAAAATTATATTTTCGTTATAATGTACATTTACTTGCAAATCAAAATTCAAATGTATGATGCATGTTACTTGTTTATCATAATTAAATTTCCATTTCATTGATTTCAGGTTCGTCATCCACATTAGCTTGCATTTGTTTGTCTAATTCTATTAAAAATTTAAAATAATGTTTAAAAAATTAGTAAACAACTATAATACTATAAATTCAATGCAAATACACTATCTTTATCGAGCTCTTCATACCTTTCAACATCAATAAGCATCTCCTCTATCTCATTGAGGTTTGACTTGCAACGCAATCGATCACGAGCACAAATCACGACTTTTACCATCTTAGGTGCTAATGAACTCCTGAAAGGATCAAGAATATGTCCTCTAGTACTAAAAGCTGACTCAGAGGCTACAGTAGACACTGGAATTGCTAAAACATCTCTTGCCACTTGGGATAATATTGGGAATCTATAAGAGTTCAATCTCCCCCAATTCAAAATATCAAAATTTGTTTGCAGCCTGAGTGTATCTTCCTTCAAGTAAAGGGCAATCTCAGATGCACAAATAGTTGCTTCATTCTCCTCTAAATCGTCCATAAACATTTTCTTTTGATAAGCCTCGAAGCTAAATTCCACATCGACTTGATTCATAGCAGTCCCAGAGCTTGAAGCTTCGCTTAAATTACTTTGAGTTGATGTTGTGTTTATAGATTTGTCATAATGACTGTATAAACGATATAATGTGCATTCAGTAAACTCAATCATTGTACTTGCTCTTGCCATATCATATACTGCTTTGAAACACTTTGTAAGTCTTTTTAACTTACATTGTGGGTCCAACACAAAAGCAACATATAATAGAACATTACTTTTTTCCAAACTACCCCAATATTTATTGAATTTTATTTTCATCCGTTGTACAACCATGCTCATTGCCAGATCTTGACAATCACACATAGAATTAATGGCATGCTCCATCATTGAAATATTTTGAAAAAAATAAATGCGAAGTTGGATATTTGGTGTTGGAAACCTCCAAAGTGACGGTGTAAAATAACTTTAAAAGCTTAAGAAATAAACTTGCATTATTCCAATCTTCTGACTTTGGTGGACCTTTAATTGTATCACAATTATTAAAATAGTTTCTGTATGAACTTTCATCCTCTAATTCATTGAAAGATTTCTCAAACTTTTTCGCTGTCTCTAGCATCAAGTATGTTGAATTCCACCGTGTTTCCACATCCAAACACAAAAGTGATTTGCATGATATCTCGGCATTTGCTACACATTTTTTGAACTTTTCTAGTCGTTGAGAAGATCCTTTTTACATACTTAATGACCAACTGAATCTTTTCGATGGACTCATTATATTCGGATAATCCTTCCTTCACAATTAAATTTAATATGTGTGCTAAGTATCTAACTTGTAAGAACTCAAGCTCTAGTATAGTAGATTTCCACTCTTTAGTCTTCCTTGTCAAATATCTAGCAACTACGTCATTGACTGATCCATTATCCATAGTGCTGGTGAAAATTTTCTTAATCCCCGTTCCGTGACACAATTTAATATTTCATTTCCAAGGCCTTCTCCAGTATGATCAATGGTTCTAACAAAGTTAAGAATATTTTTTTGCAATCTTCACTCTTTATCTATCCAATGTCTAATAAGGCACATATATCTATATTTTTGAATAGATGTCCATGTATCTGTAGTTAGACATATCCTTTCTGATCGTAACTGTTTCTGTAATTTCTTCCGCTCGAAGGTGAAAAGATTAATACAGTATTTGGAAATAGTTGTCCGAGATGACACTTTGAACCTTGGCTCTAGCTGGTTAGAAAAACTTCTAAAGCCTTCATTTTCTACAAACTTGAAGGATAACTCATCAACTACAACCATTTGTGCTAAAGCAACAGGACATTGTTCCTCGTCAAATTTACTAGTTTTTAATGAACCAACAACTACTCCATCTTCTTTTTTCTCACTAAGAGATAATATTTATTGATTGTTATTTTTCAAACTAAATCGACATAAAGTTAGCATATGCACTCTTAAAGAACTTGTTCCGTTCTTACGAGGACCAGCAGCGTATATCTTGGAGCAATGCTTTCACTTCGCTTTATCCTTTCTTTCATTATCTTTAAACTTCATGAACCAATCTCACACAACAGATTTAGCTTTATTACTATCAGAATCATCCATTTTTGTTTTCTTCTCTATGTGCTTTATATCATCATTGTGATTCACAATAGGTTCACTAACTTTATTTTTTGTATCGCTCTCTCCCTCCATTACAAGCGGTTCTTTTCCTTTGTTCTTTTTGGATGCCATCAACAACTATGCACAATAGCACGGTGACTCTAGGTTATTAAAAAAGGTGGAAAATAAAAAAGTATAACATATGAAGAAAATAACCAACAATATACCTCTTCAATTGAAACTTGACAAGTGTAACCATATGTCCAACACTTCAATCCACGTAGAGAGCTATTTGCATGTAGAAAATGTCTTTGAAAGCGAGCTGTTTCAAATTGCAAAAAAAGAGATCAAAATGGTTTACGCCTGTTTAATATGCATGTAAATTTGGAAAGAAAAATGACTCATAAATCAGAGTTCAAGCACAAAATTGCATGGGAAGATACAATTAAACATTACAAACAAGATTGCATGGGCTTCTATCTCCTCTAGCTTTATAGCAATACTTCATTGCATCTTTCATTCTTCCTTTATCTAGTTTTAGTTCACTTACCTCCTCCAATTAAACACTGATAATCTACAAGCTATATAGTTGATTTTGTTTTTTAGGTATGTTGACTGTCTATTATGAATTTTCCCTCATATCCGACGATTTCTTTGTTTACAATTATATCTCACATGCTTTAATAATTTATCATCTTTGTAGGATAGAATTTTCATTGGCATGTCTTCTCCTATGCATGCCTTCTCTTATCTAAGGAGGCTCTAATTATCTCTCAATGTCATTTGATTTATTTAATGACAATTTTCTTCTCTTCATAGTTGTTTGATCGTATGTCATTTGAACAAAAACTACAGCGAGGAAGATATACATACACGCTAATCTCTTATTTATGATGTCGCTAGAAGAAGCTAAAATAGTCGTATCAAGGCAAGTGGTGATGGTAGCATCAGAGAGTTGTGAAAGAGTGATGATCCATATAGCAAATATCAACATTTCTGCCAATTCAAAAAAAAAATCTATACATACAGAAATTCATACTACAAGATCGAAGCACTTGTCTTCGTCGTCAAAGATGCTGGAGAATGGAGATAAAGCCGCTGGAGTTGTAGCCTGTAGGGGACTGGAGTTGGAGTGGTCACTGGCGGGGAAGATTGATGAAATAAGAACAGAAAATGAAATCGACTGCGGGTCTGCAACTCTGCAGCCGGCATGGTGCAAAAATCGCCGGAATAGGAGCAGAGCTGCAGGAATCGCCAAGATCGGAGCGAAGTCGACTGCGGGCCTGTGACTGGAAATCTGATGCGGTGAGGCCCGACGCTAGGGTTTCGCGATTCGCGAATCGCCTCTTTCTTTTTTGCAGAGTGCGGAGTGCGTAATGTGGGAGACGACCAAACGGGGTTTCACCGGTTTACGGTTAAGCATACAAGTCAAACCGAAAACTTTCAAAAAAAAAATACATCAGTAAATAACTAATTGTTAAATTAAATCATTAATAATTAGTGGTTAAGTTAAATCATAAGCCATGGTTTAGGTTTTTAAGATTTCCAATTCGACTCTCGGTGCGGTGCAGTGTGGTTGGTTTTTAAAATTTCCAAGTCAAATCGAACCGCACATGTGCCGGTTTCCAGACCACCCAAACAGAACCGCACCGCACCCGTTCGGTTGGTTTGAAATAAGGTGAGTTGCGGTGCGATTTTGCGGTTTTTGGTTTTCCTGCACAGACCTAGTTTTGTACAGGAAACCAATTCTGCTGTTCGGCTGCATGATGGAATTCAGTGAACAGAATTGATATCCATACATAAAAGTTGTTCGGCTGACCGATGGAATTGGCTTTTTGAATATAAGTTTTTTAAATTTTTATTTTCAAAATTTAAGCATAAAATTAAAGTACTAATAAAAACTGAAATTCATAAACATTGCAAATGATTTTATCCATACACATTGTCCATAAATAAAAGTACATTAAAAAAATGATATAGATAAGAAGTCCATCGCTCACAAGTTGTATGAAATTAGCGATCAAACTGCATTCACAGTCATGTGCCCTTCCACTTATCAGGAAGCCTCTTGAATATGTCACGCTTGACACTATCATGACATAATATATCCAAGGCCCTGAGAAAATCAGACTCTTCCAAATTAGTCATCTGAGCAAGTGCAGCATAAATTTCATCAACATCACCAGGAGACATGGTCCCCACTGCTCCTTGCATGAAGTCAGCTAATTTTTCTATGGCCACTGCTACTGTGTCATTTTGTCCGACACGCTTTCTCCTCCTTCAACTGCTTCCTTCTCCATCCACTCTAGATGGCTCCCATGTACTAGTTATTTTTTCTGTCATGGGCTCTGCATCTATCTCTTTTTTTGCATCTATTGCGGTCCCAGCATTACTACCGGTCGCTTTATCAGCCCCGCATAACACAGCCAAATCAGACCAATTCACAATAACATTATCTCTATAATGTTTCACTGAAGGATGACCTACAATAATATAATTCAAAGAATTATTTATAATTTAAAAAATTTCAATTACACTGCCTCTATAAATATACCAATCAATAAAAAAACTTACCTTCACATAATTTGCCCATACTTCCTCACTGTCCACCTTCACCATGTTCCTTTCCTAGTCCCATCCAAATGCTGACATGTCCAACATTGCACTAACCTCGACGCAGTACTTGTTCCAAGTCTTTAGACGTGTTGTTAACTTCTCCTAGCTTGTTTTTATGCCTCAAATTTCTTCTAATGCAGTAATGACAGCTGTCAAAGTCATGCTCTTCCACCCTTTTTTAGTTTTATGCCCCAAACTGAGATGTTCTAACAGTGCATTTGACAGAGTAATATCCATTTCAGATGTCCAATGCATGTACGACCGCTTGGTCATACCACCAATTTTTGTTGAGTTCTTCACCATAATAAAAACTTTAACATGAAACAATATATGAGCAATATACATTTTAATATGAAATAATATGTACTAAAAACTTTAACTTGAAATAGTATATGAAGCATATATCAATAACAAAGAGCAATAGAAACTTTTACATGAAAAAAACGTCTACATAGTCATACAAAAAGTTCACCACAATGGATAGTCAATGTCAAAACAAAATATTTTTCAATGACGACTCTAGTATTCGTTGAACATATTTATAGCTAGAGTGTCCCTAAAGTTTGTCCAATCTTGTGTCGCCTGGATTGGACTAACAACATCTACGTAGTCATAGAACACTTCTCCTGGGCTTTATTATAGTATTTCTAAATCAACCCCATCCAACATTTGCGCAACACATTCTAATCTCTTCTCTACCAAAAAATTGTGTAAGATGCAACATGAGTTTATGATCTGTACCTGTCATTCATCAAAAATATACTTAGATTACCTAATCTCATACAAGTTATCAATCAATAAGTGTGACATCGTAAACCTGAACTTTAATGTTGAAAAATGATGGTTGTCGTAGAATGACCCATCGTTTCTTTAACATCCCAAAAGTTCTCTCTATAACATTTCTTTCTCTAGCATGACATAGATTAAATAGTTCTTTGTAGTTTATTAGGATATTATCCTGATGTGACCACTCCTTCAGGTGGTAACGCGTCGATCGGCATAGGATAAGAAAGCCTGGGCCATTTGTATAGCCGACATCTAAAAGGTAATACTTTCCTAGGTAATGCAAAAAATTTAATTAATATATATGTATGTCTACAAGCTTATTCTTGAAAAGAAGAGTTGAGTAATTTTAACATTTGGCACTTCAAAACAAACATCTCGCTTCAATGCATCTCTTAATACTCTAGAATCAGATGTTGAACCTTCCCAGCCAGGCAGTACATATAAAAATTTCATGTTGCCGTCACAAACAACAAGTATGTTTGTTGCGATAGCTTGTTTCCGATTGCGAAATCTACCATGATCTTCAACTGGAACAATTACTTGAATATGTGTTCTATCTAATGCACCAATATTGTTGAAACCGGAATCCGGCCTCTTGTGGAGTTCGACCCTTGGGGGAAGGGGTGGTCTCGCGCCTACTTTGCTCTTGCAAGAAAAACAACGAAAGGGACAAGAAAGAACAGACCCAAGGGCTCGGCAGGGAGATCCCACCACTAACCCGGAAGATCTCTGAGCGCTTCCCCTCCTTAGCCAAGAGCCGAGCTAAGGTACCCTCAGAGAACACTTGAAAATGAGAGCAAGGAGGCACTGAAAGCGTGTCCTCTGAGGCACCCCTTGGGTCTTATTTATAGATTTTCAGAATCTGAACTGCCAATAACCAAAAGGACTGACCTGGAAATACCAAAAGGCCCCTGATTGGGTCTGCCAATAGCCAAACTCCGCTGTTTTGAATAGCAATGCGCAGTCTAACCTGGTCTGCCAACAGCGAGGCTCCGCTGTTCTGAGTAGCTATTCGCACCCCTGGGGGGTCAGCTCGCCTTTAGTTCCCCCGCAGGAGGCGGGCGCGGCCTGGCCTCGTGGCTTGCCTGTCCTCCCTGGGCGAGCGCGAGCCGATACGGGCGAGCTGCCTGTCTTCTGCCGGGCGGATCGGCAGCCAGGTCGCGTGTGGGGGTTGGCCGGCGGTCGTCGCGACTTCGATCGACCCGCCAATCGCGGGTCGCCAGCTCACTCGCCTCGCCGGCTCGCTCGCCTGCAAATGGGCGGGAGCGGGCCAGCCCTTCCGCCGTATATCTGCTTGTCGCTTGGATACGGGCCGCGGGGTGAGGCTTGCTCGTCTCCCTGGTGGGACCCGCTCGCCGGACACGGGGTTGTACACAATCCCCGCTCTTTTTGAGCTTGAATCAAGCTCGGAAAGAATCATCCAACCCCCGTGTTCGGCGAGCTCTGTGCTGAGCTGGCAGGGAATCTTCTGGTGGGGGCCCACTGTCCTGCTATAAATACACACCGCTAACCCCTGGAGGAGGCTCCCTAGATCCCTTCATTTCCTTTGAGCAGATCTTAATTTCTCGATGCCGGTCAGCGAAGAGGTGCGAGCTCGCCTGGCGGCAGCGGGCCTGAAGACTCAGGAGGAGGCCCTCGAGGCTGCTCCTTGGTTATCACGCGGGTCTACCGGCCCTCTCTTCAGGCCGGCGAAGGGGAAGATTGTCAGGCGGTCTCTGACGGGTGACTGTCCGGGCTCCAGCTCGGCGGCGGGTATCGAGGTAGTCCCCGGGGTACGTGACCTTCCGCGGATTATTGCTGTAACTCTGACCTTTTGTTTTGCAGGCGATTCCCTGTGAAGAGGTGGGGAATGGGGGAGAGGATCGCCCCCCTCGCGTGTCGCCCGAGAAGGTCGCTGGTTCCCCGGTTCCAGACCGCCCACCTCCGGAAACTCCCTGTCCGGCGGCTTCCCACGGGCTGGGAAAATCTCTTGAGACCCTCGAGGGAGGAAACTTTCAGGGTCGGCCGGGCTCTTCTCGCCCATCTATCGATGCGGGCGACGTGCAAACCCCTGGTGAGTTGGTTTTTATCGTTGGCTTTGTCTCTTGCTCGCTCCTTCTGACCTCCCTCCCCGTTTGCAGGCTTTAACAGGGCCTCTTCTGAAACCGAGATGAGCGAATGGTACTCGCCTCCGCCCGACGTGGACAGTGTTTCTGACTACCTGGGCGACCCGACCGATGCGATGGGGATGAAGAGGCAGGTGACGCGGCTGTTCCAAAAACACACACTGCTGCTGCAGGAGATCATGAAGAGGATCGATGATGATAAGGCCGAGACTGAGGCCCGGCTCGCGGCCTTGGAGGGCCCTCCGCGCGAAGCGGAAGACGACGATGTCACCTCACCGGGCGTGCATATAACACGAGCCGAGGGGCATCTTAAGAGCGCCATGGAGCAGGTCGGCCTGTCTCAGCGGGAACTGGTGGCGGTTCGCGATTACCACGATCCTCGTGTGCCGCCGCGATCGGGAACGAAGAGGCGGCACAGGTGGAAGTGGGTCGAGTACTTACCAAATTTTCTGCCCCTCGCTTGCGGGATACCGCGGGGTCGTTGTCATTTCGGAGTTATCTTAAATCTTGTATTTGTAATCGCTAGCGACTGTTTTAGCCCGCCTATGGGCCTAACTTGTTACTGCTGAGGTTCATTGGAAATATCATGCTGTTTTTATTGTTTTCTGTGGGCGGGTTAAGGGAAAGGCCCGCTCTTCCTCTTGCGCTGATCGGGGCGAGGGCGAGCCGAGGAGCTCGCCAAACGGGAGTCTCCCGTCTCGCGCGGAACAGCGTGCCGGTGCGTGTTGAGGCTCGCCCGCACTGGTCTTCCGCGGTCGCGGCCGGGCGAGAACCGTGCCGGATCGACCTTTGAGGTGCGGTCGCGCGCGGGAAGTCGAGCCGTCGGCCTGATTTTTGCCATCTGCACCCCATCTTTCGGCGGGAAGTTTCCCGCCCTTTCTCTTTCCCTATAAATAGGCCTTGCAGGCCCCTATTTCTTCACCGATTCCAAACCCTCCCGCTTCCCGTTCCCCGCGGAGTACCGTTTGTGTTCGCCTTCTGGCTCTTCTTTGCGCGTTCGGCGGCGACTCGATGGGAATGGGCGGAGGCGGCGGCGACGTGGACGACCGAAGCAAGTGCGCTTGGACCTTCTCCGAGCATGATTTTCCTCGCGCCGTCCTCTCTGAGCGCGAGTACCTGGATGCCCTTGGCGACCATGTTCCGCCGGGCTTTTCCGCGAGGCGGCCCGGGGATGGGGAGAAGATCAACGACTTATCTAAGGATGAGCTCGCCATCCCTCTCGCTCACTTTGAGGTGGGCCTGCAACTTCCCCTGTGGCCCGAGGTGCATCAGGTGTTGAAGTATTTCGGGGTCGTCCTAGGCCAAATGACCCCGAACTCCATAGCCGTCATGGTGGGGTTCGCCTGCTTCCTGCGAGAGGAGCGGGTGGAGTTCAGCCTCGCCGTGTTCCGGAAGCTGTTCTCCTTCTGGGCGAATCGAGACGGGACGGCCTACTTCTCCAGCGCCCACCTCAAGGTGCGGGAGACAGTCAACAAGAGTCACAATTGGCTCAAGAGATTCTTGTTCGTCAAAGGGGACTTCGACAACGTCCCCTTCTCGCCGGTGCAACTTAGCGAGGCGAGCTACCGGCCCCCCAGCCTAGGCGGCCACGAAGCTGACCTGTGCGCGTTCTTCGCTGGGAAGAATTTTGAGGTTGCGTTCCTGCGCCGCCATCTTGACGACCTCGCCGCTGTCCCGCCGGGGGGAGGTTTGTCTCTCGCCGCTGTTATACCTTATTCCCTTTCTTCCTTTATCTCACCCCTTCCTTCTGTCAGGCGAGCGCGACATCCCTCTTCACCCTCCTTACGAGAGCGCTCATATTCCCCCCGGGGTTCTCGCCCGCGCGCAGGCTGCGGATGCCGCCCAGCGCGACATTCCATCGGTCCCGGCCAAGAAGCGGCCGGGTGGTGGACAGCCAGCCCCTCCGTCAAAGGTGGCGAAGACCGTGGATCAACAACTCGCCGCGAGGCAAAGGAAGGACAAGGCTCCCGCGGTCCTACCGGCCGAGGGCCCCTCGCCCCCTCTGGTCGCTTCGACCAGCGACTCCCCGGTCGGGGCGGCGGGCACCTCCGCGCCGCCGGGCGGGTCTCAAGCTGCTGCGCAGCCGGTGCCGAGAGGGCATCGTAACTTCGGCTACGGCGAGAGGTACCAGGACGAGCTCGGCGTTCCGCTCCTGTCGTGGGATAAGGAGTCGAACCGCGCGATGATCTAGACCCTGCTGCCGAGCTGGATGGAGCAGGACACCATCGGCGGGGAGGCATACAACTTCTCCTTTGGTCTGTACTCGCGCGAAGACGCCGCCATTTATGACAAGGAGGAGACCCGAGTGCTGATTCATGAGAGCGCGCGGGCCCAGCTGCGCGGTCTGGAGCTGGCTCACATGGTGGGGAGGCGCTGCACCCAGGTGGAGCGGAACGCCGCGTCCATCCAAAAGATGGCGGATGAGAAGGAAGAGGCCCGAAAGCTCGCTCAGGCGGACGCGGACCTTCACAGGGGGCGAGCCGACGCTGCCGAGGAGACCCTCGCGCAGTACCTGGGCGGGGTGGTACGTGCTCAACCTGAATTACCCTCCCCCTTTTCGCGGGCACAGATCACGATTATTCTTATCCCTTTCCCCAGGACGCGGCGACGGCGAGCCGGATGGGTGCCGAGATCGCCACCCTTGGCCAAGAGAAGGCGGCGTTGGAGGCGCGGGTACGCGAGCTGGAGGCCGCCGCCGCTGTCCCTCCTCCAGACAGCAGGGTCTGCCCGCGCGAGCACCTCTCCGACTACGACCTGGAAGTGCTAATGCAAAAGAACGCGGCCAGCGCAGCGAAATACACGATGCAAATGCTGCGGCGCGCGGATCTGCTTACGAGCGAGGCAGCGGGACTCTCGGCGGAAGACGTGGTGCCGGCGCTGTTTCTCCCCGTGCCGGAGCCTGGCGACAAAGGCTTCCGGCCCATTTAGGATTTCTCAACCCTGATCTCGCGTTTCCCCAGACTCTCGTAATTTATTCTTTTAGATGAACATTATCATGTATATCAATCTGTTTTGAGATGTATGCGCGAGTTGCGCTTATACTTCGTATTTTTTAGCTATTGTTCCTTTTATGAATGCCCTCTTCGCCCGCCTCATTTTTCCAACGCTGTTATTGCCGGATGACGCGACCTGCCCCTGCGGCCCGGCTCTGACGAGGCGGCTGCCCGTCCGCCGAGCGAGGCGAGCCGGTTCGTCCCTCGAGCGAGGCAAGCCGGCTCGTCCCTCGTCCGTATGCCTAATTCCCTGCGGGCTCTCGCCCAGGCCTTTGCGTCTACTCGGCCGCCTTTCCTGGGGCTTGAGGGTGGGGCTATGCTAGGCCCTTTCTCCCTTTTTTCTGACTAACTCTTGTGATTCCGACCTGCTGCTCACGCCTTTCGAGTAGTTCCCGGCCTCGCCGGCTAGGTGGGAGTCCGGCAACGTGATTTGTTCTGGGTTGCAGGTTATCGCCTACTGAGTCATTCCATCGAGTGACTTCCGGCCCTGCCAGCTGGGTGGGAGCCTGGCAGCGGGATCTTCTCGAGGCTAGGGATGACACCGAGTGACTTCCGGCCCTGCCAGCTAGGTGGGGGCCTGGCAGCGGGATCTTCTCGGGGTCCAAACACATTCCATCGAGTGACTTCCGGCCCTGCCAGCTAGGTGGGAGCCTGACAGCGGGATCTTCTCGAGGCTAGGGATGACTCCGAGTGACTTCCGGCCCTGCCAGCTAGGTGGGAGCCTGGCAGCGGGATCTTCTCGGGGTCCAAACACATTCCATCGAGTGACTTCCGGCCCTGCCAGCTAGGTGAGAGCCTGGCAGCGGGATCTTCTCGAGGCTATGGATGACACCGAGTGACTTCCGGCCCTGCCAGCTAGGTGGGAGCCTGGCAGCGGGATCTTCTCGGGGTCCAGACACATTCCATCGAGTGACTTCCGGCCCTGCCAGCTAGGTGAGAGCCTGGCAGCGGGATCTTCTCGAGGCTAGGGATGACACCGAGTGACTTCCGGCCCTGCCAGCTAGGTGGGAGCCTGGCAGCGGGATCTTCTCGGGGTCCAGACACATTCCATCGAGTGACTTCCGGCCCTGCCAGCTAGGTGAGAGCCTGGCAGCGGGATCTTCTCGAGGCTAGGGATGACATCGAGTGACTTCCGGCCCTGCCAGCTAGGTGGGAGCCTGGCAGCGGGATCTTCTCGGGGTCCAACACATTCCATCGAGTGACTTCCGGCCCTGCCAGCTAGGTGAGAGCCTGGCAGCGGGATCTTCTCGAGGCTAGGGATGACACCGAGTGACTTCTGGCCCTGCCAGCTATGTGGGAGCCTGGCAGCGGGATCTTCTCGGGGTCTGAGCAAGCTAGATATGACAATCCTGGGGGGGGGGGGGGGGGAGAAGAAAGACTTCATTATAACAAATCGCGTCGCTTACAGGAGCTTAGGGAAAAAACCTCTTCAAGTCGTCTCCACTCCAGGTGAGACTCAGGGCCTTGCCCTCTACATTTTGGAGCCGATAGCCCCCCGACTTCAGAGCTTCCTTCACAATGAATGGCCCCTCCCAGCTGGGGTTGAGCTTCCCTACGGACGCTGACCTCCCTGCCGCGTCCACCTTCTTCAGCACCAGGTCCCCTTCTGCGAACTGCTTGACCCTGACATGCTTGTCAAAGTATTTTGCCATCCTCCTTTTGACCTCCTCCTGTCGGATGGCCGAAAGATCCCTCAACTCTTCCACCATGTCAAGGGAGAGTCTCAGCTCCTCCCCGTTCTCGGCTTGCCATTCCTCTCGGCCCTCCCTGGCCGTTCCGACTCGCGGCGTTTGGACCTCAAATTCGATGGGGAGCACCGCCTCGCATCCATGGGAGAGCTTGAAGGGGGTCTCCCCTGTGGCCGTGTTAGGGGTGGTTCTAAGGGCCCAGAGAACGGCGGGGAGCTGCTCCACCCAGCTCCCCTTCAAGTTTTCCACCTTCTTCTTGAGGAGATTGACGATGATCTTGTTCGCCGCCTCCACCTGCCCGTTGCTTCTGGGGTGGTGGACCGAGGCGAACCTGAGGTCGATTCCAAGCTGCTCGCAGAAGCTGGTGAACTCGGCACTGGCGAACTGGGGCCCGTTATCGGTGACGATGGCTTGTGGCATCCCGTGGCGACAGATGATCTCCCCCCAGACGAAGTTCCTGATCACTTGGGAGGTCACCTTGGCCAACGCCTTCACCTCCATCCACTTCGAGAAGTAGTCGATCATCACCAGGAGGAACCTTCTCTGGCCGCTGGCCTGGGGGAACGGTCCAACCAAATCCATTCCCCAGATTGCAAAGGGCCAGGGGGCCGTGATACTCTTGAGTTGTTGGGCCGGCCGTAGCTGGAGGGGGGCAAACAGCTGGCACTTATGACATCTCCTTGCAAATTTCGCGGCGTCTCGGCCCAGGGTGGGCCAGAAATACCCTTGCCTGACTATCCTTCCTTCCTGGGTCCGACTCCCGGAATGACTTTCGTACTCCCCGGAGTGGACTTCCTCCAGGATCCTCTGCACCTCACCCTCGGCTACGCAGTGAGCCAACATCCCGGAGAGGGTCTTCCGGTACAGCTGCCCGTCCTTAAGGAGGTAGTAAGCTGACTTGTGCCTTAGCTTCTTCCTGTCCACCCCCTCCGGATATTCTCCCGTGGAGAGAAAAACTACTACTGGGTCCATCCACGAAGGCTGCTGATCGATCTCCATGAGCTCTCCTTCTTCGATGGAGGGGCGGAACAGGTCGGTGATGGTGCCCCCTGCTCGGGGGCCGTGCTTCGCCAGTTGGTCGGCCTGTTCATTCTCTCCCCTTGGCACGTGTCGGATGGAGAAGGTCTGGAAAGTCCCTATGACCCCCTTCGCTTTGGCCAAGTATAATTGCAAAGCGGGCTCCCTTGCTTCGAACTCCCCGTTGATCTGGGAAGCCACCACCATGGAGTCGGTTAGGACCTCCACATCCAGCACCCCCAGCTCTCTGGCCAGGCGCAGCCCCGCTATCACTGCTTCGTACTCGACCTGGTTGTTGGTAATGGGGAAATGCACCACCACCGTCTGCTCAATCTGAGTCCCTTGAGGGCTTTCCAGAACCACCCCTACTCCGAGAGAATGTCTTCCTGAGGCTTCCATCCACCCTCACCTTCCAAGGGGTCGGGCGGGTGAGCTCCTCCTCCGCTACTTCTATCACGTAGTCAGCCAGGAAATCGGCCATCGCCTGAGCTTTGATCGAGAGTCGCGGAACGAAGGAGACATCGAACTCGCTCAGCTCCACCGACCATTTGGCCAGCCGGCCAGAATGCTCCACCCCCTCGAAGACGTTGCGGAGAGGATGGTCGGTCACCACTCGGATTGAGTGTGCCTGGAAGTAAGGTCGTAGTCTCCGAGCCGAGACGATTAGTGCGAACGCGAGCTTCTCCAAGATTGGATACCGGAGCTCGGCCTTCTTCAGGACCCGGCTGACGTAATAAATCGGGAGCTGCTTCTTCCCTTCCTCGCGAACCAAGACGGAGCTCAGGGCCTCCGCCCCGACTCCGAGATATAAGAACAAATCTTCCCCTTCCTTCGGTCCCTGGAGCAGCGGCGCCTGTGTCAACTGCACCTTGAGGGCCTGGAAGGCCTCTTCACATTCCTTGCTCCATTCAAACCTTTGACCCCCCCCTTAGCGTTTTGAAGAAGGGGGAGCACTTCTCCCCTGCCCGAGAAAGGAAGCGACTCAGTCCTGCTAGCTTCCCTGTCAACCGTTGGACCTCCTTTGCATTCCGCGGGGACCCCAGCTCCAAGATGGCCTTGACCTTGTCTGGATTCGGCTCGACCCCCGCGGGGGTGAGGAGATGCCCCAAGAACTTCCCCCGGCTAGCCCCAAAAACACACTTAAGGGGATTCAGCCGCATTTTATATCTGCGCAGGGTGGCGAACGTCTCCTCCAGGTCCCGGAGGTGGGAATCCACGTCCCGGCTCTTGATCATGAGGTCGTCCACGTACACCTCCAAGTTCCTCCCCCTTTGTTCCTTGAAGACCCTGTCCATCATTTTTTGGTAGGTGGCCCCAGCGTTCTTCAGCCCGAACGGCATCATCTTGTAGCAGTAGCAGCCGTCCCCTGTGATGAATGAGACATCCTTGATGTCCGGGGGGTGCATCCTGATCTGATGGTAACCTGAAAAGGCATCTAAAAAACTCATTACATAAAAGCCGACGGCGGAATCAACCAGCGCGTCGATCCGAGGCAAAGGGTAACAGTCCTTAGGACAAGCTTTATTGAGAAGGGAAAAATCGATACACAACCGCCAGCGGCCGTCTCCTTTTTTGACCATCACAACGTTTGAGACACCGTCGGGGTACTGAATTTCGGACACGAAGCCAGCTTTGAGAAGCTTCGCCACCTCCTCCCTGATGGGTTCCGCCAGCTTGTCCGCCGTGGATCTCTTTTTCTGCTGAACGGGGCGTGTCCTCGGGTCCAGGTTGAGGCGGTGGCAAGCCACATCCGCGTCAACCCCCAGCATCTCCGCGGCGTCCCAGGCGAAGATGTCCACGTTCTTCTGGATGCACTCCAGCATCCTGCCCGTGGTCCTCCGGGGTCAGCCCTCCGCTGAACGCGAACCTTCTCCATTCTTCCTCCCCGGGTGAGCACCTCCAGCTCCACCACTTCTTCCGCCGCCTCCAGCCTGGATCGTTCCCCCCATCCTTCGGCGTCCCCTTCCTCCGGAACGGGGACCTCTACCTCCATCTCCCCTCCTACGGCCCTTACTTCGGCCACTTCCTCCAGATCTCCCCCTTCCGCCTTCTCTGCGCAGTCCTTCACCCCCAGCTCCACCTCTCCGGCTTCCTGCTCGTCCTCCTCCATCCTCCGCCCCATCTCCTCGGCTCCTTCCTGCCAAGAGATGGTGTTCACCGCGGTGACGTAGCACTCCCGTGCCACCTTTGGGTCTCCCCTAACCCTGACCTGCACCCCCTCAGCGTTGAACTTCAGGCACTGATGGAAAGATGAGGGGACGCAGCGGAAGGCGCTGATCAGGGGCCTCCCGAAGATTGCGCTGTAGCTGCTGGGGGCGTCCACGATGACGAACTTGCAGTTTCGGGACTGCCCCCCCAGGGTGACATGGAGGCCGACTCCTCCCTCTACCTCCTTCCTTTCTCCCGAGAATCCGAACAAGGGCCCGTCCGAGGCCAGCACCCTCTTAGCTTCCACTTGCATCGCGTCAAACGCCTTTTTGAAGACGACGTTCACGGAGCTTCCATTGTCCACGAGGATCCGAGAGACAGTGAAGTTCTCGATGGCGGTCTTGATGACCAGCGCATCACAGAACGGATCCTCGTGGTCTGGCATATCACTTCTGGAGAAGGTGATCCTCTCCTCTGGCGGCGGGGTTTGGGATGTAGAGGCGACGCTCCGCCGGTACATGGTGTGGAGGCTCGCCTTGCGGGAAGCCTCGATCCCCACTCCCCCGTGGATCACTCCGATCCCTCCTCGGGTCCCCACATCCACCCGGTCTTCACAGCGATCCTCCTCCGCCCGAGGCAGGACCTCCTCGATCCTCACTTCCTGCCGCACCTCCTCCTCCTGCTGCTGCCGCCCCCTGTTCCCTCTCATTTCCAGGAACTCCGGGCACGTGGCTGTTGCGTGCCCCTCTTCTTGGTGGAAGTCGCAGTAGGGCAGCTCCACCCTGAACTCCCTTCTCCTCCTTCTCATGATCCCCCTCCTGGCTCCCAGAGCTATGGCCATGGCTTCCTCCTGATCGGGGAGTCGGGGCCTCTGGCCCTGCCTCCAGCCTGGGGGGTGGAATTGGTCTTGCCTCCCCTGAAAGTGACCCCTTCCGAAGTTCCCCCTCTGTGGCCCCTGCCCCTGCCACTCAGGCCTCTAGCCCAGCCGACGGTCGGGCTCCTGGTGCCCCCACCTCGGCGGCTGCTGCCATTGGGGCTGCCTCTGCTCCCTCTGCTCCCTTTGCCTAGGCTCCCCCCTTCTCTCTTCCTGTCCTCTTCCTCCCTTCGACTCCTTTTCCTCCTCAGTCGCCCACCTGGCCAACTTCCTTGCAAATTCCGGGTTCGACGCCTCCCCGTCGACCTCTCTCGCCGCCCTCTCCATCAGCTCCTCATAGGAGATGGGGGGAATTCTCTTCAGCTCCATGCGGAAGAAACCCTGCTGCAGGCCCAGGGTGAAGGCCATCATCAGACTGTGGCCCGGCATCTCCTGGACTTGGGTAACCTCCTCCTGGAACCGATCCACATAGCTCCCCAATGTCTCGTTCACCCCCTGCTTTATGTGGAACAGGGACTCAGACTCCTTCTTCCTCTTCTTTGAGGTAGTGAACCTCAACATGAACCCTCGGCGCAGGTCCTCGAAGCAATAGATAGAACTGGCCGGCAGCTGGTGGAACCACTCCCTTGCCTTCTCTCGGAGGGTGATGGCGAAGAGACGGCACTTGAATCCGTCCGACATCTGACGGATGGAGACTACGTCCTCGAACCATTGGACGTGCTGAACCGGGTCTCCCTTCCCGGTGTAGTAGGTCATCTCGGGCTCCCTGAACCCGTCTGGTACTGGAGCTGAGGAGACCAGCTCGCTGAAGGGGTTGCCTCCCCCCACCTGGCGGGCCGGCGAGTCTCGCGGGCCCAACTCGCCGAACCGGCCTCGGCCCGCCGAACCGGGGAAGAGCTCGCGCCCCGGGAGCTCGCTTCCTCGGCCTTCCTCGGCCACCTCCTTCCCGGCTCGCCTGCCGGGAGCGTCCTCGCCTAAGGAGGGGGCGGCCGCGATCGGGATCGCCGGAGTCGAGCACTCGGCCCGCGTGCCGAGCGCGATCTTGACCAGAGTCAGCACCTCATTCCTGAAGTCTTCAAACATTCCCACCGTTGCAAGAGGTGGTGGGGGTGGCGAGTCTTGCCGGTCTGATCCTTGACCTCCCGTCATTGAGCTCGCCGAAGCTTTTCTGCACTGACCACTGTCCACGCTCACTGCACCAAAATGTTGAAACCGGAATCCGGCCTCTTGTGGAGTTCGACCCTTGGGGGAAGGGGTGGTCTCGCGCCTACTTTGCTCCTGCAAGAAAAACAACGAAAGGGACAAGAAAGAACAGACCCAAGGGCTCGGCAGGGAGGTCCCACCACTAACCCGGAAGATCTCTGAGCGCTTCCCCTCCTTAGCCAAGAGCCGAGCTAAGGTACCCTCAGAGAACACTTGAAAATGAGAGTAAGGAGGCACTGAAAGCGTGTCCTCTGAGGCACCCCTTGGGTCTTATTTATAGATTTTCAGAATCTGAACTGCCAATAACCAAAAGGACTGACCTGGAAATACCAAAAGGCCCCTGGTTGGGTCTGCCAACAGCCAAACTCCGCTGTTTTGAATAGCTATGCGCAGTCCAACCTGGTCTGCCAACAGCGAGGCTCCGCTGTTCTGAGTAGCTATTCGCACCCCTGGGGGGTCAGCTCGCCTTCAGTTCCCCCGCAGGAGGCGGGTACGGCCTGGCCTCGTGGCTCGCCTGTCCTCCCTGGGCGAGCGCGAGCCGATACGGGCGAGCTGCCTGTCTTCTGCCGGGCGGATCGGCAGCCAGGTCGCGTGTGGGGGTTGGCCGGCGGTCGTCGCGACTTCGATCGACCCGCCAATCGCGGGTCGCCAGCTCACTCGCCTCGCCGGCTCGCTCGCCTGCAAATGGGCGGGAGCGGGCCAGCCCTTCCGCCGTATATCTGCTTGTCGCTTGGATGCGGGCCGCGGGGCGAGGCTTGCTCGTCTCCCTGGTGGGACCCGCTCGCCGGACACGGGGTTGTACAAATATAATCCACAAACCATCTCGAGCTTGATTCTGCTCTAGATTCAGGCAATTTGATGTAGTCCCTTGAAAGTTTTATAATCCCCCGAAGGAAAATATTGAAGTGTCTGCTAACAGTATCAATCGAGCGCATATATGTATGTCCGACAACTCGAATTTTTATGTTATACCCTAATATGAACAAAAATAAAGCAATAGCTTCTTTGGTTGAAACAGACTGTGTCACATACGTAGCCTTTTGCACGTAGAATATTACATAGCTCATTAAACAGTTCTTTACCCATACATAACTGGTTAAAGCAATCTATTTCTTTTCTAGCATATAAGTGTGTTAATTAAATATTACGGAGGGCATCTCTATCTGCTATATATGTTGGTTGTTTAGGAATGGAATTCAATACCACAACAGCTGCCCCTAGAGTCGCTGCGACTAACGACGATATGTTGATATCTCTCCTACGTTTCTTCTGCAACTCATTATTATGCATTGTCCCTAAAGTTAAAATGAATGACATTAACTTGATATGGGAGGAATGGAATTAACTCACATGATTATGGTATGAACAGAAAAATTATTTTATTGAAACTTGAAAAACACCTTAGAAGATGTTCTTCCTCATTTTTGTTGCATATGCCAAAAATAAATAATTGAAAAAGGTGGTGTAATAATTGTAGGAACATGGGATCTAAAAAGAATTGCAAATTAAAGTGTTGTTGTAGAATTTGAATTGTTCAAAGTTTCTTAGAATTAGCCTACAATAACCCTAAAAACTAGAAGCAATTCCAAACACAAACCAAAAGAAATCATGCAAAAATTGGGCTAAAACAGTTTGATGATTTTCCCATCCATGGTTGGAGAGACCAAACACATAAATTGATTTTCCCATCCATGGTTGGAGAGACCAAACTCTATATAAATTGATTTTCATCTCATTACCTAGAGACAAGCAAACTTATACAGTGAAATCATAAATCAAAACAACCATCAAACTTATACAGTGAACCGGTTTACACATAAAACTATGGAGACATAGCCATGGTGTAGTGCAAAACAAATTAAACAAGGTTACGCATGTGTGTCTGTGTGTGTATATTTATAAACTTATTACGAATGGCGTGATGTAGATCAAGTTCATAACAACTATAGTGTCATCATTTGAATGGCGTGATGTAAATCAAGTTAATGAAATTCATGATAAGATTGTTTATAACAAATTGTGGATCTGAACATATTTACAGGTGAATTAAAGAATAAAAACATATGGAAACATTTGGAAGAATAAACCGGAAACATAGGAAGAAGAAGAAAAAAGGCAAACCTAAACTTTGAAGCCGGTATAGTGGAGTCGGAGAGACCTGCAGGGAAAAAGAAGGGGAGAGAGATGAAGAGGGAGCCGAAGAAGATGAGGATAATGAAAGAAAGGTTGAAAACCTACCTCGACCGATCGTCGGGCTGTGTCGCGCTAGGTGAAGCGGAAGGCGGAAGCACAGGATGCGGCAGAATCAAAAACCTGGGAAAAACTCACGCGGGGTAATGGTTTTGACATACCAGGTTTTTAGGTTTAGGGTAATATCAATGGTTTTAGGATTAAAAACCAATTCCATTATAATTCTTGCGCACAAAACACAGGATTTGGTATTCTGGAAACCAAAACCAATTCTAGAATATCAATTCCTGCGCGCCGAACATGCACTAATAGGTTGAAATTTGGTGAACAACAACTAAGCTAAGATATGTTATAGTTGTATAATTCATAGCAAAGATACATTTCTAGTCGATTTTGGCTATATGGAAGCAACAAATATTGATTAAATTTATTTTTTTCTTGAGATATATGCAGACTGCGAACCTCCCTTCATTTCGGTAGAACCTTCCTCAATCATCTATGGCCTCTCTTTTGAAGTTCTTGTCACTAATCTCATCAACATCTACTCTCGCCTCTACGACGTCCCCGCCACCGCCGCCACCTTCACAAGAAGATCCAAAAGAACATATTCTCTTGGAATTCAGTGATCTCCGCCTTCGTCTGCCATGGCTCTCTCCTATGCTTGCTCCGTCTCCTCGTCGAAACTGAACTCCATCCGAATTCCTTCACCTTCCTATTGCCGTCAAATCCTACAGAATGTGGAGAGATCAAATGACGCATTCTCTGATAGAAAGGCTGCGATTCACGCCTGATGTAAGGCGATGGATGAAGGGACATGTGGCATCTATTGATGATTTATTTAACAAAATATGAATTTTGTTTTTGAATATGACCTGTAGATATGATGTTTAGACTGCATGAATAATTTTTTTGTCTGCATACATCTATGGCCTGCATAAAGCCAAAATTGACATACATATAACACCGCTCTTAAAATATCTCGAATAGGTTGAAATTTGGTGAACGACAGTTGCGATATGTATAGTTGTATAATTTATTGTTTACATAATACAACACTTTTAGTCGTTTGATTTCATTCTGAGATTGTACATGATCATTATACTCATACTAGATTATAACAATGATCATTAATCATCTATCTCTTTACTCAATATAATTGTTCATTATTAATGATAACATCTTGTTTCATAAGAGTATTTTTTCTCATTTTTTACTGAAAATGTTTTAGTTGTCTTACCTAAATCACCTAGAGGGGGGTGAATAGGTGAGTTGTGTGTCTTTTTGCGGAATAAAAACTTTAACGAACTATGAACAAAAAATTTACCAAGCAATCATAGACGACACCAAGAATTATAGTGGTTCCCCAACCTTGGGTACATCCAATTTCCACTCACCATTCTAGCAATGCAATAGACTCAGCTACTCCACTAATCTCGGATTGAAACCAATCATACACCTCGGAACAACGTTCCTACAACTTGATCCAAAAACAGGATCTACACTCGGAAGATAAAACTTCCTACAAGAACTTGGAGAACAAAGCTCCTATGACTCGGAGAAAGATCTCCTACAAGAAAAGATTGAAATAAACAAATACAAATAGTGATTTGATCTCAGATCTTGAAAACTTCTGCCTGATCTTCTTCCTTGAACTTTGCGGCTTTATCAGAAATGGTTGAAGAAGAATTGGCAATATCTCTAGATCTGAAATTCTCTGGACTCAGCAAGATCAAGTATTGGATTTATAGATTGTAGAATGACTTGATCTCTGAATCAACTTCTTTGAATCGATCTTAATCGGAAGCAAATTGGCAAGAATGGCCATGAAGAGCGGCGCTTCCGATTAAGGAAATTAGGGATTCATAAAAACTTAGAATATCTTGCGGTGCTTGTTATTCTTCTGCTTAGGGTTGGTCAAAATTGACAAGACCCAATATTGGATTACCCTAACGGTCATAATCGCAATTAATGACAGCTACGGGGACCAATCACGTGCTAATGACATTTGAAATTCACATCTGTCTGGACTTAGAAGATTTTCAGAAAACGCTACGGGTGTTCTCGAGAGAAAAGATAGTATACGAGAAGAAGCTTACTTGTTCTTGAGAAGAACAATGAGGATCTCAAGAAAAACACTTAGAAAAATATGTGGAGGTGGAAATCTGTAGTGTCGAGACAAAAAGAAGTACACGAGAAAGAATATACTTTTGTTCTCGTGAAGAATCATTCTGGTACTCGAGAACAGATAATTATCTCGAGAACAAATGTCTGGATCTCGAAAAAAATACTCTGGGTTTCGAGAAATAACTTCTGCATCTCGAGAACAAACCATAGTCTTCTCGAGAATAAATTTGGTCTTCTCAAGAAAAAACTTAGAAAAATAATTGTCTGGAAAAGAAACAACCCAAGAAGAAATGTCATATATTACTCGAGTACATAAGCCCTTCTCGAGAACAGCATTAGGCTTTCTCGAGAACAACTTCTGTCTCTCGAAATTAAGACAAGTCTAACTCGAGAAATATCATAAGTCCCTCTCGAGTACAAATATAGTACTCGAGAAAAATACTTAGACAGTTCTGAAAAAACTGAAAAACTTAATTCTTCATTAAAATCAGCATCCATCTTTTCTCTTGCCCTTAGTGCTTGAAAAGGAAGTGTGTCCCAATAGAGAGGCTACACATTAGTCAACACCATGGATCACACAATGAGGGATTACATTGTATGGTCCTGTGTTTGGAGACTTATTGTAGACTGACATTGGTCTACACTTAGCAATTAAGTCCTGCAAACACTTAACTGAAAATAGCATTAAATACAAACTTAATTCACCTTAGTTTAAGGGTGACTTCATACAAATCTGGGCTATTGTGGATGCAATACCCAACAATCTCTCCCTATTTGTAGAAGTCAGAACCCTCTACACTAAGGTGAATTACATCAAGAGAAATATAAATAAAGAACCTAATAGCATGATAATCGGAAGAAAAGCAGTAATATGTAAAAATCAGATCAACAGAATTAGAAGTTCATATAAATAGAAATTTATCCAAGGGAAAATTTAAATTCCACAATTTCAAACATAATGATAACTTACAACATCTTCAATTTACTGATCTTGTGAATGTTGCTTTTCATGTCTTTCTAGTTTCTCCTGTTGTCTCTTTTGGTAGCTGAATGACTTAGGGAGGTACTTAGGAGGTCTGGGAGGAGCCTTGGGATTGTTCATCCCATATTCTCTGTCATAAATCCTTCTCTTGGTAAGGGACTTTTCATATAACTCCCATTCCTGAGGGCTATAGTGAAGGTTCCTGTCTTCATTAAAATCAACTACAAGCTTCAGAGTTTCAAGAATAAGAGACTTGGAAGTAGGACTCCAAACTTCAGTATACTCTTGAGATCTTTTTCTTCTGTCAGCATCAGGATGTGGAGTTGATCTACTTGCTGAGTGTTGAAACCGAAATTCGGTCTCTTGTGGAGTTCACCATCGGGGAAGGGGTGAACACCCACCTACTTCGCTCTTGCAAGCAAAATAACAAGGGAAATAAGGAAGAACTTACCCAAGGGCTCGGCGGGGAGGACCCATTACACACTCGGAAGATCTAAGAGCGCTTCCCCTCCTTAGCCAAAGGCCGAGCTAAGGTATCCTCAAAAAGCGCTTGAGAGACGGAGCAAGAGAGCACAAGAAGCATGCTTTCTGAGGTACCCCTTGGGTCCTATTTATAGATTTCTGAAAACGGCCTGAAAATAGCCAACTCCCGCTATTCTGAACGACAATGTGCAGTCCAGATTGGCCTGCCAATAGCGTAACTCCGCTGTTCTGAAAGGCTATGGGCAGGCCAGCAGGGTCAAAATAGTAAAAAGTACCTCATATACCTGGGCGAGTTGAGGAGCTCAGCCACCCCTGAAGGTCCTGCTCGCCTACTGTCTGCCGAGATCCATAGGGCGAGTGCGAGCTGGATGCGGTGCTCGCCATTCGATCTTCCTTCATTAGTCGAGTTTAGCTCGACGAAGCCCGGGCTTAGCTCGGCGAGTGCCGAGCTCGGGGTCGACGAATGTCGAGCCCGTCCTTCGGATTTCCCTGCCGAGCTCGCCTGCTGCCTTCAGATTTTCCTGCCGAGCTTGCCTGCTGCCTGGGTGATCTGAACCATCCGATCTGGTTCCTGGCGACCCCACTCGCCGGATACGGGGTTGTACACTAAGGCTCCATCTCCATATTTTCTCCTTTTTGTTTTATAAAATTCTGGAGGATTAGGAGGCATACCTGTTTGTTCTGATTCCCATACTTGTTCATAAACATCAGGAGGGGGACCTTCAAAATAATGTGGAGGTGGTCCTTCAAAGTATGCTGGAGGTGGTCCTTCAAAGTATTCTAGAGGTGGAGAAAATGTTGGCCTGGTTACATCCAGGTTTGCAGGAGGAGGTGCATTAGGATCCATGGCTAGTTCAGGAAATAGCTGATTATGCATCCATATAGATGTATCATAAGTATATAACTTAGTACTTTTGATTTCTTTACGTACAGGGGTCTGAATATCTTTCAACTGATCTTCTCATTGATTTTTCATAGACTGAGCTTGTTTTTCTAGTAGTTCTTTCACTTTATCCTCCCCCTTTCTGACTTCTAGGGAGAGGGTGTTGATGACATCTTCTTTAAACTTACCAACTTCTTCACAAGTTTTGAAATTCCATTCATCAGCTCTCTTGTCTAGTAGAATCTGATTATGAGCAAGGTTGACTGATTGTTCCATAACAGTACCTATGCTTGTAATTGTATGGTCTATAGCTTTTCCACCAATTTGCAAGAGTCCTTTATATTCATCTGTGTTGTTTTGGATTTCAGAAATCCACGTCTCATTTCCTTTTCTAATTCAGTCATATTATTAGTGACAACCTTTAGAGAATCATCAAAGTTTTTTCTCTGATCAGCAAGCATAGCTTCAATTTTATGTAGAATGGTACCTTTAGGGAAGATTTCTTTCTGAGTAGATGGTGGAGGCTGAGCAGGGACAGTCCATGGAAGAATTTCTTCAATTATAACTATAGAAGTGGAGGCTAACTTTTGTTTATAGTACTGGCCTCTTCTTCAGTATCTGAGGGCAGCAAGGAGGGAATGTTGAATTGAAATCTTGGAAGTCTTTGTTCAGCAGCTTCTACTGGAGTTTCATCATATGAATCATGAATTGAAACAATTTCATTATCATGTAAATCTTCTGGAGATTTCTCAGGTTCAGGTACAAGAGATTTATCAGCTGGAGGAGATGATTTTGGATTTTCTGGAAACTGTGCTGGTTTTGGGGATTTGTCTGTTTGAGGAGGAGGAGATTTTGCTGGAGACTTGGGAGATGTTGCTGTAGAAGAAGGATGATCAGCAGGTATAGGAGATAGAGGCTCCTTGGAAGTGAGCTCCTCTATCATCTTATTGATGTCATCTTCAGTAGATAGAATCTGATCTTGAGTCTGGGCATCTGCCAGATTTTCTGAGTCAGGGAAGTTAGTAGCAGTAGATGGAATTTCTTCTGAAACTATATTGGCAGCAGCAGTAGGAGAAGTATCTTCTTATTGGTCTGGATGAAGAGCAGCATGAGTAACTCCGGCTGGAATTTCTGTAGCAGCAGGTGGATTGACTGGAGCTGGAATTGGAGTTGGCTGGGCTGAGACAGATGGGGCAGGCTCCCCCTCAATAACTGAATCAGTTATCTGATGTGAAGAAAGAGATAGGGTCCTGTCCACATCTTCAATTTCCTGTAGAGATTTATCAGTCTTCTATAATTTAACCTCCCATCTCTGGATGGAGGTAATGGATACCTTCTTCATGTGGTGGAGGGTTGTGCCCTTTTTCATGGGAAAAGCTTCTGGATTCATCTGATTGAGATAAAGAGAAATTATTCTGCCATAGTTTGGGCTCTTATTGCAGGCCTTAATCCTGTCAAATAATATCATACCCCACTGGGACTTCTTTCTACAGATAACTGTTGTCATAAAATCAAAGAACTCAGGGGTTATATAACTTATAGAACTGGTTTTGCATAGAAGTACTTTGCCCAGTATGTCAGCCAGTAACTTGCTTTCAGCATTCATAAATTTCCTTCTAATTGTGTGAGAGGATTGGGGGATTCCACAAAAACTGTAAGCTCTCTCATAATCAATGCCTATCAGATCATCTTCTTGATCTATGACTGGAAGTTGCAGAAATTGAGAAATAGAGAGGGCGGTCATCTTTACCTTGATATCCCGAACTTTAGACTTGAGTACCTTGCCATTCCTTTTAACTTTGGCATGTTGGAATAACTCTTCAACAGCATAAGTTAGAATGCGGGAAGGGTGTTCTAGAACAAAAGACAGCCCGACGGTTTCGAGTAGAAGTAGAACATTCTTGAAGTCGTCTGAAATCTCTGCAATTCCTGTAGAAATAAGTTCACTCCCGATCCCAAGCTTTGAAGATGAGACCATGAATGTCTAGAACTTGATCTTGGCTGGCCGACAAATGGGAAAACTGACTTGCGGCAGATGACAGAGACGGAGGAAGAAGAAATGGCTTTTCTCGAGAGGAAGGGTTTTGAAATCGAGAATAAAAATTTCTTGGACTTATTTCTATTTATAGTCACCTCTAATTTTGATGATAGAACATATAAATAATCATTAAAAGTACCTGGAATGAGGCGGTTAAGCTCCTGGGTGCCGATATGAAAAATTGAACTTGAAGAAAAATTTGACATCATATTTCTCGAGAGGGCTAGTTGTTCTCGAGAATAAGTTTGTCAGCACTCTATTATAATATGCCCTGGTCTCGAGTAGAATGAGTGATGTTCTCGAGTAGAGTACTCCTTGTTCTCGAGTAGAATATTTAGTCTTGAGAAGGAGGTCTGCTGTTCTCGAGAGGTAAGTTTGTGTTCTCGAGAGGTAAGTCTGTTGTTCTCGAGTACAAGTGTTATACTCGAGAAATGAAGTCCAAATTGTGAAATTTTTTGATGTTTGAAGTAAAACCATATCTTGACCTTGCCTGTTTCCTTTATCTTCATTCTTCTTCATCCTTGTTGAGCATGCCAAGTTCTATTTTGAAGAACGAAAACTTGGCCTCGTCCATTGGCTTCGTGAAAATATCTGCAATTTGCCTGTCAGTTGGGACATATTTTAGATCTATGTCCCCATGCTCCACATGCTCCCAGATGAAATGGTATCACAGCTCTATGTGCTTTGTCCGGCTATGAGAGACTGGATTGTTGGCTATTACAATCGCACTGGAGGACTCGCAAAACAAAGAAATGTTTTGGACTTGCAGGTTGTATTCTTCAAGCTGGTTCTTTATCTACAACAATTGTGCACAATAATTGCTGGCAGAAATGTATTCTGACTCGGCCGTTGATATTGCGACATAATTCTGCTTTTTGCTAGTCCATGATATGAGCCTCCTTTTAAGAAATTAGCAAGTCCTGAAGTGCTCTTTCTATCATCTTTACTTCCTGCAAAGTCTGTGTCTAAGAAACTAATTAGTTCGCTGTCATTACTTTTTGGGTACCATAAGTTAAAATTTGGTGCACCTTTAAGTTATCTCAAAATCCGCTTTGCAGCAGCATAGTGAGATTTCTTAGAGTTCACTTGAAATCTAGCACACACACATGTTGAAAACATTATATCTGGTCTACTAGCAGTAAGGTAGAGTAAGGATCCAATTATGCTTCTTTACTTGGTTTCATCAAAAGATTTCCCTTTATCATCCTTGTCTAGAGACATAGTTGAACCCATTGGAGTTCTTATAGAGGTTGCGTTCTCCATTTCAAATTTCTTAATCAACTTCTTGGTGAATTTCATTTGAGAGATGAAAATTCCATCTTCAGTTTGTTTCACCTGAATTCTTAAGAAATATTCAGCTCTCCCATATTACTCATTTTGAACTTCCCTTGTATAAGTATGGAAAACTTCTTGTAGAGGTTGTCGTCAGTAGTGCCAAATATGATGTCATCGACATAGATTTGCACTAGCAAAATCTTGCCTTTTATTTCCCTAAAAAATAATGTCTTATCTATCTTTTCTCTTGTGAACTTATTCTCAAGAAGAAAGTTAGAGAGCGTCTCGTACCAAGCTCGAGGAGCTTGTTTCAAACCATATAATGTTTTAAATAAAAGATAGACATGATGAGGAAAGTTAGAATCAATGAAACCTAGAGGTTGTTCCACATAAACTTCTTCCTTTATGTCACCATTAAGGAAGGTAGCCTTCACGTCCATCTGATAGACAGTGAAGCCCTTATGTGTGGCATATGCTAGTAACAACCTGATTTCCTCCATCCTTGCCATTGGAGCATATGTCTAATCGAAGTCGATTCCTTCTTCTTGTCTGTATCCTTTAGCAACAAGTCTGGCCTTAGTTTTTATTATTGTTCCATCCCCGTCCATCTTGTTCCTGTAGACCCATTTTGTCCCGATAACATTATTACCTTTGGGTCTTGGAACAAGCTTCCAGACTTGACAACGCTTGAACTGATTCAATTCTTCTTCCATTTCCATTATCCATGATGCATTTGAGTTTGATTCCTCAAACTTCTTCGGTTCAACCTGTGATAGAAAACTCAAATATAAATTCTCATTAGTTGTACCTCTACGAGTTCTGACACCATCCTGGGGATGTCCTATGATTTGGTCCATTGGGTGATCCTTCAAGTGTCTGAGCTCTAAGTTCCTTGCATCTGGAGCTTCTTCAACCACAGGAGTGACATCATCAACTTAAATGGTTTCTTCATCTTGATCATCAACCTCTCCCATTGGGGTTGGAGTGGTGATCTTGATGAACTTTTCACCTTTTTCTTCAGTTGGCTCATCCAAGTTTAATTCTTTATCTTTGAACTTGCATCTTCAATAACCACACTATAAGAGCTGTCTTGCAGCAAGCTCGTGTCATCAAATACAACATGAATAGATTCTTCTACCACCAGAGTTTTCTTATTAAAAATCCTATATGCCTTACTATGGCTACTATACCCTACAAAAATACCTTCAAAGCTATTTTCGTTAAATTTAGTAGTGTGATACTTGCCATTATTAAGGACAAAGCACTTACATCTAAAGATTCTAAAATATGAGATAGTCGGATTACTTCCCTTTAGTAGTTCGTAAGGCATCTTATTAGGGTTCTTGTTTATGAGTGCTCGATTTTACACATGACATGCAATGTTGACGGCTTCAGCCCAGAAATATTCCGATAGCGAAGCATCACTCAACATGGTCCTGCAAGCCTCTATGAGTGTTATATTCCTTCTCTCAGCTACTCCGTTCTATTGAGGAGTACGAGGAGAGGAAAAATCATGAAAGATACCTAGGCTTTCATAAAATTCTGTCATAGTCCTAGACTTGAACTCTGTTTCATTGTCACTTCAGATTTTGACTATGGAATAGTTGTATTCATTCTGGACCTGCCTGACAAAACTAGTAATGTAACGGCCTCCCCAGCCCATGGCTCGCAAGGACGACCGCCGGCATGGTCTCAGGTTGGTGATGAGGAGTGGTTTGAAAACTCCTTATCAAGGAGGTCTCGGGTTCGATCCCTGGCCTCAACAACCCGCCCGTGGATGGAGAGGGGTTGGGGTGCATGGTCTGCAGAGTTGGTTAGGCTGAACCCTTTCGAGCGTGGTGCTAGGGGTGTCGGCGGTCGTCCTTGCGAGCCGTGGGCTGGGGAGGCCGTTACAAAAAAGTGCACTTTTTATAACGGTCCAGGCCCAGCCCATGGGAACCCGCTAGCACCGCCGGCCTACCAGGGTCCAGACCCGGGCCCACCACTAGTAGTCAACCTTTCACATTCAAGCCTGCAGGCCATGCACCCCAACCCCTCTCCGCGCCTGTTTATCAGCACGGTAGGTTGTTGCCACTGGGTCTCAAACCCAGGACCTTGATAAGAGAGCTTTCCTCCACTCCCTCATCACCAATTGAGCTGCAGCTCAGTTGGTGATGAGAGAGTGGAGGAAAGCTCTCTTATCAAGGTCCTGGGTTTGAGACCCAGTGGCAACAACCTACCGTGCTGATAAACAGGCCGAAGAGGGGTTGGCGTGCATGGCCTGCAGGCTTGAATGTGAAAGGCTGACTACCTGGTGTAGGGATGTTTGTGAGATGGACGTGCTTACGCTAACGGCGGGTACCCATCACAGAACATAGAAAAAAGGAGAGTGCTCCGACCAAAAGCGAACGAAAAGGGGTCGGTTGGCTCTCAAAATACGGGACTCGATACAACGTCCTTAGGACCTACTCTCCAACAAGCACACAACTCGCGCCTAGCCGGACTCGATACCACGACCTTAGGACCTACCTCTCCAACAAGCACACATCTCACCGCACCTACACAAGCATCTATTCTTTCACAATAAGCCGTCAATCGCAGCAAAAATATATTTAGGAGCGGCGGTAAACGATAAGGAGGGATCAAGAACAAGTTGAGATTAACTCCCTTGTTAGCACCAAAGCGTGCCCAATCTTGGAGAACAAGTCAAGGCTTGGCCTAGTTTGTTCTCTAGCGGATCTTCCAATCCGGAAAACAAGAGGGTCAATAGCAACGTTCGATTCAGATTTGCAAGCGAAAAACACTTTAAAATCGCGGAAAAGACGGTTGAATAACCTCCACAAAAATCTCACAGCAAGAAGCACAAAGATAGGGAAGAGATTACCCAACCAAGAAGAAGATCACACAATATTTGTGGGAGAATCACTCTCTCCACGGTTCCACCGGTTTCACACCGAAGGGGCTGCTTCCTTCTTCCACGGAGTCGCACCGAGAGAAGCCACGCCGGAGTCGCACCGAACGGGGATGGAGGAGGCAAGGCTTGGCTTCACACCAAAGGGGAGGAGGTGGCTATGGCTTCCACCATGGTGGCCGAAATTCCTCAAGGGGGGTTTCTTTAGGTTTCTTTTTCCAATGTGTAACTCATCATAATAGCCTCCTTTAAATAGGAGTTACAAAAGAGATCCAACCATCCATGATGGAGATGAAATCTCATCCATCCGGGCGGTTACATACACACCAAGGGTTTAATAGCACACCAACATGAAAATAAAAATAATACAAGCCAAATGTTTTAAGCAATTAAAATAAAACTAAGTAGAATTATTAAGCAAGCTTTGCGCGCCGCGGACGGAGGTTGTATCGCAGCTTTCCGTTAGCGTCCGTGGCATTGTCATGACGCCGCAAATCTTTAACTTGTTGCGCCGCAGCAACCGGGTCATCATCAGGAAGTGTTGGAGGGGCCGCAGCAACCGGGTCATCATCAGGACATGTTGGAGGGGTCGCGCCATCACTACCAGTGGTGGGCCCGGGTCTGGACCCTGGTAGGCCGGCGGTGCCAGCGGGTTCCCATGGGATGGGCCTGGACCCGTTAAAAAAGTGCACTTTTTTTATATAACGATCCCAGGCCCAAGCTCAAAGTCCCATGGGCTTTTCTCGTTCTGGACATCGCTACCGGGCTGCAGCCCAAGCACCCCAAAGCCTCTCCGCGCCTGTTTCTCGGCTGTGGTGCATTGTTGAGGCCAGGTCTCGAACCCGCAACCCCCTTGATAGGCAACCTTCAACAGTTCCTATCACCAACTGAGCTGCAGCTCAGTTGGTGATGAGCGAGTGGAGGAAAGCTCTCTTATCACGGTCTTGGGTTCGAGACCCAGTGGCAACAACCTACCATACTGATAAACAGGCCGGAGAGGGGTTGGGGTGCATGGCCTGCAGGCTTGAATGTGAAAGGCTGACTACCAGTGGTGGGCCCGGGTCTGGACTCTGGTGGGTCGGCGGTGCCAGCAGGTTCCCATGTTGATGGGCCTGGACCGTTATAAAAAGTGCACTTTTTATAACGGTCCAGGCCCAGCCCATGGGAAACCGCTGGCACTGTCGGCCTACCAGAGTCCAGACCCGGGCCCACCACTGGTAGTCAGCCTTTCATATTCAAGCCTGCAGGCCATGCACCCCAACCCCTCTCCGGCCTATTTATCAGCATGGTAGGTTGTTGCCAACTGGGTCTCGAACCCAGGACCTTCATAAGAGAGCTTTCCACCACTCCCTCATCACCAACTGAGCTGCAGCTCAGTTGGTGATGAGGGAGTGGTGGAAAGCTCTCTTATGAAGGTCCTGGGTTCGAGACCCAGTGGCAACAACCTACCGTGCTGATAAACAGGCAGGAGAGGGGTTGGGGTGCATGGCCTGCAGGCTTGAATGTGATAGGCTGACTACCAGCAGTGGGCCCGGGTCTGGACTCTGGTAGGCTGGCGGTGCCAGCGGGTTCCCATGGGCTGGGCCTGGACCGTTATAAGTAAAGATGTCAAAAGTATCTGACTTGTGTTTTAGAAAGAACACTCATGCAAAGCGCGAGTAATCATCAACAATAACCAATGTATAACCCTTACCTCCCAAACTTCTAACTTGCAGTGGACCGAACAAGTCCATATGAAGTAGATGTAAACATCTATTAAAGTCTTTGCCAATAATGCTTTTAAAGGTAGCCCTTGTCTGCTTGCCTTTTATACATGCGTGGCAAGGTCTATCTTTAGCATACTTGACATTTGGGGCATCACATACTAAATTAAGAGAAAATAATTTATTAATAGTTTTGAAATTAATTTGTGCTAGTATCTTGTGCCATTGGTCACCAAGAGATGCACTATCTTTAGCCAAAAAGCACACTGGTGTATAAGAGTCTATGCAAATAAAATTCAAACAAAATATATTTCTACTACGAGTGCCAGATAGAATCGTTTCCATATTGTCTACTGATTTTATCAAACACTTGTCTGCATGAAATTATACAATGTATCCTTTATCGCAGAGCTGACTTATGCTTATGAGATTGTGTTCCAATCTTTCAACATAAGCCACATCTGAGAAGGATACACTACCATTAGTAATCATATCATAGCCTTTAGTAATTCTTCGGTCTAAACCTCCAAAGATGACCTTTGGCCTGTTCATGACTGGAGAATAATTCTGGAGAAGGCTTCTTGTCCCGGTCATATGCCGAGAGCATCCATTGTCCAAATACCAGATAGGAGTTTTGGTGGCCTTTGGACATACCTACAATCACAAATCAATTTCCTTAGGAACCCAAACATGTTTGGGTCCTTGGTCTCTAGTTAGAACACTCCCCCTACATGTATTAACATTATGAGTGGTCTTTCTCACATTGTTAACTCGAGGAGTTATATAATTTCTGGAATTAAACCAGCAATCAATGGCAAAGTGATCAATTTTGCCGCAGCGCCAACAGTCAAACCTGTTGTATCTTTTACTGAAATTCTCCTGCTTGACCTTCTGAGAGTGTGGTCTAGCAGGGGCAGCAGTCTTGGAGGTAGAAGCTTCATGATGATGACAATCACATGTCTTCTTCCCCATAAGAGGCTTTTCCACAACGGGTTTTTCTCTTGGTGCTTTCTTGATGTTATGACCATGATTATAAGGGCCATAGCTCTGAAGAGTGATCTCTTCATAAGGTGTCTTGAAGATACTTTCCCCAAAGTTCCAAGTACGGGTCCATCCTTGGTAATGATACTTGGGCTCTACATGAGTAGGCCTAGCAATGTGACCGTAGGACGAATCAAGATCAAACTCGTTCGTTGGAAATATAACCTTCTTAAAAGAAGCCTGATCTTGAGGAGCTTTCCCTTCTCCTTGGTCAAAGCCTTCTTGGCCACCTTATTCTTTCTTTGAGCCTTATTTCTCCTAGAAGATTTACTAGGAGCTTCAACATGGCCTAGGCCAGCACCTTTGGCCTGAGCTGAGAATTCAGCAACAAAAGGAAGACCAGTCTTGGGCTTTGAGAAACTTTCAACAAGTTTCTTTTCTGCTGCAAGTTGTTCTTCCTAATTCTTTGATGATCTTCTCCTTCAGATCTAGGTGTTCGAGAGTCATGTTATACTCTTCAATAGCAGCATTGAAGTTCTCTCTGAGTGAGTCCGTCTTGGCGACTTTCTCTCTCAGAGTGCTCTATTCAGCCTTGAGAGACTTTATCTCCTTGGCTTGAGTTTTCACGACTGAAAGATATTGTACCTAATCACCTAGAGGAGGGGGGGGGGGGGTGAATAGGTGACTTAAATCTTTTTAACTTTTTAGGCAGAATTCAACTTATAATTACAGAATTAAATCTACTTTATCACAGCACACAATCAGCAATCACAGCAAACCACATACACACAGTGAACACACAGGTTTATAGTGGTTCTCCAATGTTTGGGTACATCCACTTTCCCCCTTCGCCTATCTAGTAGTGTACTAGATTCGGCCAAACTCCTCCACTAGCTCAGAACCCCAAATCAGGTTCCTACAACTCAGGCCCAAAGCCCTACAACTCAGCTTCTTCACAAAGCCTACACTCAGCCACCAAGGCCTACACTCAGCCACCAAGGCCTACACTCAGCCACAATATGCCTACACTCAGAGATTCAAATCTCCTACACTCAGGCACTCAAGCCCTACACTCAGCCTTTATAATTACAGGCTTACAAAGACTCAGATCCCTAAGGATCCTACAAGATAATATGAATACAAAAATTATAACTCGATAACTCAGAGACAAGAGAGAAAATTTGTGAATTTTTTGATGAGTTCTTGGAAGAACTCAGTTGAGATCAAACTGACTTGGCTTTCTTCAAAGCTTCTTGAATATAGAACACAATAAGAATGATCTCCTCTGCAGTTGATCCTTGATCTCTGCTGCTTAAGATTCAGACCAAATCTGAACCCTTCTTCTCAGCTGGGTTCCAACAGCTGTCTTCTTGGATGAATCTCTCTCTCCAACTACTTAGATCTTCACTAGATTCTTCAAGGAATAGCTAGATCTTTTTTTCTTTTTAATTACTTGAACAACTATTTCTGTAGACAGTATAAGCCTATTTATAGGCCTTCTTCATGGTAACCGGCTGGTCCGGTTCATAACTGATTTCTGACAACTCTGACAGGTGCAGTAGACCGGCTGGAATGGCAGCTGTCAAGTCATCCAGTCAGTTCTTGAAAATTCTGTAACTGTTTGAAAGTGTCGAGACTGTCTGTCTTTAAGTGTCGACACTTATAGACCAAGTGTCAACACAAGTTGACTAAGTGTCGACACTAGCCTACTTGGTGTTGACACAACTCTTTGTGTTGTAGATTTTATGTCTCGACATTGCTTCTTCTTCATGTGTCGACACTGATAATGTGTGTCGACACAAGTCCTTGTACTTCAGTATTTTGCTGAATTCTTCTAAGTGTCGACACAACACCTTTGTGTCGACACATCTTCATGTGTTGAACTTGTCAGTGTCGACACTGCTTCTTGGTGTCGACACATGTCTTCAGTGTTGATACTTGCTGAGTGTCGACACAGCTCCTTGTGTCGACACATTCTTCTTCTGTTGAGACTTCAGTTGAGTGTCGACACATCCCCTTAGTGTCGACACTTGTACTTAGAATATTTTGTTGAACTTTGCTGATCTTTGCTAAGTGTCGACACAGCTTCTTGTGTTGACACTTTCTTCAAGTGTTGAGTCTTCAGCTGAGTGTCGACACATTCTTTCTTGTGTCGACACTTTCTTCAAGTGTTGACTCTTCTGCTGTGTGTCGACATATTGCTCTGGGTGTCGACACTTATACTTAGTCTCTACTGACTTTTGCTGAGTGTCGACACAGCTCCAAGTGTCGACACTTTCTGATGTAGACACAGTTTCACTGGGTGTCGACACAACTGCTAAGTGTCGACACTGCTTCACTGCACTTTTCTTCATTGAGTGTCGACACAGCTCCTTGTGTCGACACTTTCTGTCTGGTGTCGACTCTGCATCCCTGGTGTCGACACAACGACTCCAAGTGTCGACACTGCTTGCCTGGGTGTCGACACAGGTGTTCTTAAGTGTCGATACTTTCCCTCTGAGTGTCGACACATGGACTTAGAAACTTCTTCTTCTTTCCTGTAAATACTTAACCTGCATAACTAAACTCAAAACACATCAAATACATTTTGATGTATATCAGTGAGTAGGGTGAGGCTTCTTCAAATCAGGTACATTTACACTAATGTACCCAACAATCTCCACCTATTTGGAGAAGTCATAACCCTTAGTCAATGATATACACCATACAGAATAAAATCAAATATGATGTAAAACAGGATTATATATAGCTGGAAAGAAACATCACATGTATTTAAACAAACATGCATACACAGATAACATCTTAGAACAATTATGAAATAGATTTAAAACACATCATATTGTTCTCACAACTTTGTAATATTCATTATACAAAAGTTTTACATAGTGTTTGAAAAACACAAGATTACAATTGTAAACAGAATAAAATTCTATTCTATTTTTGTTCAGTCTCTTTGATCACTATCCCTTTTCCAGATTGTACTTTGGCTTGCATAGGAGCTTCAGCAGCTTCAATATCAACAGGTTTCTTCCCTTTCAGCTCCTTCTTCTTAAGCTCCTCAGCTTTGATCTTTTGCCTCTCAAAATAATGATATGGCTTGGGAAAGTACTTGCTAGGCATCTGGGCAGTAGAAGGTAGCTTTCCCATCTTGGCCTTCCTTCTATATTGGACTATTGCTTCTTGCCTTGTCTCATGTCTCCTCCATTCAAGTTCAGAAAACCATTTATTTCTGTCTTGTATATTATCTTTTGCAGCTTTCCATGCAGTTAAGATAATATTTCTTGAAGTGGTGCTCCACTGCTCAAAGTCTGGTCTCTGTTCAGCTTGCTCCCTGAACCTTTTCTTAGACAATCTGACCTCTTCTTCTTTCTGCATAGCTTCTTGCATAGCTTCAGAGACTGGCTGAACAACTTTCTCTAGAATAACCTTCTGAGTACCATTAGGTGGTCTATACATGGTATGGATATCAGCATGAACCATATCAAAATCTGGAGGAGGGTAGATGACTTGGGCTACTTCAGGTTGCTCCCCTCCTAGATATGCAGGGTTAATTCCAGATTCTGTCACATTATCATCATCACAAAGAGGAGGATAACCCAGAGTAGCTCTGATAGAATTAGATATCCACTTGGCATGATCAGAGGTAGCTTTGACTAATACCCTCTCCCCCTTTATGACTTCTCTGGCTATGTGATCTCTTACATCATCTTTCTGAAATCTAATTTGAGCAACCAAATAGTTGACTCCATCTTTAAAGTAAGGCTTCAACCTTTGGAGTTTGTCAGTTATGATCTTCTGAGAATCTTGAATTGCAGTCTTAACAGAAGTTATTTCCTCTTGGAATGCTTTGTCAAAATCTGCTTTAGTAGTAGCAGTAGAAGGTGTCTGTCCAGCAGCTATGTTTTTCATTTCTGTGACAATTGCATTATGGGAAGCAGTTAAGTTATCATTCATCCTGATCTGGTTCTCAAGAACATATCCTTGCTTCAGTGCAATGTCATCAACTTGAGCTTTGATCTTTTCTTGATGTGTAGCCAAGTACACCACTGCATTCCCTCCCTTGTGGAAGCAGTCAGTCATCTCCTTTTTATTAAGATTCATTTCAAATCTTATAGACTTGATATCCTGGGCCAAATCAAACTGTAATGATTTTTGCCCTTCATCCACATACTTCTCAATGGCTTGCCTGTGCTCATCCAACTTTATCTGCATAGCAACCATAAGAGCACTGTAATCAACAGTTGGTGCTGGTTGGGATATAGGCTGTGGTGCTATGGTTTGCAAGGACTTCTTATAATTTTGGCGCCTTCTCTTGAATACTTGAAATTTCTTTTTCGTTGCCCTTGCAATCTCCTCATCTTCTGAGGCAGATGTGCTGGCTATATCTACCCTTTCCTTAGGGTTTGGAGGTAACTCCTTCTGCACTTCTGGTGCCTTCTCAGGTTCTTGCCTTGCAGGCTCTTCAACAATTACAACTTGCTCCCCCTCAACTGGAGCAGTCTCCCCCTCAGCAGCAGTTTCCTTGTCAAAATCAGTTTGATCCAGGTTAAGGAATAAATCTTCCATTGTATATTCTGGTGGAGAATGGGCTGGATAAATTCTTGGCTCATCTACCACTGGATCAGAAACTACTTGAACTTCAACAGATGTGTCCTCCATGACAACATCTGGGATGTTGGAACACCCTATTACTAATTTGGGTCAGGATCACTATATCTCTAGGAACCTTTGTTTGACCTTCTGTATAGCTTTATAGGTCAATTAGAATTGAGTCTAAGGGTTAGAAGTCTAGGATTGGAAGCTGCCCTGAAGACCAAGTTTTTCAGACTGGAGACTAAGTCTGATCGTCGAGCTCAGCACAACGATTCGTCGAACTCAGATCGACGATCGTCGAGCTCAACTTCGATAGATCGTCGAGCTCCACTCGACGATCGCTGAGCTCAACTTCATAATATCGTCGAACTCCGTTCGACGATCGGTGAGCTCAGTTCGACGGTTTTGACTCTGCATTAGATCTTTATCTCTGAGCTCAGTTCGACGATCTTTGAGCTCAGATCGATGACTATTTTGCTGCTTGAGTTTTCCAGTTCACTGAGCTCAACTCGACGATAGCAGAGCTCAGTTCGACGATTTCAGATAACTTCCAGAATTCAAATTCAAATCAGACAGGAGTTATTATGCAATTAATTCAGAGATTTGCTAGCCGTTTTCATTTACTTCTGGACCAAGTTTCAAGGGATTTTTCAAGGAATAATTCTGTGGACTTTCCTCCAGAAGAGTTTATGCAATTAAGGATGCAATCAATGCAGACCAACGACTATCTTTGACAAAGAATGATATTCTATTCTGGAACAGAGAATAAAAGACAGAATATTTTTTGAATCAATAGAGATTAACAAGAAGAGGACACACAACACAGATATCAGAGACTCTTTCAAAATCTTCTGTCAAAAAGAATTCTGAAGAACACTCATCAAAGAGATCAAGCTTTCAAAAATCTTCAGATCTCTTCAGCTCTCAAAGTGTTCAAGGCCAACATCATTTCAAGACTCCAGACACTCAACATTTCAGCTTGCTGAAATCATCTATTGCTGGAGCTCTATCTTTGAAGGCCTATCACCCTCAGCAAAGCTCTTCTTCCTGAAGATTTCAAGGACTCAGGAGGAGCTTTGACATCAATCCACATAGTCTTCTTAGTTGTTTGAGAAAGAGAAGACTGCCATCACTCTCTCACCCCCAGTTTGTAAAGGGTTTCTCAAACTCCCTTCAAAAGTTTGAATCTGGTTTTTGAGCACCTTGTCAAAAGCTCATTGGTGGCAAGACACCTGATCAAAAAATCTGCTTTGGTTTTTGAGCACCTTATCAAAAGCTCATTGGTGCCCAGGACACCTGATCAACTCATCCTGCAGTGGATTCCTACCTAGGGTGGTAGAAGAGTGGATGTACCCAAGTTTGGGGAACCACTATATTTCCTTGTGTCCTCTGGCTCTGCTTGTTTACTTTTTGTTTCTGGCCTTGATTTGTCTGTGCTTAGTTTTTGCATAGCTTAGTTCTGTGATTAGATTTATATTTGCTTCCCTACTCACACTTATTACAACAATTGTTGTAAAAGTTTTTAAAAGTACTAAAACACCATATACTCTATTCACCCCCCTCTAGAGTATATCAGATCTAGTTGCACTTTCAATTGGTATCAAAGCGAGGTTGGTTAAACATACCATATCTGATTGGTTGTACATGCTAACACCTGAACCCCAAGATTCCAAACTAGATCTGTTTTTCTTTCGTATTTTATTATTAGTTTTTGTTTGCACAAATCATGGCCCAAAACAAAGATTATGCTAGCACCAGACCTCCAGTGTGCAATCTTTCCAAGTTTGCACTTTGGAAAGCAAGGATTAGACTTTACATGAATTCCATTGACGAAGATATTTTCAATTCTGTTTTGACAGTGTGTCCAAGACCCCCAGAGAGCACAAGCACAAATGCTGTTCCACCTCCATCAGGAACAGATGCTGACATCAAAAAATGGAAAGTAGCTGATGCCAAGGCTATGAACATCCTAGCCCAGACAATGTCAGATGACATATTTCAAAAGGTAGCTGAATGCAACTCAGCCAAGGAAATTTGGGACAAGCTCTCAGAAATTGTCTCAGGCTCAGCTGATGAGAGAAAGGATAGAAGATCCCATCTCATCTCCCAATATGAGAACTTCAAGAAGGGAGAGACTGAGTCAGTGGGAGACATGTACAACAGATTGAGTCTAATTGTCAGTGAGCTATGAACATTGGACAAAGAGATTTCTCTGATAGAACTTAATGACAAGATCCTAATGTGCTTCCACAGCACTTGGGATTCAAGAATCTGGCCAATTAAGGATGCCAGAAGTCTAAATGAGATCACCACTGAAGCCTTGTTGGGTAAGCTCAAATCTTATGAGCTACTCATCAAGAATAGAGAGGAAGAACAGAAGGCTGCTTCACCAGCCACAAGGAAAGAGAAAACCATAGCCTTCAAGGCAACTGAGGATCTGCCTGAAGATAAGAGCACAGGCAATGATGAACTACTCAGCTTGTTGGCCAAAAGATTCTACAAGATGGCCAGAAAGGACTTCAGAAGAAGATCATACAAGGAGCAGGACAAGCCAAGGTATGACAAGTCCATTAGCAACAATAAAGATATTATCTGCTTTGGTTGCAGGAAACCAGGGCACATAGTTCCTGACTGTCCAGAGAACAAGACCAAGGACAGAAGGGACAGAAAAGAAAGAAGAAAGGAGAAAGACTCCAAAAGGAATGGAAATGGCAAGCCCTCTTCAAGCAAAAATAAGCATACAAGAAAAGGGTTTGTTGCTGAATCCTGGAGTGAGACTGAAGAGGAGTCAGAAGCCTCTTCCAGCTCCAGTGATGATGAGGATGATGTAGAAGAAAATGAGTTCTGTATGATGGCAATCAATGCCTCACATCACAATTCAGAGGAAGAAGAGTCAGAGTCAGACTCAGAGACTCAACCTGAAGAAGATCAGGTAATTAGCTCTTTTGATTTTAGTTCAGAAGATTTTAAATCTGAATTTAAAGCACTGTGTTTGGACCTGCTAAAGTCTGAGAAAGAGATTATCTCTCTCAGAAATCAATTATCTGAACACAATGTTTTAAAGTCAGAAAACCTCAAACTCTCTCAGGAGTTGGAGAACTGTAGGGAACAGATAACTACACTAAAAAGTGAGCTCTCTGAGGCCAAGAAGCTTGAAGAATCCCTTAATGGGAGAAGCATCAAGCTGATGGACATCACAAGCATAGTGAACTCTAGATTCAACAGTACACTGGGCTTGGGTGCTTCATCCAGCCAACCTATAGTCCTAATAACTCCCATCAAGTTTATTTCTAACAAGGGAAAGGGAGTTGTAGAGGTTGCCAGGAAAAATTCTGATCTGCCTCAGAAAACTGAGTCCCAGCAAAAATCGTCGAACGGAGATCGACGATCGCCGAATGAAGATCGAAGATCGCCGAACGCAGCTCGACGACCTCAGGACAAATCGTCGAACGCAGGTCGACGATCTCAGCCAAAGTCGTCGAACGCAGGTCGACGATCTCATATACCTGACCTCAGCCATAGTCGACCGTCGAACGGAGCTCGACGATCTGACCCAAGATCGTCGAACGCAGCTCCAAGATCGTCGAACAGAGGTCAGAACTCTGGAAACTTTTTCAAAGGCAAATCAAAATTGAATCCTAAGGGTTCTTCATCCCAAACCTTTAACCCTTATACTGAATGGATTTTACCTCCAAGGAGATATCATCCTGAAGGATATAAGAGTCAGCCAGGGATGTCTTTCATTTCTGAATTTAGAGGTTATCAACCTAGGCCCAAGGTAAACTGGGTCAAAAACAAGTGAATTGTTTTATGTGCAGATGAAGACCTATCCAACATCTAACCAGCAATGGTACTTGGATAGTGGGTGCTCTAAGCACATGACAGGGAATAAGGACAACCTCACATCCTTCAGAGCCAAGCTTGGACCCAAAGTTATCTTTGGTGATTCCAACTTTGGACAGACTAAAGGATATGGTACAGTCCAGATTGGTTCAGTAACCTTCAAGAAGGTAGCATATGTGGAAGGACTGAAGCACAACCTAATCAGCATCAGTCAGCTATGTGATGAAGGCTACCAGGTGACCTTCAGCAAAACCTTATGCAAAATCAAGTCAGAGGACAACACAACTGTGTTGACAGGTATAAGGAAAGGTAACATCTACCTAGTAGACTTTCTTTCAACTGATATAGATATCTGCTTGTTTAATTCAGTTTGTAGACCAAATGTTTTATGGCATAAGAGACTAGGACACCTAAACCTTAGAACTATTGCTAGGCTATCCAAGGACAACCTTGTTAGAGGACTACCTTCTGGCCCCTACAAGAAGGAAGGACTCTGCAAGGCCTGTCAATTAGGCAAGCAAACTAAAAACAGTTTTAAGTCACTTAATAAGAGTGATTCACCTAGGATATTGTACCTGTTACACATGGATCTATTTGGACCCATCACAGTACAAAGCCTAGGAGGGAAATCCTACACTTTAGTAATTGTAGATGACTTCTCTAGATTCACTTGGGTGTTCTTTCTAAGGAAGAAGTCTGATAACTTTAAGTGTCTGACAGAGTTTCTCAAATGTATACAGATTGAGTTCAATACTCACATTGCCCTGATCAGAAGTGATCATGGGACAGAGTTTGATTCTCTTCTTATGCAAGAGTTCTGTCAGAGTGAAGGGATCAGGCATACTTTCTCAGCTCCTAGAACTCCTCAACAAAATGGGGTAGCTGAAAGGAAAAATAGAACCCTTATTGAATCTGCCACTACATTGTTGTCAGATGCTCATCTACCTCTATCCTTTTGGGCAGAGGCAGTGAACACCTCCAACTATGTGCTGAACAGAAGTCTGATACATAAACTGAAGGGAAAGACTCCCTATGAATTACTCAAAGGGAAGAAACCTAAAGTTGACTATTTTAGAATTTTTGGTTGCATTTGCTATATTCACAATAATGACAAGAAATACTTAGCAAAATTTCAAGCCAAAGCTGATGAAGGAGTGTTTTTGGGATACTCCATGATCAGCAAGGCCTATAGGGTCTATAATAAATCATCTTTGAAAATTGAGGAATCTGTTCATATTTCTTTTGATGAAACTAACATGTCTTTCAAGGAGAAGATTTCTTCTACCATAGAACCTTTGCAGGAACATTCTCTAGTTGAAGATATGAACAAGTTACAGGTTGCTCAAGAAGAAGAAAGCAGTGAAGATGAAAGAAATGCTCAACATATTGAACCACCACTTGAAGAGCCAGTTGTTGTACCACAAGAGGAAACAACAACACAGGTTGGTGAACAATCAACACCCCCTGTTGATTTAGTAACATCAAGAGACCATCCAATTACCCAAATAATTGGAGAACTCTCAGCTGGTGTGCAAACCAGAAATCAGGTCAACCAAAACCTGTTGCACACCTGCTTCCTATCTCAAATTGAACCTCAGTCCATTCAAGATGCAGAGCAAGATCCACACTGGATCATTGCAATGCAAGAAGAGTTGCATCAATTTGAGAGGAACAAAGTATGGGAACTAGTGCCAAAACCTAAGGATCATTCCATTGTTGGAACAAAATGGGTATTCAGAAATAAACTGGATGATCAAGGAGTAATTATAAGGAACAAGGCAAGGCTAGTTGCCCAGGGATATTCTCAAGAAGAAGGAATTGACTACGACCAGACTTTTGCACCTGTTGCAAGATTGGAAGCCATCAGGATATTTCTAGCTTATGCAGCTCACAAAGGCTTCAAAGTCTATCAGATGGATGTCAAAAGTGCTTTCTTGAATGGAGACATCAAAGAGGAAGTTTATGTCAGACAACCTCCAGGTTTTATCTCTCCAACTTATCCTGATTATGTTTTTAGACTGAACAAAGCATTATATGGTCTCAAGCAAGCTCCTAGAGCATGGTATGAGACCCTAGCATGCTTTCTCTTGGAAAATGGTTTTATAAGGGGTAGAGTAGACCAAACTCTTTTTATTAGAACCCATAAGTCCCATACCCTACTAGTGCAAATTTATGTAGACGATATCATTTTTGGTTCTACTGACTCAAAATTGTGCAGAAGGTTTTCTAACCTGATGCATTCTAAATTTGAGATGAGTAGCATGGGTGAGCTATCCTTCTTCCTAGGATTGCAAGTCAAGCAACATGCTGAAGGCATCTTCATTTCTCAAACCAAATATGCAAATGAGTTGGTTAAGAAATTTGGTATGTCTGAGGCATCTTGTATGAGAACACCCATGCCTACCAATACTGTATTGGATGCTGATGAACATGGGAAACCTGTTGATCAGACAACATATAGAGCAATGATTGGCTCTTTACTGTATCTTACAGCTAGTAGACCAGATATAATGTTTGCTACATGTATATGTGCTAGGTTCCAAGTAAGCCCTAGAGAGTCACACCTAACTTTAGTAAAGAGGATTCTCAGGTATGTTAAAAGTTGTCCAAATCTAGGTCTCTGGTATCCAAAAGATTCAGCATTTGATTTAACTGGATTCTCAGATGCTGATTATGCTGGATGCAGAATTGACAGGAAAAGCACCAGTGGAACTTGTCAGTTCCTTGGTGACAGACTTGTCTCTTGGTTTTGTAAGAAACAAACATCTGTGTCAACTTCAACTGCTGAAGCTGAATATATGGCTGCAGGCAGTTGTTGTTCACAAATATTGTGGATTCAAAACCAACTCCTAGACTATGGTTACAACTTAGAGAAGTCTAAAATCTTTTGTGATAATACAAGTGCTATTTCCATAGCTCAAAATCCAGTCCTCCATAGTAGGACAAAACACATAGAGATTAGGCATCACTTCTTAAGGGACAATGTTGAAAAGAATAAAATTGAATTACAATATATCCCAACTGATTTACAAAGGGGAGATATTTTCACCAAGCCTTTGGATGAAAAGAAACACACTTTCTTCCTAAATCAGTTAGGAATGTTAGATGGAGGAAGCCTTAAATAATCTCCAAGATTTTGGAAAGCTAAAAATTGACCAAGACTAGGCAAAAATTCTGATTTTTCTTAGTGTCTAGAATTTTTCTGATCTCTGAACTGCGCTCGACGATTTCCCCTAAGATCGTCGAACGGAGTTCGACGATTTCCAGAATCGTCGAACTGAGTTCAGCGCCTCTCAGATAGTATGAACTATCTCTTCCGGTCAACGATCGTCGAACGGCGCTCGACGATTATGTTCACTGAACGATCGCCGAACGGAGCTCGACGCCTTTCAAGATCGTCGAACGGAGATCGACGATGTTGGAGTCTCTTCAGATTCCTTTAGAAGCCTCGATCGTCGAACTGAGTTCAACGATCTTTCCAATTCTGCGTCGAACCCTAATATAAAACTCATTTTTCGCCGTCGTTCTCTCTTGCGCTTTCAATTTCTCTGCAAGAATCTTCTTCCCTCCAAACAGTTCTACACTTGGTCGTTTTGTTTGTTGAATTTTTGCAGGTACAATGGCTGTATCAGTTGCTGTTCTAGCCGCAATGAAGTTTGATGCAGGCTTCGACATTGATATGGAATCATTCAGCACTACTGACCAAGTTTTCCAAGACATTCTGAGTTTATTCAAGGATCAGAACTTGTATGCCCTCATGACCACCAGGATAAAGCTGGCCTCAGATGAAATCAAGGAATGGGTTTACACTGCTCATAATCTAGACAACAACACAATAGTTGGGTCTATTGCTGGAACCCAGGTACCCTTGACCCCCACAGTTTTAACAGAGGTTTTTGGACTGAGAACTGGAGATGATACTGCTGAGTTATCTGGAGAGGAGTTTTCTGACATACTTGCCAGGATGGGTCATCCAGAGGGAAACCCTAGCAAGTTATTCAAGAGGAACCTGTCTGTTGAATACAGGTTCCTAGCAGATGTTGTAGGAAAAGTGCTGCTGGCAAAGCACTCAGCTCATGATACTATCTCCAGACATCAGCTCTGTCTCATGGGAGCTCTGGTAGATAAGAAAAGTTTGAACTGGGGAGAGGTCTTCTTTGACCTAATCAAGAAGAAAATCAACAAAAGCTTTGTTAATTTTGGAAGAATTCTTGGAGTCTTCCTGCAGACAAGGTGCCCTGCCTTGCTGGTCTCCTCTGGAGTTCACATTAATGCCTCCAAGAGACTTACCTGTGCCCTCTTTGGCAAGTGGGACAGGCAAATAAGCAAGCCCAGCAGGCCCTCCTCTAGTGCTCCTTCAGGCACCAGGACTCACAGAGTCACTCCCCCACAGGTCTCTGCTCCTGCAGAAGACCTGGCTGCTGCTGTTGCTGCTTCTTCTCCTCCTCCAAGTCCAACCCTACCTCTTCCATTCACCATTCCAGCTCCATCCCCCATTACCATATCCAGCCCATCTCCAACCTCAACTCCATCTCCAGACCCAATTCTACCTCCACCAGCAGACCTCTTCCACCCATTGTTTTCATACCCCCCACCAGATATCACATCATCACCATCCATACCATCTTTCACCCTTCTGGATGACTCCTACATGGATGATTCCCCCTCATCTCCTCCTGAATTACCCTCCTCCTCAACATCATTCCAAGATCTTCTCCACCATATCATTGACCACCCAACTTTCACCCCATCCATATCCATCCCCTTGTCCTCCATACCCACCATCCCCACTCCTGAGCCATCCATCCCTCCACTCTCCAGCCCTTCACTTCCAGCATCCTCAGCTATCCCTACTCCATCTACCTCTGCTCCTGTGGTTGAGCAAGTAGACCTCTCAGCCCTAGCTGACAGGTTGTATGAGCTAATTGCCCCCAGGCTCTCTCTATTATTAGAGACCTCCTTAGCTCCTCTACAACAGTCAGTGGCAGCTCTCTCTGCCAGGCTTTCCTCCCTCCTTCCTCAGGCAGCACCTCCAGCAGTGTGCCTTGATACAGATGTATCTGCATCTAGGCAGGGGGAGATGCCATATGAAGCAAGCTTTCATGCTGTTGCTGCTGCTGTCTCTGCTCCTGCTGTTGATGATACTGCTGCTGCTGCTGATGTTTCTGTTTCTGCTACCTCTGCTCTTGCTGCTGTGCCTCCTACTCCAGTTCTGGCACTAGACCTAAAGTCCTTGCTCTCAGCTTTTGATAACTGCCTTTTTCAGTTGTTTGCCTAAGAGTAATGCTGTCCAGCCCTCAGAAGACCTATCCAAGGCACTGGTGCCTTTCTCTGGCTGTGACCCCAACATTATCTCTTCTTTTGTACTCTCAGTAATTACTGCTACTGCTGCTGTTGAAGAAAGGACTGTTTTTGCTGCTGCTGAAAATATTCTTACTGCTGCTGAAATCCCAACTGCCTCTGATGAGCAGATATCCAAGGATTTTCTGATGACAGAGGCCACTGATTTTGAGCCTGCTGCAGATTTTGTTGATGTTACTGAAGTTGCTGCTGCCATCACTCCTGCTGTTGCTGTTGTTGGTTCTGCTTCTCCTCCTGTATTTGCTGCTGAATCTGCTGCTGTATTTGCTACTGTCTCTGCTGCTGTCCCTACTGCTGCTATTTCAGCTTCTGTCTCTTCTGCCTCTGCTCAGCTGAAGAAAGATCTTATGAAAAGAATAGATGCTTTATATGATGATCAGAGCTCTGAATCTGATGAATACAAAACAGACTCTGATGATTCATCTGCCACTATTGCCAGGAAGAGGAAGGCAAGGAGCAAGGCAATGAAAAGGGTCCTCCTGCAAAAGTCAAGGATAATAATGATATTCCTTATTATATTCTGCATAACTGCCAAATTACTGAACATTGGATGCAGTATTCCAAAAATCAGCTGAAAGCCATGAAAAAGAAGAGAAAGTATGAAAAGGGCTCCTCCCAGTTCCAGCACCCTCATCCTCCTCCACCACCTCCTCCTGATGCAGGTGCAGGTGGCAGCTCTGCAAGTCAAGCCCCAGCTAGAAGCCAGGCTCCCTATCAACCCCATGCCAGATCCTATCAAAGGGAAAGCCAGTCTAGGGGTTCTTATTCTAGGAGAGGAGGATACAGGGGTAGTCAAAGAGATATTCAGGTTTATTCCAAAGGGTATTCCAGGCAGCACCCATACTCCAGGGGAGGACATAGTCCTGCTGATACTACTTCTGGTTCCTTCCCCTACAAGCTCAAAGAGACAGTGTCTGCCAGGCCTCCTCAAGACAATTCTTCCAACAGGTATGAGCCACCTGTACCATTTGAGGACCCTGAAAAGAATCCATCTGCTTGGACTGCTAGGATGAAGGAGTTGGCTGCACTAGACCAGATCAAGAAAGCCAGAGATCAAGGCTTAGATTCTTCAAATATTTCTACAATGTCAGAGCAAAGACAGAAGGAACTAGAGAAATATGCCTCCAGAAAATTCTTTGATGCAGACAGATATATGGAATTGCATCCTGCTGCTGTGGTCCCCAGGACTTCAAAGCAAACTTATTTGGGTGCAGCAGATGACACCAGGTCCAACAAGGAAGCCCTAAACCCTAACAGAGAAATCAAGATGGTTAAAGGCAAAGAGAAGAAGTGACTGTGTAAGGTGACAATCTTTGGATTTTCTGACTGCTATCTGGATGCCTTATACATATATATATATATATATCTCTGTGATGTTTCTGCAATGTCTAGCTGTTGTTTTTATGCTTTTCTAATTATATGTTGTTATTTGATTTTCCAAAGTCTGTAAATAGTAATCCTAACCCAAATAGGGGGAGATTGTTGGAACACCCTATTACTAATTTGGGTCAGGATCACTATGTCTCTAGGAACCTTTGTTTGACCTTCTGTATAGCTTTATAGGTCAATTAGAATTGAGTCTAAGGGTTAGAAGTCTAGGATTGGAAGCTGCCCTGAAGACCAAGTTTTTCAGACTGGAGACTAAGTCTGATCGTCGAGCTCAGCACGACGATTCGTCGAACTCAGATCGACGATCGTCGAGCTCAACTTCGACAGATCGTCGAGCTCCACTCGACGATCGCTGAGCTCAACTTCATAATATCGTCGAACTCCGTTCGACGATCGGTGAGCTCAGTTCGACGGTTTTGACTCTGCATTGGATCTTTATCTCTGAGCTCAGTTCGACGATCTTTGAGCTCAGATCGACGATTATTTTGCTGCTTGAGTTTTCCAGTTCGCTGAGCTCAGCTCGACGATAGCAGAGCTCAGTTCGACGATTTCAGATAACTTCCAGAATTCAAATTCAAATCAGACAGGAGTTATTATGCAATTAATTCAGAGATTTGCTAGCCGTTTTCATTTACTTCTGGACCAAGTTTCAAGGGATTTTTCAAGGAATAATTCTGTGGACTTTCCTCCAGAAGAGTTTTTGCAATTAAGGATGCAATCAATGCAGACCAACGGCTATCTTTGACAGAGAATGATATTCTATTCTGGAACAGAGAATAAAAGACAGAATATTTTTTGAATCAATAGAGATTAACAAGAAGAGGACACACAACACAGATGACAGAGACTCTTTCAAAATCTTCTGTCAAAAAGAATTCTGAAGAACACTCATCAAAGAGATCAAGCTTTCAAAAATCTTCAGATCTCTTCAGCTCTCAAAGTGTTCAAGGCCAACATCATTTCAAGACTCCAGACACTCAACATTTCAGCTTGCTGAAATCATCTATTGCTGGAGCTCTATCTTTGAAGGCCTATCACCCTCAGCAAAGCTCTTCTTCCTGAAGATTTCAAGGACTCAGGGGGAGCTTTGACATCAAACCACATAGTCTTCTCAGTTTTTTGAGAAAGAGAAGACTGCCATCACTCTCTCACCCCCAGTTTGTAAAGGGTTTCTCAAACTCCCTTCAAAAGTTTGAATCTGGTTTTTGAGCACCTTGTCAAAAGCTCATTGGTGGCAAGACACCTGATCAAAAAATCTGCTTTGGTTTTTGAGCACCTTATCAAAAGCTCATTGGTGCCCAGGACACCTGATCAACTCATCCTGCAGTGGATTCCTACCTAGGGTGGTAGAAGAGTGGATGTACCCAAGTTTGGGGAACCACTATATTTCCTTGTGTCCTCTGGCTCTGCTTGTTTACTTTTTGTTTCTGGCCTTGATTTATCTGTGCTTAGTTTTTGCATAGCTTAGTTCTGTGATTAGATTTATATTTGCTTCCCTGCTCACACTTATTACAACAATTGTTGTAAAAGTTTTTAAAAGTACTAAAACACCATATACTCTATTCACCCCCCTCTAGAGTATATCAGATCTAGTTGCACTTTCATGGGACTTGACTATCAATCTGTGGTTGCTGATAAACATCAGACAAATCAGTATCCTCTATAGGAAAATCTAAAGAATTAAGCTCAGTGATTACCTCAAGGATGATGTTTGTAGCTTGCTCACTCTCAAGAGGAGTGGGCTCTTCCACAACTAGTGGCTCCCCCTAAACTGAATCCTTGTGTATGGGGATAGCTTGAGATAGCTCCCCCTGTCTTTCAGCAACTACCTGTTGAGCTGGAGACTTTACAGCAGTTCCTGTGTCTTCTTCATCAGGTGTGAAGACTACTTGCTCTTCGCTACCAGAGCTGCTAGTGGAAACCTGAGCCACTGGAGCAGTTTTCTTCCTCTTCTTTTGTAGAGTTACTTTCTCAGGAGTTATCTTCTCAGGGGTTGGCATCTCCTTAGACAACACCCTGTCCCATCTTGAGAAGATTCTCATGTCCATTCTTCTCATGTGGTTGATTTTTGTTCCTGCAGCTTGACCCATAACCTCTGGTAAACTACCAGCAAGGTATAAATTTAGTATTCTTCCCAAATTGGGCTTTTTCAGACTCTACTTGATCTTCTCAAAGATCACTACAGACCAGTCAGTTTTCAAAGTGAAGATTATCCTTGTCATAATGCTGAACATATGGGCAGATACCCTATCATGCCCTCCAGGTTTGCTTAAGATTACTTTTCCAACAATTTCTGACAGGAATTTCCCCTGACTGTTCATTCCTTTTCTATTGAAAACTGAGCCAATTTTCATCTTTGAATCCAGACCACACCATGCCAATGCATCTCTGGTCCTGGAAGCAGTCACTTCTTCTTCTTCCTTAGTTCTTGGTAACTGAAGGACTTTACTCAAACTTTTCGGTGAAACCTTCACTTTTTCTCCATGGACCCTGGACTTGATATTGAATCCAGAATCGTCTACTTGAGCTCCATTGAGGAATTCCAGTACCTCTTTCTTCCAGATCTTAGTCGGCTCAGAAACAAGAAATTCTAACCCTGAGTCTGCAACTAGGGTTACTACAGTCTTGATCTCCGGGTCGGCATCACCAAACGCGTCTCGCACCAATTCATAGCCTTCATTGACGTTCTCCTCAAGCTTTGGCGCCATTAGGGTTTGAAGAATTTGAACTGAGAGAAGAGAGATGTCGACACACAAGTTTGGTCTCGAAACTTTTGAAAGCGTGTCGACAGAATAAGGCAAAATCCTATTTATACCTTTCTAGGTTTGAAGATGAAAAGGCGGGTTAACTAACATAAGTTGTGTCGACACTGTGGATAAGTGTCGATACAGACTTATAATGTCTCGACACAGTGTGTCGACACAAGTTTTAGTCAACATATATATGTATCGACACTTGTTTATGTGTCGACACCACATAACTCGACATTTAGTCGAGACTTTACTTAGATAATTCTGAGTAAACACTAAGTGTCGACACCACCTTGGATGTGTCGACACCTACTTACTATGTGTCGACACTAACTATCTGAAGTGTCGACACTAACTGCCTAGATGTGTCGACACCATTTCCCTGATGTGTCGACACCACTTTCCTGTGTCGACACAGATATCTCTGTGTGTCGACACCTTTTGACTTAGCCATTTCTATAAACTTATTCTAAGTTTATCATACCTAGTTCAGTTTTAAACCTATTGAACTTAGTTTCTTCTAAGGGCTTAGTATACATATCAGCTAGTTGATTATCTGTTCTAACATATTCTAGTAAAATATCTTCTCTTTCTACATGCTCCCTAAGAAAATGATATTTTATTTCAATATGTTTAGTTCTACTATGGGAAACAGGATTATGTGCAATTGATATAGCACTAGTAGAATCACAAAAGAGTGGAGTTCTACTTACCTGAATTCCATAGTCCTCAAGCTGATGTTGTATCCACAGAAGTTGAGCACAACAACTTCCTGTAGCCACATATTCTGATTCTGCAGTGGAGATAGCCACACTTGTTTGCTTTTTGCTACTCCATGAAATCAGTCTTCCACCTAGGAATTGACAGGTTCCAGTTGTGCTTTTTCTATCTTCTTTGCATCCTGCAAAGTCTGCATCTGAATAACCTGTTAGTTCAAAATCCCCATTCCTAGGGTACCAGAGGCCTAGATAAGGAGTGCCCTTTAGATATCTCAATATCCTTTTGACTGCTGTCAAATGAGACTCCTTAGGGCATGCTTGATACCTTGCACAGACACATGTAGCATACATGATATCTGGTCTACTTGCAGTCAAATAGAGTAGGGAGCCAACTATCCCTCTATACAAATACTCATCTACAGGTTTCCCTGCATCATCCTTGCTAAGAGACATACTTGACCCCATAGGAGTCTTCATGGTACAGGATGAATCCATACCATACTTCCTTATGAGTTCTAGGTGAACTTAGACTGGCATATGGATAATCCATTCTCAGTCTGTCTTACTTAGAGACCCAAGAAGAACTTAAGTTCTCCCATACTACTCATCTCAAATTTTCCTTGCATAAGTTTTGCAAACTTTTTGCAAAGACTACTTTCAGTAGACCCAAATATTATGTCATCTACATATATTTGGACTAGTATTACTTTGCCTCTAAATTCCCTAAGGAATAGAGTCTTGTCTATTTTCCCCCTTGTGAACTTATTCTCAATGAGGAAACTAGACATGGTTTCATACTAAGCCCTAGGGGCTTGCTTTAACCCATATAATGCTTTCCTAAGTCTATAGACATGATTAGGTTGAGTTGAATCAACAAAACCTGATGGCTGTTCCACATAGACTTCTTCTTTAAGATTACCATTCAGAAATGCTGACTTGACATCCATCTGGTAAACTTTAAATCCTTGAAAGGTTGCATAGGCCAGGAACATCCTTATGGCTTCCAGTCTGGCTACTGGAGCAAAGGTTTGATCAAAGTCAATACCTTCCTCCTACCTATATCCTTTGGCAACCAATCTTGTTTTGTTCTTAATGATGACTCCATGTTCATCCATCTTGTTCCTATAGATCCACTTGGTCCCAATTATGTTGTGGTCTTTAGGTTTAGGAACAAGTTCCCAGACCTTGCACCTCTTGAACTGATTCAGCTCTTCTTGCATTGCCTCAATCCAATGAGGGTCTAGGATGGCTTCTTCAAACTTCTTTGGTTCAACTTGGGATAGGAAACTGGAGTAGATTGCTACATTCAGATTTCTGCTCCTTATTTGTACCCCTTGTCTTGGATCACTAATGATTTGTTCTACTGTATGATCTCTTAGATGCCTATTGGCTGGAGGCATCCTAACTTCAGGTTGAACTTCTTCAGTTTCTTCATCTTGCTGCACTCCTTGAACTTCATCTGTATTAGGTACATGTAGTACCCCCCCTGGACAGCAGCCACTATCTTCTACTTGCTGCCTTGCAGTAGGTTCATTTTCTATAGTGAGCTTATCCATCTTCTTTGTTATACCTGTGGAGCTGCATACACTACTAGACAAGTCATTGATAATAAGTCTAGTTTCATCAAATACTACATGTACAGACTCTTCTACAACTTGTGTAGACAAGTTGTAGACTCTATAAGCCTTACTGTTGTTGCTGTACCCAACAAAAATTCCCTCTTGGGACTTGGCAGCAAACTTAGTCAAGTAAGACTTTCCATTGTTAAATATGAAGCACTTACAACCAAAGATCCTGAAGTAGGATAGGTTTGGTTTCCTGCCTTTCACAACCTCATAGGGGGTCTTGTTGAGGCTTTTAGTAATGGTGACCCTATTAATAACATGGCATGCAGTATTAACTGCCTCAGCTCAGAAATATTCTGGTAGTGATGTATCACTTAATAGGGTCCTACCAGCCTCAATCAAGGTTCTATTCTTCCTCTCAGCAATGCCATTTTGCTGAGGTGTTCTAGGTGAAGAAAACTCTTGAAATATCCCAAAGTCTTCATATAGTTTTGCCATACTATCAGACCGAAATTCAGTACCATGGTCACTTCTTATCTTGACCACTATACTGTCTAGTTCATTCTGAATCTGTTTGACAAAGCTATAGAAGACACTAGGTGTTTCAGATTTCTGTCTAAGAAAGAACACCCAGGAAAACCTTGAGTAGTCATCTACAACTACAAAGGTATAAACCTTCCTACCTAGGCTGTGAACTGGCATTGGACCAAAGAGATCCATATGCAAGAGGTATAAACACCTCACAGCATCTTTGTTTTCTATGCTTCTAAAGGTGGATCTAGTCTGCTTGCCCTTTTGACAAGCTGAGCAGATACCATCTTTAATACACTTAACTTGAGGACCATTCCTCACTAACTCATTGCTAAAGAGTTTGCCAATTGTCTTGTAGTTGAGATGGGCAAGCCTCTTGTGCCATTTGACACAATGAAAGACTGTCTCATCAGCTACAAGACACACAGGAGAACCATTGTTCTCAACCATAATGTCTAAGCAGTAGACATTTCTTTTTTTATAACCAGTCAAAATGATCTCTTGATCATTTGACCTCCTGATATGACAACCATTTTTCACAAATGAGATGTCATATCCTACATCACTCAATTGACTTATACTAATTAGGTTGTGTTTCAAACCTTTAACATAAGCCACTTGAGTAATGGTAACTAAGTTACTAGAAATGTTACCAAACCCTTTGATGATTCCTTTTTCAGAACCACCAAAGGTGACTTTTGGACCATCCTTGATGGGTGTGTAGTACTTTAGTAAACCCCTTGTTCCAGTCATATGTTTGGAACATCCACTGTCCAAGTACCATATTGGGGCATGGCCACTTGGACTCACCTGCAAAACAGATTAGTGAACCTTAGAACCCAAAGAATTCTTGGGTCCTTGGTACTGGTTAGTTTGCTTCCTAACAAAGCTACCTGCAGGTTTTCCAATAGGCAGTTTGCTACTCACTTTGGCACTAGCATTGTGCCAACAGTCCATTGCAAAGTGGCCTACCTTGCCACAGCACCAACACTCAAACTTATTGTACCTTTGCTTAGGTACTGTCTTAGCTGTTTTATCTACAGCTGGCTTGTTGAGAGTTGGGGCTTTGCCCTTGGACTTGGACTTGACAGTCCTTGCAGGTTTAGTAAATCCTAGTCCAGCTTTACCTTTGTGATGAACAAATTCATCAATTAAAGGTAAAACTGACTTAGGTTTAGAAAACATAGCAACTAGATCTCTCTCCTTCTGAAGACTTATCTCCAGACTCTTGATTTGATCATTCTTATATGTTATAGTCCCCATCTGAATCACCGTTATGTGCTTCAGTCTGGCTATCTCATTAAGTTTTTGATCAAATAACTTCTCATAATCAGTTGCAGCCATTTTGAGACTTGCAATCTCCTTAGCTTGACTCTTGGCCAAGGATTTGCATTTCTTAAATGCTTGCAATAGAACTTTATATTCATCTATCAACTGATGAATATCCTCTTCAGACTCAGATACACTCTCATCACTTGATGATGATGAATCTGATTCTGTACTGGCACAAGAAATTGAACTGAAAGAACAATGTTGTACCTTACTAGGTCCTGGCTGCTCCAGGATTTTGTCACTTTATGTCAATGCCATTAGCCCTTGGCACTGACTGTCCTCTTGTTCATATATAGAATTCATAATCTGAATGAACTCTTCTTCTTCTTCCTCAGCAAACAGTCCTATATATGCCTCAGCATCTGACTCCGTTTCTGTTGAAGAAATATCTGACAGGCTCTTATCCTTCTTGGCAACAAATGACTTTTCCTTCTTGCCCTTGAATGAAGTCTTTTTCTTATCACTAGACTCCTTCCTTTTTTCTAGACAATCTGCAACAACATGACCTTGTCTATTACAGCAATAACATACAATTTTTGATAGTGTTGCTTTGCTAGACTTGGACTTTTTCCTGTCTTTCTTTGAAGACTTTTTATTCTGATAATAGTCTTCTTTACCCTGTGAAGTAGATGGCCTTGTCCTCCACTGTTTCTTCTTTAAGAACTTCTGAAAGTGTCTTGTGAAGGCAGCAAAGTCCTCATCACTTTCACTGCTCTCTGACTTTCTGCTTTCTGAATCTTCTGACTCAGTCTCAACTACTTTTGGAGGTGGAGTTGGTGACTTACCTCTGTACTTTCTGGGGGCTTCTGTTTTGAAGGCCACTGTCCTTTCTTTATGCTCACTTCTTATTGATTTCTCCTCTTCTTTCCTCACCATTAACTGCATCTCATAGGATAGCAATTTTCCAAATAGTGTTGGTGGAGGAATTTCTGCCAACTTTGCCATTTCCCTAATGGCACAGATCTTGGTGTACCAATCTTTTGTTAGAGACCTTAGAAACTTATCATTGAGTTCATAATTACTGAACTCTCTGCCATAAGACATGAGCTCATTCACAATCCTGTAGAACTTCTTATAGCATTCAGTTATGCTATCAGCTTTACCTTGTCTAAGACTTTCATATTCTTGGTTTAGCAAGGATTTTCTGTCTTGCCTTACTTCTTCAGAACCCTCCATGTACACAATAAGAGTATCCCACATCTCTTTAGCTGTCTTACAGTGTATCAAATTCTGAAAAGTAGCATCATCTATGGCACTCACAATGATGTTTTGAGCCCTCTTATCCATAGTGGCTAGCACAATCTCATCCTTTGTCATTTCAGAGAAATCCTTAGGTGTTCTCTGAGTTGCATCTAAGACTGAAACCTTCATGGGCACATATGACCCTTCTTTCACTGTGATATAAATCCTAGGGTCTGAGGCTTCCATAAACAGTCTCACCCTTTCCTTCCAAATGCCAAAGATTTCCTTTCTGCAAATGGGTAACTTCATGGATCCTAATTCCTTATGATTCTCAGTGGAACCCATGGTTCTTGATCTTCTTGATTCTGTAATGTACTTAGACTGAATCTGCCAACAGGATCTACTCAGACAGTTAAGTCCTCTTTTGAGTAACCTCCCTCTGATACCACTTGAAAGATATTGTACCTAATCACCTAGAGGGGGGGGGGGTGAATAGGTGACTTAAATATTTTTAACTTTTTAGGCAGAATTCAACTTATAATCACAGAATTAAATCTACTTTATCACAGCACACAATCAGCAATCACAGCAAACCACATACACACAGTGAACACACAGGTTTATAGTGGTTCCCCAATGTTTGGGTACATCCACTTTCCCCTTTGCCTATCTAGTAGTGTACTAGATTCGGCCAAACTCCTCCACTAGCTCAGAACCCCAAATCAGGTTCCTACAACTCAGGCCCAAAGCCCTACAACTCAGCTTCTTCACAAAGCCTACACTCAGCCACCAAGGCCAACACTCAGCCACCAAGGCCTACACTCAGCCACAATAGGCCTACACTCAGAGATTCAAATCTCCTACACTCAGGAACTCAAGCCCTACACTCAGCCTTTATAATTACAGGCTTACAAAGACTCAGATCCCTAAGGATCCTACAAGATAATATGAATACAAAAATTGTAACTCGACAACTCAGAGACAAGAGAGAAAAGTTGTGAGTTTCTTGATGAGTTCTTGGAAGAACTCAGTTGAGATCAAACTGATTTGGCTTTCTTCAAAGCTTCTTGAATATAGAACACAATAAGAATGATCTCCTCTGTAGTTGATCCTTGATCTCTGCTGCTTAAGATTTAGACCAAATCTGAACCCTTCTTCTCAGCTGGGTTCCAACAGCTGTCTTCTTGGATGGAGCTCTCTCTCCAACTACTTAGATCTTCACTAGATTTTTCAAGGAATAGCTAGATCTTCTTTTCTTTTTAATTACTTGAACAACTATTTCTGTAGACAGTATAAGCCTATTTATAGGCCTTCTTCATGGTAACCGGCTGGTCCGGTTCATAACTGATTTCTAACAACTCTGACAGGTGCAGTAGACCAGCTGGAATGGCAGCTGTCAAGTCATCCAGTCAGTTCTTGAAAATTCTATAACTGTTTGAAAGTGTCGAGACTGTCTGTCTTTAAGTGTCGACACTTATAGACCAAGTGTCGACACAAGTTGACTAAGTGTCGACACTAGCCTACTTGGTGTTGACACAACTCTTTGTGTTGTAGATTTTATGTCTCGACATTGCTTCTTCTTCATGTGTCGACACTGATAATGTGTGTCGACACAAGTCCTTGTACTTCAGTATTTTGCTGAATTCTTCTAAGTGTCGACACAACACCTTTGTGTCGACACATCTTCATGTGTTGAACTTGTCAGTGTCGACACTGCTTCTTGGTGTCGACATATGTCTTCAGTGTTAATACTTGCTGAGTGTCGACACAGCTCCTTGTGTCGACACATTCTTCTTCTGTTGAGACTTCAGCTGAGTGTCGACACATCCCCTTAGTGTCGACACTTGTACTTAGAATATTTTGTTGAACTTTGCTGATCTTTGCTAAGTGTCGACACAGCTTCTTGTGTCGACACTTTCTTCAAGTGTTGAGTCTTCAGCTGAGTGTCGACACATTCTTTCTTGTGTCGACACTTTCTTCAAGTGTTGACTCTTCTGCTGTGTGTCGACACATTGCTCTGGGTGTCGACACTTATACTTAGTCTCTGCTGACTTTTGCTGAGTGTCGACACAGCTCCAAGTGTCGACACTTTCTGATGTAGACACAGTTTCACTGGGTGTCGACACAACTGCTAAGTGTCGACACTGCTTCACTGCACTTTTCTTCATTGAGTGTCGACACAGCTCCTTGTGTCGACACTTTCTGTCTGGTGTCGACTCTGTATCCCTGGTGTCGACACAATGACTCCAAGTGTCGACACTGCTTGCCTGGGTGTCGACACAGGTCTTCTTAAGTGTCGACACTTTCCCTCTAGGTGTCGACACATGGACTTAGAAACTTCTTCTTCTTTCCTGTAAATACTTAACCTGCACAACTAAACTCAAAACACATCAAATACATTTTGATGTATATCAGTGAGTAGGGTGAGGCTTCTTCAAATCAGGTACATTTACACCAATGTACCCAACAACGACTCTTCGACATTTGTCGTAAGCCTTGATTAACTCTTTATACTGGGCCATAAGTTCAGACTCATCGTCAGAAGAGCTGTCCTCATGATCATGATCAGAAGCATCTGATTTAGAAAGAGGGGTGTGAGAATTTACCTTCCCAGTGAACTGGGGTTCTTGTTCATCATCAGTTTGTGCCATTAGCCCAAAATAGGCTTCCTCTTATTCACTTGACTCAGATTAGTAAGAGTCGCTAAGAGTCTTGCCCTTCTTGGCTATTAGGCTTCTTTCAGTTCTCTTCTTATTATATAAGGATTTCTTCTCCTCTCTCTTTCCACCTGACTTTTTCTTGTGAGGGAAATCAACGATGATGTGACCTGGCTTATTGCAACAATAGCAAACGATGTCAGAAGAAATATGTTTATTCTATTTAGTATTATAACTGTCGTGGCTACTTGATCCTTTCTTGTGTCGATCACCATCATGACGTGATCTTCTGTGCGAGGTATCTTTGCCTCTCCATTGTTTCTTCTTGTTCAAGATTTTCTTGAACTTCCTTGAGAGTAGAGAAAACTCTCCTTAAGATAATTCTGAGCCTGAGGTGCTTGGCTCTGAAGTTTCTTCTTCACTATCTTCCTGTGCAGGAGCAGGTGATGCAGCTTTGACCTTCCTTGAGCTATCTGCCTTCAGTGCGACATACTTCTCCTTGGATGACCACCGACTCTTCTCTTCTTCAGCTTTTCTTGAGTTGATCGATTTGCAGTTCATATGACATCAGCTTTCCGAAGAGATTCTGAGGGTTAGTCTTTGCCAACTTGCCAAACTCCCTGATAACACAGACATTTTTGTCCCATTCCTTAGTCAGGGACCTTAGAAACATATCATTCAGCTCTCCATTTGTGAAGATCCGGCCATATACTCTTAGGCCGTTAAAAATCTTGAAAAAACTTTCAAAGGTATCTGCAATTAAATCCTTTGGTCCTTGTCAGAATGCTTTATATTTCTGATTTATAAGTGATCTTCTGTCATCGCTAACTTCTTCAGTGACTTCCATCAAGGTGATAAGAGACTGTCACATTTCCTTAGCGGATTGACAGTGAATCAGAATCTGCAGCATAGAGTCATCGACTGCACTTGCTATGATATTTTTAGCTTTCTTGTCCAACGAGGCAAGTGCAATCTCAACTTTATCAAGATCCATTAACTTCTGAGGAACCTTTTTGGTAGGATCAATAGTGGAGATGGTCATTGGAATATAAGGACCTTCTTCAACAGTCATTAAGATCCTTGGATCCACAGCTTCCACGAAAAATTTAATCCTTTCTTTCCATATGGGAAAGTTGGTCTTTGTGCACAGAGGAAGCTTTGCAAAATCCTTGGCCTTGTCCATGCTTGGATAAATCAATAAACAAATTGGGCAGATGTAACACCCCAAATCCCACAATTGGGTTCAGGTTGGGTTATACGTCCGGTGACACAGGCGTGTCACAGGCCGTGTCCTGCTCGGGTGAGCAGTCCGACGTCTGGTCGATGAAAAGTTGATCGACGAGAAGTTTGAGTGTACACTAAAGGATACAGGCATGTCATCCATGTAACACGAGCGTGTCATGACCAAGTACTCGAGTAGTTCTCTCGAGTAGGTCTCGAGTATGACTCGAGTGAGGTACATGCCCTGTGTCACGGGCATGACTGGGCCGACACAGGCGTGTACCCTAGCCGTGACCTATTTTGGATAAGTCAGTTCATGTGCTGCTTAAGGTACACGCCCTGTGACACGGGCGTGTCACAGGGCGTGTCAGACCCGAAAAGTCAAGTTTCGAGATTTTTTTGGCTGTTCATCTCCTTCCTCTGGGATCTGATGGCCCGTGTGTCTCCTTGTTGCTTTAAGGCCGAGAGTGAGAAGAAAAATCTCATTTCTTCACTTAGCCATTATCTTTTTAAAAAGTTTAAGAAAGAGGAGAGCAAGGAGGAGGAGGAGGAGGAAGAGAAGGGATCCGTCTGTTGGCGGAGCTTTAGAGTTCCGATCTGAGATCCGAGGCCATATTTGTGGAGCCAAAGATGTTGCAGTGCTTTCCAACCGGCTAGAATTCCATGACACCAAAGCAATCGTCAAGGGTAACGATCTTCCTTCCTAGCCATATGAAGGCTTCCATTTTGGCATATGCATGGGTTTCCCCCACCAGAGGGTGGATTGTGAAGGGCTTCCCTTGGGTTAATTCTTGGAATCCCCACTAATTTGCCATATAGATCCAGAAATGGAGTACGGAATAGGCATGTTGTATGAAACCCATCTGGACAGATTGGTTTGGATTGGTGATGTTGCATAAACGCACCAGAGAAGACTCCGTGATTAAACGTGTAGTTTATGGAGTCGATGGGTTAGAACTGTGATGTTCATGGGTTGTGCCTGTGAAGGGTAGTAGCAGGAAGTACTGGATTGGAGATCCAAGAAAATACCCTTGATATTTGTGATACTTGGTGGGTTGTGCCTGTGAAGGGCAGTAGCAAGAAGTACTGACGTGAATGCCCAGGAAATACCCGCAAATGCTGGTTAGAGCTAGGGATGGAAAATGAGTTCTGTCGCTACCGCTGAGCGTGGCACTTAGCGAACCTGTGATTGTGAAGCCTGTCCTATGAGGACAATATGGCTATTTGTGAGATTGAAGAGCTCTGAAGAAAGGCTTCTTGCTGAACGTACAAGGGGATGCCGACCCTCGTTAGTCTAGTTATAGAACTAACGATTTGAGCAACGGGCAAATGCTGAACTGTATCCGCATTATGGTTGTCTGTCATGAGTGTCTGAATGATTAAGGGTGACTTCATACAAATTTGGGCTATTGTGGATGCAATACCCAACACTTTCATGACCAGATTATAGGTTTGCTCAATCCAAAGATATTTTGTCGCGATCTTGACCGACTCGCCGACACGGTTCCAATGGGCCCAATATCATACAATTCCAAGTATGTTTAGTCTTCCAAACGAACGTCCAAGCACACAAGCGTGCATAGACACTACCCCCCTACACACACACACTAACTTAGTGGGGGAAATGAGGGCTAAGTAGGGTTGACCAAAGTCAACTCACTAACCCCACTTGTGCCATGACCGCATGACCGAACGTATTTATGCACGACAGCGACTGTCAGTGACGAAGGTGGGAGAGCTCTGGTGATGAGAGATCAGTTGGTGATGAGAGATCCAGTAAAAGACTCTTATATAAGAGGTCAAGCGTGTAAGACCCCTCCCCTTACAAAGGAGTTAACCCGGTCTTATGCCCAGAACTGCCGCCTTATGGTGAGACTAACACACGGGCTAGTCGACGCCGGAAGACGCCGATCCTGCCAGCTAGTACGATTATTTACCTATAGCCCAATTAAGAATAGAAGTATAACAGAAAGAAAACTAGCAAGTCCACAAGTCACAACAATAACATCATATATATATTGAAAAAGGTACAACAGTCCACAATGAGTACAAAAAGAGAGAAGGGCTTATGCCCGTACATGCCAAAACATGAATAGTAAAGCTCTCTCTCTCTCTCACTATAACACTATGCAGAACCAAACTCTAAACAAGCACACTCATCATCACCTGACGCTGAGCTACGGTAGTAGGTAGTAGCTAATGGTATCTGCTCCTCAAGTCCTGCCGTCTCGTCCAGCTGGTCATACTGGTGCTCCAGCTCCTCGAGCTCCTAAAATGATACGGTCACAACCGACCGTTAGTCATAAAGACTAATCCATTATCGTACTCGTCTCACCCCGCGAATCCTAGGCACCGAGCGGGAGGACGAAAGAGGAGGACAACAAAGCAGTATCAAAATAGAAGCAGGTGACGGTGGATCTATTCTATCATGGATACATTTCTAACAGTTATGTCATTACATTAGCAGTTATATATATAGTACATGTAAAGTAAGTAAGCAGTACTGAAATAAGAGTGTAGTAAGTAAAGTAAAGAAAGAGCAGAAAGTAAACTATCTACCGCTACACTAACATCATAAGAGTACCTTAACTTATATGAATGCACATACAAACTTATAAGTTAAGGTTTCAGAAATATAACTTACCATATAAAAGAGCCCATATTAATTTATATGATAAGGATCAATGGTGTGTATGACCTAAATATGTATGTATGTTATGTATGCATGTTATGATTCATGCAAGTGCAACTCACACACACAACTCTGTGATCACGGACCTTTAGTTGCCGTTTTTTGGAGCTAGCATCACTCTCTGGTACCACCATTGTGGCTACAGCAGCAGTGGAGCGGGCGTCTCCACTCCTAGGCGGGTATACACACTACCAAGCCAAGACCTCCCATACGCCTCTATACACGTCCTAGGTGCACTCTAGAGTCTGTGTGTACTATTTGTTGGCTACCTACCAGTCTTTTTGGCCGAGTGCGTGTTTTTTGGGATTGTACTGCAGACCGTAGTGTAAAACAACCCACTGGCCCCTCAAACCATCACACCTCGCCAGAGTCACCGTACTGCCATCGGTGTGACGATTGGCCCAGTACCGCATGACCCACCACAAATTTATTTCTATGCACATGCAAGATATTCCAACCCGAGCCTCCAGCTCGCAGGACCAAACCTGTCCTGATATCAAATTCCCGAGCCTCCAGCTCGCAGGACCAAACCTGTCCTGATATCAAACTCCCAAGCCTCCAGCTTGCAGGACCAAACCTGTCATGATATCAAACTCCCGAGCCTCCAGCTCGCAGGACCAGACCTGTCCTGATATCAAACTCCAGAGCCTCCAACTCGCAGGACCAAACCTGTCCTAATATCAAACTCCCGAGCCTCCAGCTCACAGGACCAACCCGTCCTGAAACTCTCCAACCCATCACGGGTGAGATTGCACATTAGTGCTTTAGTTCTGATTCCCTCCAACCCGTCATGAGTGAGAATGTTACCCTGTTCTCTTAGCCTATTAGACTACTCTTGTCTAATGTTTGTTATACCTAGCAATTTAGGGTTAATCCGAGAACTGCCCAGGGCATGCCCGGTGAAGGGCTCTTGGGGGCACTAGGAACTACAATGGGCTGAAGCCCAAAGATCCCTTTCTCAAGGATATTTAGTTTTATTAATGTCTACCCATGATCCATACCAACTCTCATTGTTACTCTGGGACAAACCTAATAATTTAGAATGTTATCAGTAGAGTGACGGTCTTCCGCTGATCTCCGTTCTAGCCACTAACCTTGGGATATTGCACTCTACCACTCGTCATTAAGAAGTGACCTATTGGACACCAACCAGGGTTTATATTCCCAACATAGATCCCATCTCAAGCAACAACCTTATCCCCTGAGGGTCCTAGTATTATGTGATATTTTTACTAAGCGCACCCATGACCTAATGTTGACCCGTATGACGTGTCTTCCAAACTCTTGGGCCAACTGTTGCTAATTATTTATCATAGATTGCTTTGATGTATGATGTTGACCATCCTAGTTTTCACTATTTTTCTAAGGAGTTAAGAGCCTAAATTAAATTTTTTAATTGAGTGACCTGGGTCGCCTTGCACATGATGTATTATATATAATGGTTCAGTCTACCTAGGAAATTTATCAAGTGCTCCATGAGGTTAAATATGACTTCCTACCAAGTTTCATAATTTTCTCATGTGCAATTCTATTTAATATCTATTTAATAATAAACCATAAATTGACTACTTTCCAAATGAAGTATAGTATTTATACAATCAAAAATTCTAGGAAAATTACTAAGGATCCATGCTGATATAATAAAGCTAAATACAGAATTTCAAAATACTAAACAGTGATTTGACCTAACTATTATCCATATGAACAATATTACTAAAATGTCATTATTAGGGTTTTCAGCATATAGAGACATCCAAAAATTCTCAAATAATTTAACAGGGATTTAATCACAAAAATAAAGTATTTTAAATTTTTCCATAATATTTTAACAATAATTTCCCTTATTTTTAATTAATTTCCATAATAGGCAAAATGGTAAATTCAACATAAAATCCAAGTTAACATTACCTAATAGTCCCATAAATTTTTCCAGAGGTGAGCTATGACCTAATAAAGCTTGTGACAAAATTTTAGAATTTAATAAATTCATATGCCCTAGATTCGAATTTATTTCCTAACTATGCATATTTTCCAATAATTCCAAATAATGGGATTTGTGATCCCAAAAATCCCAAACTTCCTATGGGAGGTATATTTCATCCCTATAAGCCTCTGTCCAGAGTTTCATGGACATGAAATGGTCCAAATGGGCTAAATTCCCATTTTTCTATTTTTACTATAGGCACCCCAAATTTGAACATACCAATCTCATGCATGTGGGATTTCCCAAACATGTAGAGGCCAAAATGACCTAAAATTTCTACCATGGTTTTATATTGACCTAATGGACGTGCCACCAAAATTTGGGCGCATTTGGAGCCGTCGATCTCCAAACATTCAATTACTTTAATAAATGATATTTCTCAAAAAACTATGGAAAAATAATTTCCAAAAATTCCCATTTTTGGTTAGTACCTAAGTAATACCTAATCACATGCATGACCAAAATCTTAGGTCATGTGGACTTACAAATGCCCCTTCGGCCTTCATGAGCCTGATGAACAAGGTGTTTGAACCTTATTTGGATGTATTCGTCATTGTATTCATTGACGACATCTTGGTCTACTCAAAGACAGAGGAGGATCATGTTGAGCACTTGACCTTAGTATTGAAGAAATTAAAAGAGCACGCCTTGTTCGCCAAGTTCAGCAAGTGCAAATTCTGGCTTAAAGATGTTGCTTTCTTGGGGCATGTGATCAGCAGAGCAGGACTAGCAGTGGATCCGGCCAAGGTGCGTGCCGTGAAGGAGTGTTGCCTTTGAAGTCGGCGGCAGATGTGAGGAGTTTCCTTGGACTTGCCGGGTACTACCGCAAGTTCGTAAAAGGATTTTAAAAAATTGCTCTTCCTCTAACTTCATTGACGAAGATAGGTGTGCCATTTGAGTGGACACCCCAATGTGAAGCGGCGTTCCAGAAGTTGAAGGATAGACTTACCTCCGCCCCCATCCTTGCACTCCCGTCTAGAAAGGAAGGATTTCAAGTTTACACTGACGCATCATATCAAGGGATGGGAGCGGTGTTGATGCAGCACAGACACGTGATTGCCTACACTTCAAGACAGTTGAAGAAGCATGAAATCAATTACCCGGTTCATGATTTGGAATTGGGAGCAGTGGTGTTCGCCTTGAGGGTTTGGAGGCATTATCTATATGGCGTCCACTGCGAGATCTTTTCAGATCACAAAAACTTGAAGTACGTTCATACTCAGAAGGAGTTGAACTTGAGACAACGGCGGTGGTTTGAATTTCTATGTGACTATGAGTTCACCATGAACTACCACCTTGGAAAGGCGAACTCCGTGGCCGTTCATTGAGTAGAAAGGTACCAGGTTCTAGTCCGGAGTCTCGGTTGATGAGTATGGAGTTGGCTCGGATGATTGAGGAGATGGATATTACATTGATATTTAAAGCTCCTTCGGCAGAGTATACAGAGTACTTAGCAAGCATGAGCATAGTTTGTGATATCCGAGATCGAATCAGAGTGGAGCAAGGAATGGATGCTGTTCTGGCCCTGGCAATCAAGTCAATCAAAGAGGGGACTACAGATGAGTATACACTAAAAGACGGCCTCGTTTATTTTCGAGGATGACTTTACATTCCCAAAGGCGGTAAAATCCAGGAGCAGGATATCTTGCGAGAGGCTCATTGCTCTCGACATTCAGTGCACCCGGGCATTGCTAAGATGTACACCGGCTTACAGAAGACCATGTGTTGGCTGGGAATGAAAAAGGATGTCCGATATTTTGTTACACATTGCGAAGCTTGTCAAAGGGTGAAGGCGGAATGCAAGAGTCCCGGTGGTTTACTACAATCGTTGCCCATCCCCGAGTGGAAGTTTGAGGATATTTCCATGGACTTTGTCCATGGGTTACCTCGCTCACGCTCAGGAAATGATTTGGTGTGGGTGATAGTTGATCGCCTGACAAAAGTAGCCCGGTTTATCCCAATGAAGAAAGAAGCTCATGTGGATGTCTTAGTGCGCCTCTTTGTGGAGCAGTTCGTACGGTATCATGGCATGCCTAAGACAATTATTTCGGATTGGGATGGTCATTTTACCTCCAAGGAGTGGAAGGCAGTACAGGCGTATTTGGGTTCACGCCTTACCTTTAGCACCACATTTCATCCTCAGACGGACGGGCAATCTGAAAGGACCATCCAGACATTGGAAGATTTATTGAGATTATGTGTGTTGGATAGAGGAGAGTCGTGGGAAAGGCTCTTACCATTGGTAGAATTCTCCTACAACAACAGCCACCAGGCTAGTATCGGCATGGCTCCTCATGAAGCTCTTTATGGAAGAAGGTGTAGAACCCCCTTGTCTTGGGTGCAAGATGAAGACCCGAAGGCTTTGGGTGTTGAATATATTGATGATACCGATGCAGCAGTTAGACTGATACGGGATCGCATGTTGGAGGCTCAAAGTTGACAGGCGAAGTATTATAATGCAAGGCACCGGATGGTGGATTTCCAAGTGGGTGATAAGGTGTTCCTGAAAATCCGACCGATGCATGGAGTGTCACGTGTATGTGGTGTGAAAAAGCTCAGCCCAAGGTATGTTGGTCCTTATACTATATTGGAAAGGATTGGCCCGCTGGCCTATCAGTTGGAGTTACCGCCCGAGCTAGAGAACCTCCACGACGTGTTCCATGTGTCGTTGCTTCGGAAGGTGCTGTTGCGGCCCGGTCAATACATCCCCACAACTGATGGTGCTGTGGTGTCTGATAGGTCTGTGCGACTAGAGCCGGTGCGGATCGTAGATAGCAAGACAAGAAAGTTACGCCGCAAAAGTGTTCCCTTGGTGAAGGTGCTATGGTCCAATCATGGGAAGGAGGAATATACATGGGAGCCGATGGATGCGATGCAAAAACACTATCCGGAGTTGTTTACTCAAGGTAATTTTATTTAAAAGATATTATATTTCTGTTATGCCTTTCTTTCCATAGCCTAAGCCTGATTTCGGGGACAAAATCTTTTATTTTGTTTATAGGATTTGTAACGTCCCGAATCGCACTAGGCCCCTCGTACGTGTTTTTGAGTCAGGAGAGCTGACTTGGGTTTAGGGGGAGTGCTGACAACAGGGCAGCACATGTAAAAAGGAGGAGAAATTAGTCAAGCATAGGACACGGGTAGAGACACGGGCGTGTCCCTACCCATGTGGGAGTGGCCAGCTCTCGAGTCGATGACTCGAGTATGTCCAAAGAAGGACACGGGTAGTGACACGAGCGTAGCACTACCCGTGTGAAAGGACAAGGGTAGGGACATGGGCGTGTCACTACCAGTGTGAAGTGACATGGGTAGTGACACGGGCGTGTCCCTACTAGTGTGCGTGTGTGTCGAGTTGAACTCGACACAGCGTATCGAGATCGACGAACTGCGTGTCGAGATCGACGAATTGTATGATACACGTAGCAACATGGGCGTGTCCCTACCCGTGTGTCATGGTGTCGAGTTGAGCTCGACGAGGCGTGTCGAGATCTACGAGGTGTGTCGACATTGTATGACACAGGTAGCGACACAGGAGTTTCCCTACCAGTGTGTGTAGAGTTACTCTCGACAGAGTGTGTCGAGATCGACGAACGACGTGTCGAGATCGACGAATTGTATGACACAGGTAGAGACACGGGCTTGTCGCTATCCGTATGCCGTTGTGTCGAGTTGAGTTCGTCGAAATGCGTCCAGAGAAGGACACGACCAGGGAACACGGTCGTGTCATGTGAACACGGGTCGGGACACGGGCGTGTCCCTACCCGTGTCGAGTATTGAACCGACTGTTGAAGCTAAAATGGACTCTATGGAGTTCGGGGTCCCTAGAAAGGGGTGACCTCACACCTACTACACTCAAGAGAACGTCACAGACCAAAGGATTAAGAAGCTAGGAACAGACCCTCGGCTCTAGCGCGGAGGTCCCACCTCACACCCGGAAGGCTACCTGAGCACTTCCCCTCCCTAGCCAATGCTCGAGCTAGGGTGCCTTGGAGGAGCTCTCTCTACTCTACCAAGAAGAAGCTAAGGGAGGAGGAAGCAAGGAAAAGTCTCCCCTCCAAAGGCACCAAAGGGGGTCTATTTATAGTTTTCCAAATCCCATGGGCCAAAATGACCGAAATACCCTTACGCCAAATACACCTTGGACCAATAGGAAATGCCCACACCGGGGGGGGGGGGGGGGGGGGGCAGGGGGGTAAACTACACCCCCAGGGGCACAACGGTAAAAGCACGCCGCCAACACCCCGCCCAAAACACACGAGGCGGTTCCAGGCCGCCGGGCAGGCCGCTTGGGCGAGACCAGGCCGCCGGCCGTCTCGCCGCGAGCAGGCCGCCCGGGCGAGAGCCAGGCCTCGGCCGTCTCGCCTGCGAGCAGGCCGCCCGGGCGAGAGCCAGGCCACGGCTGTCTCGCCCGCGAGCAGACCGCCCGGGTGAGAGCCTAGCCGCGGCCGTCTCGCCCGCGAGCAGGCCGCCTCGGCGAGAACCGGCCCCCGGCCGTCTCGTCCGTGAGCAGGCTGCCCAGGCGAGAACCAGGCCGCGACCGTATCGCCCGCGAGCAGGCCTCCCGGGCGAGAGCCAGGCCGCGGCGGTCTCGCCCGGGCGGCCTACTCGTGGGCGAGACGGCCGTGGCCTGGCTCTCGCCCGGGCGGCCTGCTCGCGAGCAAGACAGCCGCGGCCTGGTTCTCGCCCGGGCGGCCTGCTCGCGACGAGACGGCCGGCGGCCTGGTCTCGCCCAAGCGGCCTGCCCGGCGGCCTGGAACCGCCTCGTGTGTTTGGGGCGGGGTGTTGGCGGCGTGCTTTTACCGTTGTGCCCCTGGGGGTGTTTTTTACCCCCTGCCCCCCGGTGTGGGCATTTCCTATTGGCCCAAGGTGTATTTGGCGTAAGGGTATTTCGGTCATTTTGGCCCATGGGATTTGGAAAACTATAAATAGACCCCCTTGGGTGCCTTTGGAGGGGAGACTTTTCCTTGCTTCCTCCTCCCTTAGCTTCTTCTTGGTAGAGTAGAGAGAGCTCCTCCAAGGCACCCTAGCTCAAGCATTGGCTAGGGAGGGGAAGTGCTCAGGTAGCCTTCCGGGTGTGAGGTGGGACCTCCGCGCTAGAGCCGAGGGTCTGTTCCTAGCTTCTTAATCCTTTGGTCCGTGACGTTCTCTTGAGTGTTGTAGGTGTGAGGTCAGCCCTTTCTAGGGACCCCGAACTCCACAGAGGCCATTTTTGGCTTCAACACTTTGGTGCGGTGTGCGTGGAGAGTGACTAGCACATAAGATCTCGGGATAGTGTCATGGCTGGAGGTCAGGGTGGTAGTGATGGACTCGGCGAGCTCCCCAGCCCAGGACCCTTTGTGGGGAGGCAAGAGTTCATGGCCTCCATCCAGGGCATCATGGAGATACTGCGAAGCATTGCTCCTCAGGGTGGTAGCTCCACCCCGACCCCCCAGGATCTAGCTCCCCTCTTCTCGGCGAGACAGCTTCGAGGGATCTCGGCAAGACAGCTTCCACGGATCTCGGCGAGATAGCCCCAAGGTGGATAGGCGAGAGTGCCCCAGGGAGGCAGGCACCGAGACAACTCCTATCTCCACCACATCAAGTTTTGGCGGTCGGCCAAGGGAGAAAAAGGCTAAGGAGTAATCGCTCAGGGGGAGGAATCGAGGCCCCAAGGAATAGGGAGTGAGTGGAGAGATCTCACAATAACTCCCCAGAGTTCCATATGTATTTTCCTTGTAATGAGTATCCCCTACCAGGTTAGGTCAGGGTAGGTTGTATGTAATGTATTTTTTCTTTACCAAGTACTTTTTGCTCCGAGATGGTTCCGCTGCCAGGCTCCCACAAGCTGGCAGGGCAGGTTGACCTCTCGGGGAGGTCAGGTACCCATTGCTCCGAGATGGTTCCGCTGCCATGCTCCCACTAGCTGGCAGGGCAGGTTGACCTCTCATGGAGGTCAGGTACCCTTTGCTCCGAGACAGTTCCGCTGCCAGGCTCCCACTAGCTGGCAGGGAAGGTTGACCTCTCGTGAAGGTCAGGTACCCTTTGCTCTGAGACGGTTCCGCTGCCAGGCTCCCACTAGCTGGTAGGGCAGGTTGACCTCTCGTGGAGGTCAGGTACTTTTTGCTCCGAGAGGATCTCCTCAGCCAGGCTCCCACTAGCTGGTTTGGTCGAATGTTCCACAGGGAGATCAAGACCCACCCCCGAGAGGATCTCCTCAGCCAAGTTCCCACTAGCTGGTTGGGTCGAATGTGCCTCGGGGAGATCCAGCCGCACCCCCGAGAGGATCTCCTCAGCCAGGCTCCCACTAGCTGGTTGGGTCGAATGTGCCTCGGGGAGATCAAGCCCCACCCCCGAGAGGATCTCCTCAGCCAGGCTCCCAATTGCTGGTTGGGTCGAATGTGACTCGGGGAGATCAAGCCCCACCCCCAAGAGGATCTCCTCAGCCAGGCTCCCACTAGCTGGTTGGGTCGAATGTGCCATGGGGAGATCTAGCCCCACCCCCGAGAGGATCTCCTCAGCCAGGCTCCCACTAGCTGGTTGGGTCGAATGTGCCTCGGGGAGATCCAGCCCCACCCCTGAGAGGATCTCCTCAGCCAGGCTCCCACTAGCTGGTTGGGTCGAATGTGCCTCGGGGAGATCCAGCCCCACCCCTGAGAGGATCTCCTCAGCCAGGCTCCCACTAGCTGGTTGGGTCGAATGTGCCTCGGGGAGATCCATCCCCACCCCCGAGAGGATCTCCTCAGCCAGGCTCCCACTAGCTGGTTGGGTCGAATGTGCCTCAGGGAGATCAAGCTCCACCTCCGAGAGGATCTCCTAAGCTAGGCTCCCACTAGCTGGTTGGGTCGAATGTGCCTCGGGGAGATCCAGCCCCACCCCCGAGAGGATCTCCTCAGCCAGGCTCCCACTAGCTGGTTGGGTTGAATGTGCCTCGGGGAGATCAAGCCCCACCACCGAGAGGATCTCCTCAGCCAGGCTCCCATTAGATGGTTGGGTCGAATGTGCCTCGGGGAGATCAAGCCCCACCCCCGAGAGGATCTCCTCAGCCAGGCTCCCACTAGCTGGTTGGGTCGAATGTGCCTCGGGGAGAGTAAGTCCCCCATTACTCCGAGATGGTCCCGCTGCCAGGCTCTTACTAGCTGGCAGGGCCGGTGGTACCTCTCGTGGGTGCCGAAGTCCCTTTTTGCTCCGAGATGGTTCCGCTGCCAGGCTCCCACTAGCTGGCAGGGCTGGTTGATCTCTCGTGGAAGCCAAGCCCTTTGCTCCGAGATGGTTCTGCTGCTAGGCCCCCACTAGCTGGCAGGGCAGGTTGACCTCTCGTGAAGGTCAGGTACCCTTTGCTCCGAGATGGTTCCGCTGTCAGGCTCCCACTAGCTGGCATGGCAGGTTGACCTCTCGTGGAGGTCAGGTACCCTTTGCTCCGAGATGGTTCAGCTGCCAGGCTCCCACTAGCTGGCAGGGCATGTTGACCTCTCGTAGAGGTCAGGTACCCTTTGCTCTGAGACGGTTCCGCTGCCAGGATCCCACTAGCTGGCAGGGCAGGTTGACCTCTCGTGGACGTCAGGTACTCTTTGCTCTGAGATGGTTCCGCTGTCAGGCTCCCACTAGCTGGCAGGGCAGGTTGACCTCTCGTAGAGGTCAAGTACCCTTTGCTCTGAGATGGTTCCGCTGTCAGCCTCTCACTAGCTGGCAGGGCAGGTTGACCTCTCGTGGAGGTCAGGTACCCTTTGCTCCGAGACGGTTCCGCTGCCAGGCTCGCACTAGCTGGCAGGGCAGGTTGATCTCTCATAGTAAGCCAAGTCCCTTTTTGCTCCGAGATGGTTCCACTGCCAGGCTCCCACTAGCTGGTAGGGATGGTTGATCTCTCGTGGAAGCCAAGCCCTTTGCTCCGAGACGGTTCTGCTACCAGGCACCCACTAGCTGGCTGGGCAGGTTGACCTCTCGTGGAGGTCAGGTACCCTTTGCTCCGAGATGGTTCCGCTGCCAGGCTCCCACTAACTGGCAGGGCAGGTTGACCTCTCGTGGAGGTCAGGTACCCTTTGCTCCGAGATGGTTCCACTGCCAGGCTCCCACTAGCTGGCAGGGCAGGTTGACCTCTCGTCGAGGTCAGGTACCCTTTGCTCCGAGACGGTTCCACTGCCAGGCTCCCATTAGCTGGCAGGGCAGGTTGACCTCTCATGGAGGTAGGTACTCTTTGCTCCGAGATGGTTCCGCTGCAAGACACCCACTAGCTGGCAGGGCAGGTTGACCTCTCGCAGAGGATAGGTACCCTTTGCTTCGAGATGGTTCTGCTGCTAGGCTCCCATTAGCTGGTAGGGCAGGTTGACCTCTCGTGGAGGTCAGGTACCCTTTGCTCCGAGACGGTTCCGCTGCCAGGCTCCCACTAGCTGGCAGGGCAGGTTGATCTCTCGTGGTAAGCCAAGTACTTTGCTCCGATAATGATTCCACCGTCAGGCTCTCACTAGCTGGCATGGCAGGTTGACCCCTCCGGGGGGCCAAGTGTTTTTACCCGGAGTGGATCTCGCCACCCAGGCTCCCATAGCTGGCGTGGCAGGTTGACCCCTCTGGGGGGCCAAGTGTTTTTACCTGGAGGGGGTCTCGCCACCCAGGCTCCCATAGCTGGTATGGCAGGTTGACCCCTCCGGGGAGCCAAGTGTTTTTACCCGGAGGGGGTCTCGCCACCCAGGCTCCCATAGCTGGCATGGCAGGTTGACCCCTCCGGGGGCCAAGTGTTTTTACCCGGAGGGGGTCTCGCCACCCAGGCTCCCATAGCTGGCATGGTAGGTTGATCCTGTTAAAATTCAACAAACCCGCAGACGCCACCTCGGATATCCTGTTGAAACTCAACAAACCGGAGGAGGATACGTCCACTTATAATGTTGAACGATTTCCCGGATCTTGGAGTTAGCAGGGGTTATCTCAAGAAAGCAGTAACAACCAGCAACACATGCAGCACAAGTGTCTTTATTGATCAAGAGCAAACTTCATTACAAGGCGAGACATACATGGCGAGACATGCTTCACCAACAACCCAACCAGGAGAACAGAGACAGTTACAAAGACAAGAAACAAAACAAGCTGCGCGGACTCAATCAACAAGCCGCCGGTCTACTGCTGTGGAGTCCGCTCAGTCCGCCAAGTCTCCAGACCGCAACCCAAGCCGCGCGGACTACCCCTATTCCAATGCTTAGCTCTTCCCCGCCGATCTGCAGGCCGCCTGACCGCGAGGTCGCCTACCTGCCAGACCGCACACGCTGTGCCACCGAAAGGAACAGTTCGCCTGAAGCAAGCGACTTCCTGAACTCCGAACCAAGTTGCCAAAGAGAAGACTGCCTAGTCGCTGTCCGCGACTTGCTGTTTACCGCCTGTTGCTTAACTGCATAGTCCGCACTGTCCCTGACCGCAATCAGAGCCAAGTCCTAGCTTTCCAGCGCTATCCGCACAACCTGCACAGCACAATTGTCAACTCTTAAACCGCACGGACTCCAAAGTCCAGACCGCAGCAACTTACGCGAGCTCAATTACTGTTCACTTACTTCGATTCAGGTGTCATACTCCTTATGTTACATGGGTCCTATTTATAGGCACGATGATGAGTATGGTCACCGCCCCAGCCGATAGGATCACCGCCACATCCCGCAGTAAGAACAAGTGTGTCCGCCAGCCCGCGGACACACAATCTAGTTCGCCGCTTCTATGCAGATAGCCAGACCGCCCCAGATTTTCCAAGGCCGGACTTCAAGCTCTAGTCCGCCTTGTCGCTGAGGGCCAAGCCAGGACTACCACAGCTTGACTCTACAACAGCTATGTCCGCCAATCCGCGGACACAGCACAAGCCCGCATAACCCGAGCCCGCAGCCTCGTCATCAAGGCACCTGCCGGATTCAGCGGACACCCGGCTTCCGTCCGCACATCCCGAGTCCATTGTCTCATCTCCAAGGCACCGCCGGACTCAGCGGACATGCCAATCCAGTCTGCTTACACAACAAACTCCAGTCTGCATTCCTGAATTCAGAACCTCATAACAAGGCTAAACCGAACTCAGCGGACTCCAGCTCTAGTCCGCACGCTCTTGCACAGGCAATCCTCCAGTCCGCATATCCCCAAGCTAGCAATCGAGGCAACATCACTTCTACTAGGCTTGGCGGACTGAGAAAGCAGCCCGCGCTCCACTGCGCGATCTCCCCGGACTGAGCCAACCTGGACTTGGTTCAGAACCAAGTCCAGTCCACTGGCCGCATGGGCCAGTCCGCACTTGCTAGCAGACACTGGATCTAGCCTGCCATACCTGGCGACCTCCAGTTTCTGTCCGCACTGACCGGCGGTCTCCGCGGCTTCCCGCTGCACCAGAGCAAGACCAAGGAAACTGCCAAACCGGTCTGCCGGGCTCCAGTTCTTCAGTCCGCTTCATGCCGGACTCCGCTGATAGGATTTCTATCCGCCCGGTTACTTCCTGGGATCCAACTGCCTGCTGAGTATTCACCCGCCTGACAGACCGCTGCTGCTGTCCGCGTAGTCCGCGCGAACAGACCGCCCAGGCCGCCACAGAACAAACTGCCTGCAACATCCCTGCCGACTTAGTAGTCCGCCAACCCTGTCCGCGTAGTCCGCGCGGATAGGTTGCCCAAGCCTTCTATTCACACACTTTCACTTCACAGAATTCAACACTCCCCCTTGAAGTGAGAAGTGGTGAATAACTCCAGCGGCTCCCGTAACCTTACATCTGGTCCCTCCGATAGCATCTACGAAGAGATGTCCAAGACATAGTCCTTGCCCCGCATATCATGGACCATTAGGGAGCCCTCCAGCATATCCCAAAAGGAGTCATGCTTCCCTCTGCCTTCTTCAGCTTCAACCTCCACTCATGCATCATAGGAGAATCACCAACTTCCTTGGGTACAAAATCCCAAGCCACATTACCTCTGAGAGACGTCACCTCTTCAGCCTTGGTGTCAACTACCTCCTTGATTCTAGTGGGGTCATCACAGCCAGAAGAACCTTGCTCGACTTGAGGGCTAACAAAGAAACACGGAACCAAGTCCGCCGTGTTCCCTTTGCTATATCGAGCTGGTGGCTTACTGATCCTCTTCGATCTCCGAAGAACCTGATCATGGCTAACCACCTCCGCTGCTTCTGAACCAGCTCCGTTCCCGGGCAAGCCCGAAACAATGCTCCTCTTGCTCCCTGAACAAGACGCCTCCTTACTGGAACCAGAAGCACCTGGAGCAACTCTCCCCCTGCTACCTGAACCAGAAGACTCCCCTCTTGAACAAGAACTGCCTGGAACATCGCTCCCCCTGCTTCCTGAACCGGAAGCCTCCGCCTTTGAGCCAGAAGAACTTGGAGCATCGCTCCCTCTACTTCCTGACCCTGACGCCTTTGCCCCGGAGCTAGAACAACCTGGAGCACCTGGTGATTCAGGCAACTCCACTTCCTTAGCAGTAGCCTCCTTCAGCCTAACATCTAACCTGCTTATCTCTAGCTCCACATGAGAGCTACCCCAATACGGCGTCAACTCATCGAAGACAATGTCTCTCGACACTATGAGTTTCTTCGTCGCAGGATCCATACACCTCCATCTTCTCCTCTGCTCATCATACCCAACAAAGACTAGCTTTGTCTTGAGAGCACCCGGAGAGTGTATGTAGCAGGTAGATCCAAACACCCGAAGCTGCTTCACTGAGGGCTTCACTCTGAACATCAACTCATAAGGATTCTTCACTATGATCGGACTAAGAGGCATTCGGTTGATGATATGAGCAGCACAGGCCATCCCTTCCACCCAAAGAGCCTTCAGAATGACTTTACTCTGAAGCCAACACTTGCAGGTCTCCGTTAACCAACGGATCATCCGAGCTGCAATACTTCCTTGTTGTGAAGTATGTCCATAAGAAAGCTCCTTCCGGATCCCTTGCTTGCTGCAAAAGTGTGAGAACTCGGTTGAGCCAAACTCACCACCTATACTTTTCCTCAACACCTTGATTCTCCGGCCAAGCTGGCCTTCCACAAGCTTCTTGAACTCCGCAAACAAGCATACCATGTTGGACTTCTTCTTCATGAAGTATACCCATGTATACCTTGAATAGTCATCAACCAATATCAGCATGAACCTGCTGCCTCCAAGACTGGCTGTGATGGTCGGTCCCACCAGAGCACAATGGACAACCGCCAATGGTGCTTTACATCTGGATTGTGCTTTATCAACCACGAAGCGATAGGCTCCACTTTCCTGACATCCCCACACCCCCGACCATCATCATAGGATGACAACCTAGGCAGCCCTCTTACGAGTCTTCTTTCTGCCATTGCTTTCAGCTTGTCCATCCCTACAGGGCCCAGTCTTTCATGCCAGATAGCTGCACTATCACTGGCATTCATCCGATTAGCTCTAGAACTAGTTGATGTCCCAACTACGTTCTTCTCCTTACCTCCGATATGAGCTACGTTCGCCGAGAGCAAGACAACCTTGCACTCCTTCCTGAGATGACCATGCTGCTTGCACTTATAGCACCTTGGTCCTTCCTTCCTCTTCCTATCACGCCTAGGAGAATTACTCCTTTCTTCCTGATACGAAGTAGAGGGACCATCTTCCGCAGCAACTTTCACCTCCTTCCTGAACAACCCATCAAGGGAAGTACAGACCTCCGCAGCTGACCGACATCCACTGATGTGGTCCAAGAGCTCCGATAAGATCACCTGCTTGAGAATAGACTCCGCTTTCACATTTGTCTCCTTCCAAGCTCTCATCGCATCAGCATTGCCAACAGTAGCCTCTTGTCTTCCTGCTCCGCATACAACCTCCCAAAGGTCCTTGCCAAGAAGAAAGCTCTTCATATAGGACTTCCACCGTTCACAGTTCATCTCTGTAAGGAGATCAATTCCAAGACAACTTGCATCCTCCACTGCCATGGTTCTACCACTGGTTTCCTCTACACAAGAGCAACTACTTCCATTGAGCACTGCTTGACCACTCCAACAACCTCCCTCTGATACCATGTTAAAATTCAACAAACCCGCAGACGCCACCTCGGATATCCTGTTGAAACTCAACAAACCGGAGGAGGATACGTCCACTTATAATGTTGAACGATTTCCCGGATCTTGGAGTTAGCAGGGGTTATCTCAAGAAAGCAGTAACAACCAGCAACACATGCAGCACAAGTGTCTTTATTGATCAAGAGCAAACTTCATTACAAGGCGAGACATACATGACGAGACATGCTTCACCAACAACCCAACCAGGAGAATAGAGACAGTTACAAAGACAAGAAACAAAACAAGCCGCGCGGACTCAATCAACAAGCCGCCGGTGTACTGCTGTGGAGTCCGCTCAGTCCGCCAGGTCACCAGACTGCAACCTAAGCCGCGCAGACTACCCCTATTCCAATGCTTAACTCTTCCCCGCCGATCTGCAGGCCGCCTGACCGCGAGGTCGCCTACCCGCCAGACCGCACACGCTGCGCCACCGAAAGGAACAGTTCGCCTGAAGCAAGCGACTTCCTGAACTCCGAACCAAGTTGCCAAAGAGAAGACTGCCTAGTCGCTGTCCGCGACTTGCTGTTTACCGCCTGTTGCTTAACCGCAGAGTCCGCACTGTCCCTGACCGCAATCAGAGCCAAGTCGTGGCTTTCCAGCGCTATCCGCACAACCTGCACAGCACAACTGTCAACTCTCAAACCGCGCGGACTCCAAAGTCTAGACCGCAGCAACTTACGCGAGCTCAATTACTGTTCACTTACTTCGATTCAGGTGTCATACTCCTGATGTGACATGGGTCCTATTTATAGGCACGATGATGCGTATGGTCACCTGCCCTAGCCGATAGGATCACCGCCACATCCCGCAGCAAGAACAAGTGTGTCCGCCAGCCCGCGGACACACAATCCAGTTCGCCGCTTCTGTGCAGATAGCCAAACCGCCCCAGCTTTTCCAAGGCTGGACTTCAAGCTCCAGTCCGCCTTGTCGCTGAGGGCCAAGCCAGGACCACCACAGCTGGACTCTGCAACAGCTATGTCCGCCAATCCGCGGACACAGCACCAGCCCGCATAACCCGAGCCCGCAGCCTCATCATCAAGGCACCTGTCGGACTCAGCGGACACCCGCTTCTGTCCGCACATCCCGAGTCCATTGCCTCATCTACAAGGCACCGCCGAACTCAGCGGACACGCCAATCCAGTCTGCTTACATAGCAAACTCCAGTCTACATTCCTGAATTCAGAACCTCATCACAAGGCTAAACCGAACTCAGCGGACTCCAGCTCTAGTCCGCACGCTCTTGCACATGCAATCCTCCAGTCCGCATATCCCCAAGCTAGCAATCAAGGCAACAACACTTCTACTAGGCTTGGCGGACTGAGAAAGCAGCCCGCATATCCCCAAGCTAGCAATCAAGGCAACAACACTTCTACTAGGCTTGGCGGACTGAGAAAGCAGCCCGCGCTCCACTACGCGATCTCCCCGGACTGAGCCAACCTGGACTTGGTTCAGAACCAAGTCCAGTCCACTGGCTGCATGGGCCAGTCCGCACTTGCTAGCGGACACTGGATCTAGCCCGCCATACCGGGCGACCTCCAGTTTCTGTCCGCACTGACCGGCGGTCTCCGAGGCTTCCCGCTGCACCAGAGCAAGACCAAGGCAACTACCAAACCGGTCTGTCGAGCTCCAGTTCTTCAGTCCGCTTCATGCCGGATTCCGCGGATAGGATTTCTACCCGCCCGGTTACTTCCTGGGATCCAACTGCCTGCTGAGTATTCGTCGGCCTGACAGACCGCTGCTGCTGTCCGCGTAGTCCACGCGAACAGACCGCCCAGGCCGCCACAGAACAAACTTCCTGCAACATCCCTGCCGACTTAGCAGTCCGCCAACCCTGTCCACGTAGTCCGCGCGGATAGGTTGCCCAAGCCTTCCATTCACCCACTTTCACTTCACAGAATTCAACAGATCCCTCCGGGGGGCCAAGTGTTTTTACCCGGAGGGGGTCTCACCACCCAGGCTCCCATAGCTGGCATGGCAGGTTGACTCCCCGGAGAGGTGTGCAAGGAAATTGCACTCAGCGAATACGTTGGGTTGAACGTTTCTTTCCGAGCTTGTGCCAACCTCGAAAAGAGCGGGGATTATGTACAACCCCGTATTCTCCCATGTACAGTTTTTAAGAAGTTTTTGGCACATGGGCACTCTCGGTGGCCAATTTTGGCTCTAGCTTGGAAATATACTATTAGGGGGAGGAAAAAGTGGCCTCCCCCAATGGCTCCTTTGTTGGGGGGCGGGTGCGGCAAGTTGGCTAGCACCCACCCCAACCTATTGAGATCGAGGTAGGGGCAGGCGAGACAGCCGGGGGCCGGTCTCGCATGGGCGGTCTGCTCACGGGCAAGATCGTCGTGACCTGGCTCTCGCCCGGGCGGCATGCTCGCGGGCGAGACGGCTGCAGCCTGGTTCTCGCCCGGGCGGCCTGCTCGAGGGCGAGACGGCCGCGGCCAGGCTCTCGCCCGAGCGGCCTGCTCGCGGGCAAGACGGACGTGGCCTGGCTCTCGCCCGAGCGGCCTGCTCGCGGGCGAGACGGCCGCGACCTGGTTCTCGCCCGGGCGGCCTGCTCGCGGCGAGACGTACGGCGGCCTGGTCTCGCCCAAGCGGCCTACCCGACGGCCTGGAACCGCCTCGTGTGTTTGGGGCGGGGTGTTGGCGGCGTGCTCTTACCGCTGTTCCCCTGGGGGTGTTTTTTACCCCCCTGCCCCCCCAGTGTGGGCATTTCCTATTGGCCCAAGGTGTATTTGGCGTAAGGGTATTTCGGTCATTTTGGCCCATGGGATTTGGAAAACTATAAATAGACCCCCTTGGGTGTCTTTGGAGGGGAGACTTTTCCTTGCTTCCTCCTCCCTTAGCTTCTTCTTGGTAGAGTAGAGAGAGCTCCTCCAAGGCACCCTAGCTCGAGCATTGGCTAGGGAGGGGAAGTGCTCAGGTAGCCTTCTGGGTGTGAGGTGGGACCTCCGCGCTAGAGCCGAGGGTCTGTTCCTAGCTTCTTAATCCTTTGGTCTGTGACGTTCTCTTGAGTGTAGTAGGTGTGAGGTCACCCATTTGTAGGGACCCCGAACTCCACAGAGGCCATTTTGGCTTCAACACCGACATGAAAACTGTCGTTGCCATTTCGCCCAAGCAGGACACGGGTAAGGACACGGGCATGTCCCTACCAGTGTCACTTTTCATATATAAAGGGGAGTGAAAACCCTAGCGATTTCCATGCTCATTTCATCCCATATTTCCTGAGAGAAACTTCTGTAGAGAAGAAAATGGCGGGAGAAAGTCTTGGAGGAGAAGATCCGCCATTGCCGTGAAGGAGAAGATGCCGCCAAGAAGAGTTACACGATCCATGACCGGAAATAGTGGAAACACCGGAAATGAGGTAAGCTTCCTCCCCTCTCCCTTGGTGCTAGATCTGTAGTTATCTAGGCGAGATGTCGACTCAAAAGAGTCTAGACTTGCGAGATGGTGATTTCTCTAGGAAGAGGTCGTCCTAGGGCTTGTGCTCTAAGGCTAGTTGTGTCTTCAACCTCTCCAACCTTCTATGCGAGGATGGGGTATGGTTTCGTGAAGAGTAAAGTCCTCATTAGGGTATATAAGGGTGGAGTATTTCTGGAGGTGATTTTGGAGGATCGACTTGAGGAGGAAGATGAACCGATGCCGTTCATTCCTCTTTAAGATGCATGCAGAATCTATATTATACGCGCAGCGATCTTCTTGGCCATTTTCAAGTAGGATATGGCCAGATATGGGCTCCGACTAAACACGAAAGTTGTAGCCCCTGAAAATACCTTTCCAACGAGTGGTTGCACGTCTTCATGTGAAGTCTGTAGCCACAAGAAAATCTGAACGAAATTAACGTCTGATAAATCCTGCATGCAGAAATGTTGTTCTGTGCGCAGCGGACTTGGAAGCTGATTTGAAATAGGATACATCGAAATCTAGGTTGTGGGCTGAATATGAAAGTTGTAGCCCATGGAAAGACCTGTCCATCGAGGGGTTACATGTCTTCACCGGATTCCTGTAGCTTCGGGAATCTGCGGTCGAATTTGCTATCCAGATTTATTCTGCACTTAAATTCTGGGGTTTATATAATATGAATTTGAATTCGGTGGAATCGATGTTGCAAATTAACTCGAGATTTTTGATGAACTATTTTATGCTAACCACCGTAGTGCTATGAATGATGAATCTTGTTAATTAGATTTCATAAAACTGAACTGTGAAGCAAGCTTTATGATATGATTTGATTTGCTAAAAATTGATAGATTATTATATATACGCATCATGTTTATAATATGATGAATGAAATGACTAGATACAAATTGACAGATTATTATCTATGCGCACCATGTTTGTAATATGTTGAAATCATTTGGAATGACAAATAGAAGGATAAACCATGGCCATAAGTATGTATGATGGTTAAAATGAAATGTAGTAGTCCAATACTTAGAGCGTAGTCTCCCTACGGGTAGTATTGTTGAGGGATGTAAGTGCGACGTTGGCCGTCACTAGTTGAGTTAATGTTGAAATGAGGTATAGATGGACAATTGGGCTTGATCCTCGGTGTCTACATCCCGGGGCTCCTTCCGTGCCGAGTGGATGGTTAGGCTGTGTCCTCGTGCTTACTTCTGAGGCCCCTTCCATACCACAGTGTTGTGGAATTTGCATGTGGTGTGAGTCGACACACGGTGTCGTAATCCTGGGTTAAGGATAGTGTGGCAGGTCTATGGGCTCGCCGATCGTCATACCGACGGGAGTTGGCAGTTAGACTTTGGGTGGTTGGGCTTGGTTCTTGGTGTCTACGTCCCGGGGCTCCTTCCGTGCCAGGTGAACGGTTGGGCTTGGTCCTTGTGCTTACTTCCGAGGCTCCTTTCGGGTCACACAAGGTCAGTTCGGGGCTTGGTCCTCGGTGCACATCTACCTGAGGCTCCCGCTGGGCCATACTACGCATGGGCTCCGCTGTTGTGTTCTTAGCGTTGAGGCGTACGGAGGCCTAGGTGAAGTAGTGTGGATACCCGCCTAGTAGTAGAGATGCCCGCTCTACTATCACCGCCTGGCCACGGCTGCTGATGCCTGAGAGGTTAACTACCTGCTCGAATAGTGGGAACTATAGTCTATGTCGGCATAGCAATTGCATGGTGTGATCATGAGTGAGTCATTGCATAGCATACATATCATTTCATAACATTGCACAACAAGATCCTCATCGTATAAGTTTGTATGGGCACTCGTATGAGATGAGTTACTTTTATGTAACCCGATCCTTAACTTATAAGCTTGTGTGGGCATCCTTATAAGTTAAGTTACTTTTCTGCTGTAAATACTTGTACTTGATAGTTATTATTGTTTATGTAGAACTGTAAGAATAAATGATATTAATCTTATTGTACCATCACCACCTGTTTGTACATATTTTACTGCTTATAATACTTGTACTCTTGTTCCTTTCTCCGCCCGGTGCCGAGGAGGGGGGAGCGGATATGAAGCCACTTAGTCTTTTCGACTAACGGTTGCTACGCCTTCCTTTTTAGGAGGTCACCCTGCAGGTAGAGCAGCCGCAGACTTTGCAGTAGGACAGCCAGGCCAGGACGACAGGGCCTGAGGTGACGGTGACATCGCTACTGTCGGTTACGGATGTGACTGTTGTGAGATTTTGATGTAGCCCGTTGGGGCAATTTACTAGCTGTACTCTGATATTTGTGGAAGAATGTTTTAGCTTCTCTCTTATTTGATGTATTTGGACATATTTTCTTAGTGTGGATTTGACTTATTCTCTTTTATATTATGGTTGGGTTGGCATGTTTATATTGATATTGGTGTAGCCTGCGGAATAGGCGTCTTGTGGTACACGTTAGCCTGTGCGCTAATGCTACCGCAAGGCGGCTGTTCCGGGCATAAGACCCCCCTTCGTGCCGTGTTTTGGGATCCGGGAGGGGGGTCTTACATCCTGACCCAGACAACTCTACCCCGGAGCTAGAACAACCTGGAGTTCTTGGTGACATATGCAGCTTCGTATGAACCTTAGAAACAACCTCCTTCAGTCCACCATCTGACCTGCTCTCCTCTAACTCCACACATGAGCTACCTGTAACATCCCAACTTTTATTAGGCCATCAGAACCCAAGTGAGCCCAAAAAAGTAACCTGAACCCCTACCCATGACCCGGTACAAGGTGACCATAGACCGAAAATAGAGATAGAGAACTCCGATTTGAGTTCCGTCAGTTCCTGCGACCTCGTATAATCAACACGAGCGCGTCAGAAACCGTCCCGTTGAACCCCGAGATCATGTGGTGGATGTAACCATTCCTCGTAAAATGCCACGAGATCCAGACTCTGGATATTGTCCTAGAGAAGCCCGATTTAAGTTCCGTCAGTTCCTATTGATTCGTATAGTCAATACGAGCACATCGCAACTCGCCGTGTCACGATTCAAGATATAACAACGAATATAGACATTTTGACCATTTTAGCACGCCGCGAAGCGCAAATTTTGAAATTTTACCAAACAAACTCCAATCCAACCTCGGTCAGTAGCGTTGGATTGTATAGTCAATGCAAATTCAATAGAATTGGTTCCGGTCAATTTCGATAATGGGTGGTCAAACCGTGGTCAAATAAGGCTCAGTTGTGCTCTGAGAAGCGTGCACACATCAATTATGACCCAACACCCCAACTTTGACCTAACTCCCAGTGTCTTGGACTCACTTTGACCTTGACAGCATGGGGGACCCACCCTAGGATTGACTTTGGTCAAACCACCCTAAAAGTCCATTTTTTTGGATTTTTCCAAAAGAAGTATGCATTTTCCCCCTCCTCATTATTTAATTAAGATGTTACCCTACCCTTCCCTCATCCACTTTGGGCCCCCAACTAGCAAGCCCATCGTTGAAGGAAAGAGGAGGCCCACTAACTCAATTCCCCCCTCACCTCTCTCTTTTCCCTCCCCCATCTTGTAAAAGCCCAAGCCCATAAAAGGGCTCCACCTCATTTCACACATAAGGGAAATATGTTGAGCCTCCAGCTGTCCTTGGACAGCTGGAGGGTGGAGATTAATCCCTCCCTAAAGAGGGATTAATCCCACATTGGGAAAAGGAAGGAGACCCCCATTCCCTCCAGCCTATAAAAAGGGCCCCTACCCCCTGATAATCTCCTCACAGCTCAAAGAGCAACTTCCCCGCCCCTCCCCCAAGCTCTATCGGAGCTCAGGTTGCCGGAAAAAAGGGCAAGCCCGAGCTACACCTCCGCCACCTTACATGGACAACCAAGACGGTTGTTGGAACCCCTATTTTGATTTGGGCTAGGTTTACTTCTTAGGTTGTGTCGACCCATGTTGTATAGTTATGGTCACTAGTTTTTATTTCTAAGTTTTAGGCCAGTCCCAATAGTGTCAATTTCATGGACCTGCCTGATGTGGACTTCAGATTCAAGACTTAGTAGTTTTTCAGTTGTCTGAAAATTAGTTCGACGTTTGTCGAACTCAGCCCGACGAACTTAGAGCTCAGGTCGACAATATTCATCAGAAGGATATGTTCTTTGGTAGATATTTTCTTCCAGACTGGTTCTCAGTTCAACTAATTCTGTTTGTTCAAGTTCTGTGGCCGACAATCTTTGAGTGCAGAACAGATTCTCAGGTCGACGTTCTTGGAGCACAGAATCAGTTGTTCATATTCAGTGTTTGCTTTGCAGAGATCAGGTCAACGAACAGGATTTCTCAGGTCGACGTTCTATGAGTGCAGGTCGACGAAAACTGTTATCTGGTCGACAAATTCTGTAAGCTGTCTGTTCTTTGTTCTTTTATTATCTGTTCCCTCTCTATTATTATTTTAAGTCATAAATTCCCTGAGTAATCAATGCTTATATTCCCTATGAATAAAGTCGTTCCTGGCAGCATCGATTATGGTAATCATCAGAGGATTTATTTGACATATTTCTCGGGACAGTTAGGGAAACGAATAATGACAGTCATGCTAGCCGTTTTCCTTCCCAGTTTTCCAGCAAGACATTAATTGCAGTGATTCAAATTTCAAAGGAAGGTTAGTTGTCTCAAAGAATATACAGAGAATAATATTCTTAAGAAAAGGACACAGAGACTGAGAACAGGATCATAATTCTTTCAGAGCAAAAATTATGGAGAGATATTCTTAACAAGAGCAGAAAACTACACAACAGCTCGAAATCGACATCTCTTACTTTGCTCTCAAGAAGACAGAAGAAGAACAACACAAATTGATCAAGAGTCTTCTTTATCTCCTCCTTTTAGGACTTTACTGAGACAATATAGATTCATTTGTCTAAAGTTCCTGGATCTATTTTTCACAAGCTGAAGACCTACTCACTCCTGGATAAAGCTTCTCAATCCTGAACAACTCTACACCTCAGGGGGAGCTTTGACAAGGTCTGGAATCCACAAAAAGTCTTCTCAAAGTGCTTTTGAGAAAAGAGAAGACTAACATCACTTTACTCCTCACCCCACTGTACATGGTTTTAACTTCCTTCAAAAGTTAACCTGGTTCACAAGTCACCTTCCAAAAGACTTGAGTTTGGTTTTTGGGCACCTGATCAAAAGCTCAAAGGGTTGCAATATCTCCTTTCAAATAGATATTGTGGTGGCAGTCACTTGATCAAAACCTGCAGCGGATTCCTACTAGGGAGGTAGAAGAGTGGATGTACAAGTTGGGGAACCACTATAAAATTCTTGTGTTGTCTATGTGTTTGCTGTTTTCCTTTTTGTCTTGTACTGCGGTAGCTTAGTGTTGTTTTCTTTGCTTTTGTTAACCTCTCTTAGCTATTATTATATCACCTATTTTATAACTGTAAAAAGTTGTAAAGGAATTTTTAACTAACTCTATTCACCCCCCCTCTAGAGTTAACCAGAGATTACTCTCCCTTTTCTTTCAATTGGTATCAGAGCCAGGTTGGTCATTTTTATTTTAACAGGCTAACACCTGGACTAACTATGATCCTAAGATAATCTCAGATTAAATATTTTTCCTTTCACACTTTATATCATGACACAAAACAAGCATTATGCTAGCACCAGACCTTCAGTTTGCAACTTATTTAAGTTTGCCATCTGGAAGGCAAGAATAAAGTTATACATGAACTCTATTGATGAAGATACTTTTAATTCAATCTTGACAGGACCTCCAACTCCAGTGGCCACCACTCCTTCAACTTCAACAAATCTGAGTGCAGTCCCACCTCCAGATTGGACAGATGCACAGAGGAAAGCCAAGATTGTAGATGCCAGAGCCATGAATATCCTAGCTCAAACTATGTCTGATGATATTTTTCAAAAGGTGGCTAAGTGCACTTCAGCCAAAGCCACCTGGGATTCTCTAAATCAGATGGTGGCTAGATCTCCTAATGAGAGAAAGGATAGGAGATCCAATCTCATCTCACAATATGAGAACTTCAAGAAGGATGAAGCTGAGTCAGTGAGTGATATGTATGACAGGCTTAGCTCAATCTTCAATGAGCTAAAGACCTTGGACAAGGATATCACTCTGACATAAGTCAATGATAAAATCCTTATGCGTTTCCCTAGCACATGAGATTCAAGAATCTGTCCAATCAGAGAAGCCAGAAGCATGACAGAAATCTCTATTGAATCACTACTTGGAAAGCTCAAATCCTATGAGCAATTAATGAAGACCAGAGAAGCAACAGCTGAACAAAAGACTCTAACACCTATCAGGAAGGAGCACAATAATACATTCAAGGCTGTTGATGAGTCTGAAGGGACTTTAGTCAATGAAGAGCTAATGAGCCTCTTTGCCAAAAGATTCTTCAAGATGGCAAAGAAGGACTTCAAAAGAAAGTCATCAAGGCAAGATGATAAGCCAAGGTATGACAAGACTCCATCTAATGAAATTGTCTGTTTTGGATGCAGGAAACCTGCACACTTCATCTCAGAATGTCCAGAAACTCAGAAGAAGGACAGGAGAAGAGAAAAGGATTCCAGAAGAACACATCATAGCAAGCCCTCCTCCAAAAAACACAAGAGGAAGGAGAAAGAGTTTTTTGCAGAAACCTGGAGTGATATTGAGGAAGAGACATCATCCTCCAGCTCCAGTAATGATGAAGAAGAAGAGAAGGCAAAGGAAGTTTGCCTAATGTCAATAGATAATTCCAGCAGTCAGTTAGAGGATGAAGCTTCAGAAGATGAAAGATCTCTATCTGCAGAGAATCAGGTAATAGCATCCTATGATTTTGAATCAGAAGAATTTAAAATTGAATTTAAAAATCTATGCTTAGATCTAATAGGCTCTGAGAAGGAAATCAAATTTCTTAAAGAAAGATTAACTGAACATGATAAGTACATTGCTGAAAATACTAAACCAACAATTGAACTCAACTCAGTAAATGAACAAATTGATTTCTTAAAAACTGAATTAAGCAAAGCCAAGAAATTAGAAGAATCACTTAATGGTAGAAGTTTAAAACTGTTAGACATAACTAGTACTTTAAACACTAGGGCAAATAACAGTAAACTAGGACTAGGTGCATCATCTAGTGAACCACCAATAATCCAGAAGAATCATTTATCTAAACCTGTAAATTTCATTTCAGATAAGGGTAAGAAAAATACTGAACAAGTAAATAAAGTAAATGAAGTCTTAAAACAAATGGAACTCAAACAAAAATCTAAGAATAAGAAGAAAAATAACCACAACAATGTTCAACAGATTTCGTCGAACTCCAATTGACGAAATATGTACAGTTCGTCGACCTCAGAACTCCGAACTCCGAACGCCAACTTTAATAATAGTTATTCTTCGATCCACGATCGACAAAACTAGTCGGGTTCATCGACCAGAGATCAACAATATTGGTGCCCTAAAAATGAATACTTTCATTCTTCGAGCAGAGATTGAAGATCTTATCCCAATTCGTCGAACTCAGGTCGATGAACATACCAGAGTTTGTCGATCCCAGATCAACCTTATAGAAACTTCAACTACAACAGAAAGTATAATAATCACCTTAATCAACATAGAGAGAATATCAACTCATTCACAAATGGATAATTCCTCCCAGAAGATTTCACCCCTTAGGGTATAAAAGCCAACCTGAGTGTTCTTACATTTCTAGTTTTTCTTATGAAAAGAAACAAGGACCCAATGTGACCTGGGTCAAGAACACCTAATTTATTTCCTTGCATGTGCAGAACTATCCTATCACTTAAAATAAGTGTTATCTGGATAGTGGGTGCTCAAAGCACATGACTGGATGCAAGGACAGCCTAATCAATTGCAAGGCAAAGCTGGGTCCAAGAGTGATCTTTGGAGATTCCAGTTTTGGACAAACTGAAGGCTACAGAGACTTCAACAGTGGAGCAGTCACTTTCAGAAAAGTGGCATATGTAAATGGTCCCAAACATAACCTAATATCTATAAGCCAGTTATGTGATGCAGGTTATCAGGTTTGCTTTACTAATTCCAAATGTATTATTTCTTCAAATAACCAAACTGTTTTAACAGGTTGTAGACAAGGGAATATATACCTAGTAAACTTTAACTCTGATAGTTCAAAACTATGTTTATTCAATCAAGTTAGTAATAACAATATTCTTTGGCATAAAAGACTAGGTCATGTTAACCTTAAGAACATCTCTAAGCTATCTAGGGACAACCTTGTCAGAGGATTGCCTTCTGACCCCTACAAGAAGGAAAGCCTATGCAAGACTTGTTAAGAAGGCAAGCAAACTTAAAATAGCTTTAAGTCAATTAATAAGAGTGACTCACCTAAGATTCTGTACTTGCTACATATGGATCTTTTTGGACCCATTGCTGTACAAAGCTTAGGAGGAAAGTCTTACACTCTAGTTTTTGTAGATGACTTCTCTAGATTCTCTTGGGTGTTCTTCTTGAGAAACAAGTCAGATAACTTTAAAGTCCTCGCAGACTTTCTTAAGAGCATAAGGATTGAGTATTCTACTCCAGTTGCATTGATCAGAAGTGATCATGGTACTGAGTTTGAATCTCTTCCCATGCAAAGATTCTATGAAGAGGAAGGTATCAGGCATTGTTTCTCTGCTCCTAGAACTACTCAACAAAATGGGGTAGCAGAAAGGAAAAACAGAACCCTCATTGAATCTGCAGGAACATTGCTTGCAGATGCACACATGCCCCTATCCTTTTAGGTAGAGGCTGTGAGCACAGCAAACTATGTGCTGAATAGAAGTTTGATACACAAACTTAAGGGTAAGACCCTATATGAATTACTCAAAGGGAAGAAACCTAAGATTGATTACTTTAGAATTTTTGGGTGTAGATGCTTCATTCATAATAATAATAATAAACATATTAGAAAACTTGAAGCTAAAGCTACAGAGGGAATTTTTCTTGGATATTCCCAAGTTAGCAAGGCTTATAGGGTTTTCAATAAATCATCCCTAAAAATGGAAGAATCTGTACATATTTCTTTTGATGAAGCTAACATGTATTATAAGGAGAAGGATTCTTCTACCTCAGATCTTTTGCAGGTACCCCACTTGTGTGAGACATTTGGTGAGTTAAACCTTACACAAAAGGTCATATCACATCCTCCTCCACATGTTGATGAAGAAAGTGAAGAAGAATTTTTGGAAGAGGTTAAACCTCCTTTAAGAGCAGACATTATTCCACAAGAGGAATTAACCCAAAATGCTGTTGCTGAACCAACTCCACCCACTGACCTTTTCACACTAAGGGATCACCCTAGATCTCAAGTGATTGGGGACATGTCAGTAGGTGTACAGATAAGACATCAACTCCACCAAGATGTGATACATGCATGTTTCCTCTCTCAAGTTGAGCCTCAATCCATAAATGATGCAGAGCATGCTCCCCACTGGATTATTACAATGCAAGAGGAACTCAATAAATTTGAGAGATGTAGAGTTTGAGACTTGGTTTCAAGGCCCAAAGGCTATCCAGTAATTAGAACCAAGTGGGTATTCAGAAACAAACTTGATCCCAAGGTGTAATTGTGAGAAACAAGGCTAGGCTTGTTGCTCAAGGATATAGGCAACAGGAAGGCATTGAATATGATCAAACCTTTGCTCCTGTTGCAAGGATAGAAGCAATTAGGATTTTTCTTGCTTATGCTGCTTTTAAGAAGTTTAAAGTCTACCATATGGATGTCAAGAGTGCTTTCCTGAATGGAGAACTAAAGGAAGATGTTGAAGTATGAGACCGAGCGGCCTGGCGGTCTAAGTCTGGCGGATTGTTGACCGCGCGGCCTAGCGGTCACTCTCCAGCGGTTTGGTATCCCGACTGTTGCTGTTTGTAGTCCGAGCGGTCTTGCGGTTTCTCTCAGACTACTTGGAGACCGGGCGGTCTAGAGGCCTCCTAATACGACTTGTTCTCTTCCTTCTGGTGTTGTCGAATGGTTAGCCCATTTGTCTAACCGCTCGACCTGTTCGGTCTCTTTATTTTCTAGTCGCACAGCTATGTAATTTTTTAGTCCCACATTGTTTACTTGTACTCTCTCCTTTCTCCTCCATTCTATAAAAGGGAGGTCATACCTTTGTAAATGATATCTTTTTGGATAATAAAACTTTTAATTATTCAAATTTCCGGCTTATTTTTTAGTCGTCTGTTCACTACTTTTACATGGTATCAGAGCAAGCGATCGATTTGACCTGATTCCTTCTTTGGCTATTCTGTTCACGCGGCTTATTTCATTTGTCGCTGCCCTATTTGCGCGAATTCCTTCCCTCTTTTCTGCGACCTATTTTCACGGGCTCTCTGCTTTCCTTCCGCTCTTTCTTCTCTCTGTTCGCTCGGACTCTTTTCAGTTTGCGCGACCTCTTTCCCTGTGCTTTGGTCTACTTCTTGGTCGTGGCTCTTCTGGCCGCTGGTGTGATAACACCATGATCGTTGCAGCTTCTTCTCTTTAGCCTACTGCGGTTTTATTCTTTCCCGCTACGGTCTCCTTCTCTTGTCACGGACTCCTCCTTTGTTTGTGCGGCTTTATCCCTTTTCTATCCACGCGACTTCTCTTCTACTTGCGCGGTTTCCTGTGTTTCTCTATGGACAATTCCGGTCTCTCCAACCCCGTTATCTCTACCTCCACCACTCCTATGGCTCCTCCTCCTCCTACTCCTTCTGGAAACCTTGGCACACTTTCTAAACTAGTTGGTTCCAACTATTCGGATTGGAGCATTTCTTTCACCTTCCTTCTTCGCTCTCAGCGCAAACATCATCACCTCACCGATGACCCTCCTCCTCCTAACTCTGCTCAATTTGATGACTGAGATGCGAGTGATGCGCTTGTCCGCACTTGGCTGGCCAACAACCTCTCTGATGAATGCCTTCCCGTCATCTGCCATGATGAGACGGTCAAGGCTGCATGGCTTCACCTCGCTGCTCTCTATTCGAAGGGGGCTAGACGTCCCGCATTTATACTCTCTATGCGGACCTCTTCGCTCGCCCTTCCATGTCTCCTACTGCGGCTTATCAGCAGGTTCAGGCTCTTGGCGCCGAGATCCTCCATAATCGCTCCTTCTCTGCAGACTTGGCCGAGCAACACAAGCACTTCCAGGAACTCCTGGTTGTTTGTTATCTTCTGATCCTTCCTGAATCCTTTGATATGATCCACCAGCAATCTTGGGTGAGGCGGAGTCTCCCACTCTGGATGCCACTGTGGCTCGCATCGCCGCTGTTACTTCTCTGCTCCAGCGTCCTCTGTTGTCCTCCCCTCCTCCATAAGACTCCTATGCTCACCAGGCTCAGCGGGGTGGCACTAGTGGCCACAGCCAGTCAGGCGGGCATGGTTCGTCCCGGTTCCTTTGCTCTCACTGTGGTCGTACCGGCCATTCTGTTGACCGTTGCTGGCAGAAACATCCTCATCTTTGCCCCTCCAGTGATGCATCTTCCTCAACCTCCGCATCCTCTCGGCCGTCTGCCTCTGTGGACACGACTTCAGGTAGTGCCCACGTCGTTACCCAAGGTAAATGGATGAATGACTCTGGTGCTACAAATCACATGACCGACAATCCTCATTAATTCTCTCTCCTCGAAACACATGATCGATTGCCCTCGGTTCGTGTTTCAGATGGTTCACCTTTCCCGGTTCATGTGACGGGCATAGTTCAAGTCACCCCGTCGCTTTGCTTGGCGGACACCCTCTATGTCCCGAAGTTCTCTTGCAATTTATTATCCGTTACTACTTTATGCATGCAACTTCAGTGCTCCGTCTTATTCACTCCAACTTCTTGATCTTTCCAAGACCCGAGGACCCAATGGACGATTGTTACTAGGACTGAGAGCGGCGGGCTCTACTTCCTCGACAACATTTCCGCTCTGTCCGCCTACTCCTCTTCTCCAGATTTGCTTCAATGGCATCTTCGCCTTGGACATCCCCCTACTCGAATTCTTCGTCAGCTTTTGCCCCACTTACCTCAGACCAGTCCTCCGCTCAACTGTGATGCGTGTCATCTTGGAAAACATCATCGCTCCTCCTTCCCGCCGAAGCAAGGCCGTGGATCTTCTCGCCCGTTTGATCTCATTCATTCTGATGTCTGGGGTCCTGCTCCTACCCTCACCATTGGTCGGGGTAGTTCCTACTTTGTCACTTTTATTGATGATTTCTCTAGATGTACCTGAGTGTATCTATTAAAAGATCGCTCTGAACTCTTTTCTATCTAGCAATCCTTTTATTATATGATTAAACTCAGTTTGATATTTCTATTAAAGTCTTTCGCTCTGATAATACTAAGGAATATCTTAGTCATGAGTTTTCCTCTTTTTGTATGGAACATGGTCTCGTTCATCAGACCAGCTGTGTTTACACCTCCCAGCAAAATGGGGCGGCGGAGCGTAAAAACTGTCGACTCCTTGATGTCACTCGCACTCTCATGACGCAGATGCAGGTGCCTCTCTTCTACTGGGGCTATGCTGTGCTTCTCGCCTGCTATCTCATCAATCGCCTTCCCTCTATGGTTCTATATGGCCAGACCCCCTTCTCCATTCTATACCCGAGCAAGGAACCATTTCCTCTCCCTCTCCATATCTTTAGATATACGGATTTTCTACATGCTCCGTCCACTACCCGTGACAAGCTTTCCCCCCGTTCCACCAAGTTTTTCTTATTGGGTTACTCTACCACTCAAAAAGGCTATTATTGTTATGACCCTGTTCTGCGCAAGCAGTTTGTCTCCGCAGACGTGACCTTCTTCGAGAATGCATCCTAATTCTCTCCTGAATCTCCTCTTCCTCCTGATGTCTCTGATTCTCCACCATCTCTCTCCGTTCCTTCCATGCATATCAATGTCTTCCCTCTTACCTCATCTCCTCCTCCGTCTCCTTCTCTCTCCTTCATACCCCCTCCACCTTCTCTCTCTTCTCCACAGCCGTCTCTCTAGTCCCGGGCCAGCCTTCTCCGCCACGGACGCTCCGGTCACTAAGGCACGCATCGACCTGGATCTTCCCATTGTTCTTCGCAAAGGGGTGCAGGCGTGTATTCAACACCCGCTTATGGCAGTTGTTTCCTATGATCGGCTTACTCATTCTCGCAGGTGTTTTGCCTTGGCTATCTCGGCTACTGCCACTCCCCGCACCTACCAGGAGGCTCTTGCTATTCCTCATTGGAAATCTGCCATGGATGAAGAGATCGCCACTCTTACTGAAAGGGGTACCTGGACCCTTGTTCCTCCACCAATGTGAACTGATGTGGTTGGCTATCGCTGGGTGTTTGTTGTGAAATTTCACCCCGACGACACTATGGATCGCTACAAGGCCCGGATGGTGGCCAAAGGCTTCACTCAGACTTATGGGGTTGATTACTTTGATACTTTCTCTCTAGTTGCTCGCCTCAGCACCATCCTGGTTCTTCTCTCTGTGGCTGTCAACAGGGATTGGGCTATTTCCCAGCTTGATGTCAAGAATGCCTTTCTCTATGGGAATCTTCAGGAGGACGTCTACATAGAGCAACCTCCTGGGTATGTTGCTCAGGGGGAGACACGAGTATGCCAGTTGAAGAAGGCCATTTATGGCCTAAAGAAGAGCCCTCGGGTGTGGTTCGACAAGTTCAGTGGCATTGTGGCTGCCATCGACTTTGCAAGGAGTTCGACCGATCACTCCTTGTTTATTTGAAAAACCAGCTCGGGACTGGGGGTTTTGGCAGTGTATGTGGATGATATTCTTCTTACTGGCGATAACCAGGCTGGGGTGGACTTGACTACGAAACACCTCTGTCAACACCTGGTCACGAAGGATATGGGCTCCCCAAAATACTTTTTGGGGATAGAAATCTCTCTGAAGCTTGACTCGTTGGTTCTCTCCCAACAGAAGTATGCTCTTGATCTTCTACAAGAGGCAGGATTGACTGGTGCCAAACCGGCCCGGTATCCCATGGCTACTGGAGAAGACAAAACATAGAAAGATGACTCACCTCTTCTATCTGATGTCACGAGGTACAGATGTCTGGTGGGCAAACTCATTTATCTCACGGTGACCAGACCCGAAATCTCCTATGTTGTAGGCAAGGTTAGTCAGTTCATGCAAGCTCCTAGGGAATGCCATCTTCAGTCTGCCTTGAAGATATTTAAGTATGTCAAAGTAGCACCAGGAAAAGGGCTACTCTTTCAGAAGAATGGTCATCTGAGGGTTGAAGCCTACTCAGATTCTAGCTATGCGGATGATAAAGGCGATCATAAATCTACATCAGGTTTTTGCACATTTGTTGGAGGAAATCTTGTGAGCTGGAAGAGCAAGAAATAGTCTATTATCTCTAGATCCAGTGTAGAAGCTGAATATCGGAGTATGGCGTCAACCACATGTGAGTTGAAATGGTTGTGCGCTCTCATGCTTGACCTAGGAGAGGTCTATGACTATCCTCTTCCTATGTTCTGTGACATCAAGGCCGCTATATACATATCCAAAAATCCAGTCTTCTATGAGAGAACAAAACATATAGAAGTCGACTACCATTTCATTCAGGAAGAGGTCTTGAAGAAACAGATTTGTACTCCATTCGTCACCTCCGACAAAGAGTTGGCGGATATCTTCACAAAACCGGTTTCTACTTCCTTCTTCCACATTTGTGACAAGCTAGGCATGATTGATATCTATGCTCCAGCTTGAGGGGGAGTGTTGAAGTATGAGATCGAGCGATTTGGCGGTCTAAGTCTGGCGGGTTGTTGACCGCGCGGTCTGGCGGTCTAAGTCTGGCGGGTTGTTGACCGCGCGGCCTAGCGGTCAATCTCCAGCGGTTTGGTATCCCGACTGTTGCTGTTTGCAGTCCGAGCGGTCTGGCAGTTTCTCTCAGACGATTTGGAGACTGGGCGGTCTAGCGGTCTCCTAATGCGACTTGTTTTCTTCCTTCTGGTGTTGCCGAACGGTTAGCCCATTTGTCTAACCGCTCGGCCTGTTCGGTCTGTTTATTTTCTAACCGCACAGCTATGTAATTTTTTAGTCCCACATTGTTTACTTGTACTCTCTCCTTTCTCCTCCATTCTATAAAAGAGAGGTCATACCTTTTTAAATGATATCTTTTTGGATAATAAAACTTTTAATTATTCAAATTTCCGTCTTGTTTTTTAGTCGTCTGTTCACTACTTTTACAGAAGAAGTTTATGTTGAACAACCCCCAGTTTTTATCTCTTCTACTCATCCCTCATATGTTTTTAAATTGCATAAAGCTCTCTATGGTCTAAAGTAAGCTCCAATAGCTTGGTATGAGATCTTATCTAGCCTCTTGATAGAGCACAAGTTCTCTAGAGGCATGGTAGATATGACCCTTTTTACTAAGATGCATCATGATAAAATTTTGGTATTACAAATATATGTAGATGACATCATTTTTGGCTCTACAGATCCCAAACTATGTAAGAGATTCTCTGATCTAATGCATTCAAAGTTTGAGATGAGTAGCATGGAGAGAGCTATCATACTTCCTTGTCCTACAAGTGAAGTAATCCCCTGATGGCATATTCATATCCCAATCTAAATATGCAAATGAGCTTATTAAGAAATTTGGTATGGCGATGCCTCCTCTATGAAAACTTCCATGGCTGCTAATGCTGTGATTGACTCTGATGAACATGGAAAACCAGTTGATCAGACCAAGTATAGGGCCATTATTATATCACTACTATATCTCACAACAAGTAAACCAGACATCATGTTTGCTACATGCCTTTGTGCTAGGTTCCAAGTGAACCCTAAGGAATCTCATCTTATTTTCATTAAAAGGATTTTGAGATATATAAAGAGTTGCCCTAATCTAGGACTCTGGTATCCAACAGAGTCAGCATTTGCGCTTACTGGATTTTCTGATGCTAACTATGCTGGATGTAGAGTAGATAGGAAAAGCACATCTGGAACATGCCAGTTCCTAGGTGATAGTCTTGTGTCTTAGTTTTGTAAAAAGCAAACATCAGTGTCCACTTCAACTACAGAGGCTGAATACATTGCAGCTGGTAGTTGTTGTTCACAAATTTTGTGGATACAAAATCAACTACTGGATTATGGATACACCTTAAATAATTCAATCATACTTTGTGATAGTACCAGTGCAATTTCTATTGCACATAATCCAGTGCATCATAGCAGGACAAAGCATATAGATATAAGACATCATATCATAAGAGATTGTGTGGACAAATAGAAAATTAATCTTGAATTTATCTCCACTGATTTGCAAAGGTCAGATATTTTCACCAAGCCCTTGAATGAATCTAAACATTTGTTCTTTCTGAATCAGTTAGGAATGATAGATGAAAATGCTTAATTTTAAATTTGTCCTTAGTGTAAACGATCTGGAAACAATTCGTCGACCTGAGATCGACGATTTGCAAACTTATCGTTGGGAGTTCGTCGACCGGAGATCGACGAAATCTCTGTGTGAAGTCAGTTTCGTCGACCTGAGATAGACGATCCTGTTTCAGGAAATATTTCTGTGGATGATGAATATCTCCATATCTTCAGTCTGAGATCGACGAATTTATCTCTTCATGAAATTTTTCGGCAACCTGAGATCGAAGAATTTTCTTTTCGCAGGATGAAGCTTGTCGTTTCACATTCTGAAAAACCTTATAACCAGGTTTTCTTCGAGCTCAATTCCGCGCTTTCAGTTCTCTTGCACTTGATCTCTCTCTTTCTCTGTTGCAGGTGATCATGGAAATTCCAGCAAGCGCTCTTGCAGCAATGAAATTTGACATGGGTTTTGACATCGACTTCGAGTCGTTTCAATTCTCAGATCAAATCTTTCTTGATATTCTAAGGCTGTTCGAAGATCTACAGTTAAAGAATCTGATGACTACCAGTATAAAGATTGCAGCGACTGAAATTCGAGAATGGGTTTACACTCTATCATTTCCAGATGATGATACACTGATTGGAACGATCTCGGGTAATGCCGTTTCACTTACCCCTGATGTTTTAACTGAATTTTTTGGTTTATCGAATGGAGAAGAGGACTTAGAAATCTATTCTGCTGAGTTTGATGAAATGCTGAATCGAATGGGTTATTCTGGTGACAACCTAACAAATTGTAGAATAAACATCTATCTGCAAATTATAAGTTTCTGGCAGATGTTATGGGAAAAGTTTTGCTGGGCAAACACACCGCCCATGATTACATAACTAGACAACAGTTCCTTGTGATGAGTGCAGTGGCAAACAAGAAGGCCGTGAACTGGGCCAAAATTATGTTTGAATTAATTAAGAAGAAAACTAAAAAAAGAGGTGTGCTTTGGAAGGATTTTGGGAATCTTCCTTCAAGCCAAGGCTGCTGAATCCCTGATCTCCCCAACCATATTCATAAATGCCTCCAAGAGGCATACCTGCGCCTTGTTTGGCAGGTGGGAGAGGAACATTCCTAAGCCATCCAGGGCTTCCTCTTCCAGAACTTCTGAGGGTACAAGGGCAAATCCAGCCACTCCCCACCCTGCTGAAAATGTTCCACCTCCACCTCCACCACCTCTAGCTTTCCCAATTCATCTCTCTTCACCAGTTCATACAACAGTCCATACTCTTACACCAACCATCATCTCCAGTGCATCATCCACAAACTCATATTCACTCTCCTACAACAACTCCATCACAACTTGGTTCACCACCCTCATCTCCTCTACCACCACATCTAGCTAACATTCCCCTTTCCAACCCTCTCTCAATACCATCATTCAATCTACTGTCATCCCCCATTCATAACCCATCTTCACTAGATGAGCAAATGCCAGATTCTCTACCTCCTCCTCCACCATCATCTTTCATCCACACTTCTGTATCCACTGAGACACCTCCTGAATTCATGCAATTAGACCCCTCTTTCATTCCACCTCTTCTGGCTATTCTCACTCGTCTCATCAGAAACCTCATAGCAGAGGCTATTTCACCTCTTGCTTCTTCTATCTCATCCCTTGCTGCTTAAATTTCTGCCCTCTCTGTCCCTCCTTCTTTCAGTCAGGGGCCTAGCTACAGTGCCTACTGAAACCAGGCAGGGGGAGATACTCTATGAAGAAGTAGCTCCAGCAGTAGCAGAAGCAGAAGTAGAAGCAGAAGCAACAGCAGACATAGCTATTCCTTGTGATTTGATTGATTTTAATTGAATCTGATATGGATATGGATAAGAACGTTATTGATGAAATAAACACTGTTGGTGATTACATTATCAATCCCACATTAGATATTTTGAGTTTGTTAAATATTTTTGATACAGTTCATTTGAACTCTCTTCCAGAAAACAACCTAAAGCCTTTTATGGCTATAGTTCCTTACACCTCTCCAATAAGCCCCAAAGTTGCCATGCAACTCAAGGTTAGTTTTGCAAGTTTAGAGGCTCATGTTATTCCATCTCCTCTAAGTGCAGATTCTCTCATTATTTCATCCCCTCCCAAAGCCATCTCTCCTCCAACATTCAATATGGATGACAGCCCCATGCCAGATCTGGATGAAATCATGATGGCAGACATAAAACAAGAGAACCTATTTGTTGGAACACCCTATTACTGATTTGGGTCAGGATCACTATGTCTCTTAGGAAACCTGTTTTGACCTCATTGTATAGATCTAAAGGTCAATTATAATTGAGTCTAAGGGTTAGTAGTTAGGTTTGGAAGCTGCCCTCAAGACTAGAGACTTCAGTTTTTGGAGCCCAAGTCATTTCGTCGAGCTCAGTACGATGAATCGTCGAACTCCATTCGACGATCGGTGAGATCACTTCGACAAATCGTCGAACTCCATTCGACGATCTCTGAGCTCAACTTCAACAAGTCGTCGAACTCCATTCGACGATCTTCGAGCTCAGATCGACGATCTTGACTTCAGTTTGGTTCTCAATCTCTGATCTCAGTTCGACAATAGTTGAGCTCAGATCGACGATCTCTGTTTCTGTATAAGTCCAAATCTCTGAGCTCAGTTCATCGATAGTGGAGCTCAGTTCGACGATTTTCTGAAGAGTTCAACGTTTTTCAAGATTCAAATTCAGATAGTTAAGGAATTATTGTCAGCAATTAATTCAGAGATCTTGTAGCCGTTTTTCATTTAATCTGGAGCAAGTTTCAAGGACTTTTCAAGGAATGTTTTATTGGACTTTCCTCCAGAAGACAAAAGCAATTAAGGAAGTCATTTATGACAGGCCAACGACTAACTTGGACAGTGGATCATTTCTATTCAGACAAAAGGAATAAAATATTAGATTTTTTCATTACTGAAGAAGATGAACAAGAAGTTAGAAAAATTCTCTGCAACAACAACTCTCTTCAACAACAAGAATTATAGCTCTCAAAACAACAATTACACAAGAGAAAGAAAGAGAGTTCAAGACATTCTCAGTCTCAAGATTTATACAAGAACACCATCACAAAAGGAGATCAACAAACTGAAATCTTCAGATCTCTTTTGATTCAAGTGTTCAAGGCTATCATCATTCAAGACTCCAGACACCTCACATTTCAGTTGCTGCTGAAATCATCTATTGCTGGAGATCAAATCATTTGAAGGCCTATCACCCTACTGCAAAGCTTCACTTCCTGAACAACTACAGATCTCAGGGGGAGCTTTGACAACATCCACTATCTTCTCTCCGACTGTTGACAGATAAGATCTTCTCATCCCTCTCTCACTCTCTGCTTTAAAGCGTTTTCAAACCCTTCAAAAGTTTGTGTTTGGTTTTTGACTACCTTATCAAAAGCTCATTGGTGGCAAGACACCTAATCAAAAAATCTGGTTTGGTTTTTGAGCACCTTATCAAAAGCTCATTGGTGCCCATGACACCTGATCAACTCATCCTGCAGTGGATTACTACCTAGGGTGGTAGAAGAGTGGATGTACCCAGGTTGATTGGGGAACCACTATAGCTCCTTGTGTCTTCTAGTTGCTTGTTTTTCTTTTGGTTCTGGCTGTGGCTTGTGATTAGATTCCTTTGTGATTGCTTTGTGATTATTCTGTGTTTAAATTTTCTTTATATTATTTGCTTCCCTGTTCACATAAGAATACAACAACTGTTGTAAAAGTTTTTAGCAAGCACCATACTCTATTCACCCCCCTCTAGAGTATATCATATCTAACTTGCACTTTCAATTGGTATCAGAGGGAGGTTGGTTAAATATACCACATCTTCCAGGTTGGTTAAACATACTACACTTTGGTGGTTGCACAGGCTAACACCTGAACCCAAAGATTCCTATAGTTAGATCTGCTTGTTGTAGATTTTGTTATTAGAATTATTTCTTCACAAATCATAGCCCAAAACAAAGATTATGCTAGCACCAGACCTCCAGTGTGCAATCTATCCAAGTTTGTACTTTGGAAGGCAAGGATTAGACTCGACATGAATTCTATTGATGAGGACATCTTTAATTCTGTTTTGACAGTGTGTCCAAGACCTCCAGAGAACACAAGTACAAGTGCTGTTCCACCTCCCTCAGGAACAGATGCTGACATCAAGAAATGGAAAGTTGCAGATGCAAAAGCTATGAACATTCTTGCTCAGACTATGTCTGATGAAATTTTCCAAAAGGTAGCTGAATGCAACTCAGCAAAGGAAATCTGGGATAAGTTATCTGAAATAGTCTTAGGATCTACTGATGAAAGAAAAGACGACGATCTCACCTCATATCCCAATATGAGAATTTCAAGAAAGGAGAAGCTCAGTCAGTAGCTGAAATGTATAATAGACTCAGTCTGATAGTTAATGAACTGAAGACTTTGGACAAAGAGATCTCATTGACTGAGCTAAATGACAAAATCCTAATATGCTTCCCAAGCACTTGGGACTCAAGGATCTGGCCAATCAACGATACCAGAAGTCTGAATGAGATTACAACAGAAGCTCTCTTGGGCAAGCTCAAGTCTTATGAGCTGCTCATTAAGAACAGAGAAGAAGAGCAGAAGGATGCCTCACCAGCCTCAAGAAAGGAAAAGTCAATAGCTTTCAAAGCCACTGAAGATCAGCCTGAAGACAAGGTCACAGGAAATGATGAGCTGCTTAGTCTACTGGCCAAAAGATTCTACAAAATGGCCAGGAAGGACTTCAGGAAGAGATCATACAAAGAGCATGACAAGCAAAGGTATGATAAATCAAATAATAAAGAAATTATTTGCTTTGGCTGCAGGAAACCAGGCCACATTGTGCCTGACTGTCCAGAGAACAAAAATAAGGACAGAAAGGAGAATAAAGAAAGAAGAAAAGACAAGGACTTCAAGAAGAACAGTAATGACAAACTCTCCTCAAGCAAGAACAAACACACAAGAAAGAGATTTGTTGCTGAATCTTGGAGTGAGACAGAAGAAGAATATGAAACTTCTTCCAGCTCAAGTGATGATGAGGATGATGCTGAAGAAAAGGAATTCTGCATGATGGCTATCAATGCCTCAAAACACAATTCTGATGCAGAAGAGTCAGAGTCAGACTCAGAGACTCAACTTGAAGAGGACCAGGTAATAATTTTTTTGATTTCAATTATGAGGACTTTAAGTATGAATTTAAAGCACTATGTTTAGACCTATTAAAATCTGAGAAGGAAATCATTTCTCTCAGAAATCAATTGTCTGAACACAGTACCTTAAAATCAGAAAATCTCAAACTCTCTGAGGAGTTGGAGTGCTGTACGGAGCAGATAGCTTCACTGAAAAGTGAATTATCAGAGGCCAAGAAGCTTGAAGAATCCCTCAATGGGAGAAGTATCAAGCTAATGGACATCACAAGCACAGTGAACTCAAGATTCAACAGTATACTGGGCTTGGGTGCTTCATCCAGCCAACCTATAGTACTAACAACCCCAATTAAGTTTATTTCTGATAAAGGGAAGGGAGTTGTAGAGGTAGCTAGGAAACATTCTGACTTACCCAAGAAATCAAGTGTTCAACAGAAATCGTCGAATGGAGCTAGACGATCGTCGAATGCAGATCGATGATCTCAGGAAAAATCGTTGAACTCAGGTGGACGATCTCTAAACCCTGAACTCTTCCACAGTCGATCGTCGAACGGAGCTCGACGATCTGACCTAAGATCGTCGAACGTAGCTCAACAATCGTCGAGCAGAGATCAGAGACTTGAAAACTTCTTCAAGGGTAAATCAAATTCAAATCCTAGGGGTCTTTCATCCAAACTTAACCCTTATACTGAATGGATAATACCTCCAAGGAGATATCATCCTAAAGGTTATAAGAGTCAACCAGGGATGCCATTTATTTCTGAATTTAAAGGTTATCAACCTAGGCCCAAGGTAAACTGGGTCAAAAATAAGTAAATTGTTTTATGTGCAGGTGAAGACCTATCCAACATCTAACCAACAATGGTATTTGGATAGTGGGTGCTCAAAGCACACGACAGGAAACAAGGATAACCTTACATCCTTCAAAGCCAAGCTTGGAACCAAAGTCATATTTGGTGATTCAAACTTTGGACTAACAAAAGGATATGGTGCAGTCCAGATTGGCACAGTCACATTCAAGAAAGTAGCCTATATGGAAGGATTGAAGTACAACTTGATCAGCATCAGTCAGCTATGTGATGAAGGCTACCAGGTGACTTTCAGCAAATCCCTATGCAAGATCAAATCAGAGGACAACACAACTGTGTTGACAGGTAAAAGGAAAGGTAACATCTATTTAGTAGACTTTCTTTCAACTGAAGTAGATATTTGCCTGTTTAACTCTATTAGTAGACCTAATGTTTTATGACATAAGAGACTAGGGAATATAAACCTTAGAACCATTGCTAGGCTATCCACGGACAACCTTGTTAGAGGACTACCTTCTAGCCCCTACAAGAAGGAAGGACTCTGTAGGGCTTGTCAATTAGGCAAGCAAACTAAAATAGTTTCAAGTCACTTAATAAGAGTGATTCACCTAGGATTTTGTATCTGTTACACATGGATATTTTTGGACCCATTACAGTACAAAGCTTAGGAGGGAAATCTTACACTTTAGTGGTTGTAGATGAATTCTCTAGATTCACATGAGTGTTCTTTCTGAGAAAGAAGTCTGATAACTTTAAGTGTTTGACAGAGTTTCTCAAATGCATACAGACTGAGTTCAATACTCACATTGCCCTGATCAGAAGTGATCATGGGATAGAGTTTGATTCTCTTCTTATGCAAGAGTTCTGTTAGAGTGAAGGGATCAGACACACTTTCTCAGCTCCTAGAACTCCTCAACAAAATGAAGTAGCTGAAAGGAAAAAATAGAACCCTTATTGAATCTGCCACTACATTGTTGTCAGATGCTCACCTTCCTCTATTCTTTTGGGCAGAGGCAGTGAACACCTCCAACTATGTGTTGAATAGAAGTTTAATACATAAACTGAAGGGCAAGACTCCCTATGAATTACTCAAAGGGAAGAAACCTAAAGTAGATTATTTTAGAATTTTTGGTTGTATTTGTTATATTCATAATAATGACAAGAAGTACTTAGCAAAATTTCAAGCTAAAGCTGATGTAGGAGTGTTTCTGGGATACTCCATGATCAGTAAGGCTTATAGGGTATATAATAAATCAACTCTTAAAATTGAAGAATCTGTGCATATATCTTTTGATGAATTTAACATGTCTTTCAAGGAGAAGAATACTTCTACCATAGAACCTTTGCAGGTACATTCTCTTGCTGAAGACTTGGACAGATTACAAATCATTCAAAAAGAGGAAAGCAGTGAAGATGAAGAAGACATTCAACATCCTGAAGATAAACCTCTTGAAGATCCAGATGTTGTACCACAAGAGGAAACAATAACATAGGTTGGTGAACAATCAACACCTCCTGTTGATTTAGTAACATCAAGAGACCATCCAATTTCCCAAGTAATTGGAGACATCTTAGCTGGTGTGCAAACCAGAAATCAGGTCAACCAAAACCTGTTGCACACTTGCTTCCTTTCTCAAATTGAACCTCAATCCATTCAAGATGCTGAGCAAGATCCACACTGGATCATTATAATGCAAGAAGAGTTGCATCAATTTTAAAGGAACAAAGTTTGGGAACTAGTACCAAGGCCTAAGGATCACTCTATTGTTGGAACAAAGTGGGTGTTCAGAAACAAATTGGATGATCAAGGAGTAATTGTAAGGAACAAGGCAAGGTTAGTTGCTCAAGGGTACTCTCAAGATGAAGGCATAGATTATGACGAGACTTTTGCACCAGTTGCAAGGTTGGAGGCTATTAGAATCTTCTTAGCATATGCAGCACACAAAGGCTTCAAAGTATACCAGATGGATGTAAAGAGTGCCTTTCTCAATGGACACATCAAAGAAGAAGTCTATGTCAGACAACCTCCAGGTTCTATCTCTTCATCTCATCCTGATTATGTTTTAAAATTGAATAAATCATTATATGGTCTCAAGCAAGCTCCTAGAGCATGGTATGAGACCCTAGCATGCTTTCTCCTGAAAAATGAGTTTATAAGGGGTAGAGTAGACCAAACTCTTTTTATTAGAACCCATAAGTCCCATACCCTACTAGTACAAATCTATGTAGATGATATTATTTTTGGTTCTACTGATTCAAATTTGTGCAGAAGGTTCTCCAATCTAATGCATTCTAAATTTGAAATGAGTAGCATGGGTGAGCTATCCTTCTTCCTAGGATTGCAAATCAAACAACATGCTGAAGGCATATTTATTTCTCAAACCAAGTATGCAAAGGAATTGGTCAAGAAATTTGGTATGTATGAAGCATCTTGTGTGAAAACACCTATGCCTACTAATGCTGTATTAGATGCTGATGAACATGGGAAACCTGTTGATCAGACAACATATAGAGCAATGATTGGCTCTTTATTGTACCTTACAGCTAGTAGACCTGACATAACGTTTGCTACATGCATATGTGCTAGATTCCAAGTCAACCCTAGAGAGTCACACCTAACATTAGTAAAAAGGATTCTCAAGTATGTAAAAAGTTGTCCAAATCTAGGTCTCTGGTATCCAAAAGATTCAGCATTTGACTTAACTGGATTTTTTGATGCTGATTATGCTGGATGCAGAATTGACAGGAAAAGCACCAGTGGAACTTGTCAGTTTCTTGGTGACAGACTTGTCTCCTGGTTTTGCAAGAAACAAACACCTGTGTCAACTTCAACTGCTGAAGCTGAATATATGGCTGCAGGTAGTTGTTGTTGTAACACCCCCATCCGTCGCATGGCATATAACAGAAGGTCCAGCTGGAACCCGACGCCATATACCACAGACAGTCGGAAGGGTTACTAAATGAATAAATCAAACCAACCAATTAATACCACACGTCCTAAACACAGAGCATTCTAGCGGAAGATTTTAAAGTTGAAAGAACCCAAAATTAAATCCATCAACATGAATGTCCACATTTACAACTACAAGAACGAACCCCAAATACACTGAAACAGGTACATGGCCTTATGGCCTTACAAATGTTCATAAATATAACATGTCTTACATACATCGGCTCGCAGGCCGGCCATACATGAGAACTGTAAAAACAATTATTCTACGGCCTTCTAGGGTCAGCACAGCAACATGGGCTCCAGCCCGCTATTTGGCACTCGGCTCCGCAGCACCTGCAAGCACATACCACCGCACGGTGGCAAATAAAGCAACGGTCAGCTAAAAGCCGACCAAATTATAACGACCCCGCCCCTTACTCGGGACGGCGGTGCTCTTTCCCTGCAAAACATTAGCCCAACAATATATATATATCGCAATAATAATTCGCCACAGGTGTAGGCTCGCACGGCCAAACACCCCGTGCACTCAGGGCACATTCATGGTGAACCCTGACAAATCAGTGCATTCACCACCATCCCTAGGATGGCAACAATATGTGAGCATTTAGCCTTTCTGACCACCGTCTAAGGCTCCGACTATGCCAACGGCCAGTCCCCGTCTTCGGGTCTCTCGCACCGAACCACATAGCCTAGGTCCAATTCCACTTGCCCGTTGCTCACGCCGCATGTCCAATTTAAGGAACTTTGCGCGGGCCAAGCTTCTCTCGGATCCCAAATTTCCCAAAACAATCTCATAACCCAGTTATGATCAAGGCCGGTTCCCAGACCGCCAAGTTAGCAGAACACGTTTCCGCTCAGTTTTCCGGGTGCGCCTTGAAGCTAACCTTCAAGGATCCCTGCTGCAATCTACCGCGTAGAAACCCGAAAAATCCAAAGCACGGAGTCTTCTCCGGCAAAACCATATCAAATGCAACATCACCGATCCAGACAAAACACGTCCGGGTAGGCTTCACACACAATGCCTATGCCCGTACTTACGATTCCGGGCTCTACATGCAACACAAGGGGGACTATTCCCGTCAACCCCAAGGAACACCACGCACTCACCGCATACTCGCGGGAGCGGGATTCCTTATGCAGAAAGAAAGAGATTCAAGCGCTCGAGTTGAGAATCGTTACCCTTGTAGTCCGTTTTGGCGCCATGGAAAAACTACGCGGTTAGCACTCTTCGCAATGACCTTCCCTCCACGGATCCGCTCTCCGATTTCGAAACGGTGCTCCGATGCTCCGCCGGCGGCCGGAAACCTCCTTCTTCTTCCTCTCCTCTCTCACTTTGGAAGGGGAGAACTTTGGAGAGAAAATGAGGGAATAACTCCCTATTCCCGGCCTTAACAGAGCAGGATTTAATCTGGGCCATTGGATCCTAATTAAAGAAAATGAACGGCTCGGATCTGCACAAAATTCCCCAGACCTGGGCCGCACACGGCTTGGCACACGGCCGTGTCCAAGGCCGTGTGCCTCGATCCAGGCACGATCGTCGAACTGAGAAATGCACACGGGCCAAGACACGCCCGTGTCTGACCTGACACGCCCGTGTCGGGATCCTCGACACGCCCGTGTTCGTGGGCGTGTCACGCATAACCGCCACGACAACGGACACGACCCATCAGGACACGGGTAGGGACACGGGTTGGCACACGCCCGTGTCGGATGACACGCCCGTGTCATCCGGCCGTGTTCCTGGCCGTGTCCTTCTCGGGTTGGAAACGGCCAAAAATCACCAGCCAGACACGGCCTTGGACACGCCCGTGTCCTAGGCCGTGTACCCCTACAGGCACCAAAAACTCTTTTTCCGCGACCGACTCGCACACAAAATTCGGGGCGTTACAAATCTCCCCCACTTAAGGAATTTCGTCCCGAAATTAAGCAAAGGTACACGAAAGCTAAATGATACCTGAGTGGAATAACTCGGGGTATTCCTCCAACATAGCTTGCTATCGCTCCCAAGAAAGCTCCTCACGTCCGCAATTATCCCAACGGACTTTAACCATTCTGACCTCCTTGTTGCGGAGTCATTTGACCGCAACGTCTTCAATTCGTACTGGTCTGACCCTTGTTGTTAACTCATAATCAACCGGTACCTGATTGTCTACAACGATCTGCGAAGGCTCTTGCACTGCCTTACGCAACACCGATACGTGGAATACGTCATGCAGCCCACTCAACTCCGTCGACAGCTTCAACCTATACGCCGCCTCGCCAACACGCTCCAGGATTTCAAATGGTCCAAGGTATCTCGGACTCAGCTTCTTCAAGCGTCGAACCCGCGATACACCCTTGAACGGCTTGATTTTTAAATATACCATGTCGCCAACGTTGAACTCCACATTTCTATGTTTGGCATTGTAGTACTTTGACTGTCTATCCTGAGCAATCTTCAGCCTTTCCTGGATTGTCCGTATCATTGAAGTGACATCTTCCACCGCTTGACGTTTATACAACTTTGATTCGCCTGCCTCCAACCAAGACAACGACGTACGACACTTCCTCCCGTACAAAGCTTCGAAAGGCGCCATTCCAATGCTTGCCTGAAAGCTATTGTTGTACGCAAACTCCACCATGTACAGGTGATCCTCCCAATGCTTCCCGAAATCTAGGACGCACATGCGAAGCATGTCCTCCATAGTTCTGTTGACTCTCTCAGTTTGGCCATCTGTCTGTGGGTGAAAGGCTGTGCTGAACTTTAGCTTAGTACCCAACAGACCATGCACCAACCTCCAGTCATTTGACGTGAAGCGTCCATCACGATCACTAACAATACTGCGAGGCACACCATGCAGTCGTACAATATTATCCACGTAGAGTTTGGCTAACCTTTCTACTGGATCTTCCTTTCTCATTGGGATAAAGTACGACACCTTTGTCAATCTATCTACGACCACCCAAATGGCATCATTTCCTTTCTGCGACTTCGGCAAACCGTGCACAAAATCCATAGATATATCGTCAAACTTCCATTCTGGGATAGGAAGTGATTTCAAGAAACCTCCGGGCTTCTGACATTCCGCCTTCACCAATGCACAAGTACGACACTTGGCCACATAAAGCGCCACATCCTTCTTCAAACCCGGCCACCAGAATAATTTCTTCATGTCTCTATACATCTTCGTGCTTCCCGGGTGGATTGAGTATTTGGTATGATGAGCCTCATACATCAACTCCTCCCGAATATTATCCGCACTAGGAACGCATAGACGACCGTCCTTCCTTAGCAACCCATCTTCAACCACAAACTGGGAATTTGACCCATCCAAAGATCCATCTAGGATTTGCTTCATGCTGCTATCCTGAACCAAAGCCCGTCGAACTCTATCCGCTAGGTCACACTGCACCTCTGTCCAAAACAGTTTCGCCTCGGCACTAGACTGCTTGTCAACGCAAGATATCTCCAATGCCTCCAACTCTTGGACCAATCTCTTATCATGCACTGATAACCAGTTGGCTTGTGCGGGAATCTTACGACTCAACGCATCCGCCACTACATTTCCCTTCCCAGGCACATAATGTATCTTGAAGGTGTAGTCCCCTAAGAACTCCATCCACCTCCTCTGCCTCATGTTCAGATCTTTTTGGTCCAATAGGTACTTCAAACTCTTATGATCGGTGTAAATATCTACCTTCACACCGTACAGATAGTGCCTCCAAAGCTTTAGAGCAAAAATCACGGCCGCTAACTCTAAGTCGTGGACCGGATAATTCCTCTCGTGAACCTTCAATTGTCGTGAACCATAAGCTATCACTCTCCCATGCTGTAGCAGAACACAGCCCAAACCACTGCCTGAAGCATCACTATCAATCTCGAACCCTTCGGTACCACTTGGCGAACATAAAATAGGCGCCGTGGTCAACCGCCTCTTCAATTCTTCAAAAGCCTGTTCGCACTCCGGAGACCACACAAACTTCTGATCCTTTCTTGTCAACGTCGTGAGTGGTAGTGCTATCCGCGAGAAGTTCTCTACGAAGCGCCTGTAGTAGCCAGCAAGTCCCAGAAAACTCCGGACCTCTGCCACCGTAGTCAAAGTAGGCCACTCCCGTATCGCCACTATCTTCGCCGGATCCACAGCTATTCCTTCTCCACTGACAACATGACCAAGGAACGCTATCGAGGATAACCAGAATTCACACTTGGAGAACTTTGCATATAACTGACTTTTCCTCAATGTTTCCAACACCATGTGTAAATGCTTGTAGTGATCCTCCTCGCACCGCGAATATACCAGGATATCATCAATAAATACTATCACGAACTGATCCAAGTATTCTCTGAACGTCCTATTCATCAGATCCATAAACACGGATGGAGCATTCGTCAACCCAAACGGCATAACCGTGAACTCGTAATGCCCAAACCGCGTACTGAATGCTGTCTTTGGAATGTCGCTCTCCCTTATCCTCAACTGATAGTAACCAGACTTCAAATCTAACTTCGAATATACAGTTGACCCAACCAACTGATCAAATAGATCGTCAATCCTCGGGATTGGATATTTGTTCTTCTCCGTAAGTTTGTTCAATTCCCGATAATCGATACAAAGCCGCAAGCTCCCATCTTTCTTCTTAACAAAGAGAACTGGTGCGCTCCAAGGCGACGAACTTGGACGCACATAACCTTGCTCTAGCAACTCCTGCAGTTGCACCCTCAACTCTGCCATTTCTCTTGGGGCTATCCGATAGGGGGAGCATGACACCGATTTGGCACCCGGTACCAGCTCTATAGTAAAGTCTATCTCCCACTGAGGAGGGGCTCCTGGGAGATCATCTGGAAACACATCAGGATATTCAGACACAACTGGGATGTTGCCCAAACTAGGTTTAGGCGTCGAAGTCTACACTAGAGTGACATACAGTTCTGCCCCAGACCGAACTGCCGGGAACACCTGAAGGGCTGACATCAAAATCTTACCCGACCCCTTGATGCCCGCGAAAGTCACCTCATGACTAGCTCTCAACTGACCCACTAGCAACTTCGATCAACGTATGTCTGCTGCTCCGAGAGCCTGACCATACTAAAGATCACGTTGAACTCTCCTAGCGGTAGAAACAATGCCTGCAAATCAAACTTTTGACTCACAATCCATACCTAAACGCAACAGATTCTATCTGCGCGCATCGAGCACTACTAGTCAACAACACATCCATTAAGACTTTTGCCATCGGAAGATATATTCCGACACGTAATACAATTCCTTTGGGCAAACGGAGACACAAAGCCCCCTTTAACGAACGGTGCTCGCGCCGGATAAACGAAATTCAGAACAACGCTTAGCACAAGCGGTTCTAGGTTAACATGCACAAAGACTACAAGTGTCTAAAGCTAAATGCTAGAATTTTAAACCTTACCTGTCACCACGTCTGCTTGCTTTCTGTCCTCTTGCTGACCAAGCTTGTACTCTTCAGACTTCCTTTCGGACTTTGCACGTCCACTCCAACACTCACGTGCAAAATGTCCCACTTTTTCGCAGATATAGCAAGCTCTTGGGACTCGACTTGTAGTTGCTCCCGACGCACCAGAAGAAGGGGCTGAGTTCGAAGTCTTCAGCTTCTTATTCCAACTGCGGACATCGGACTTTGAACTTGGCCCTTTGAACTGTGGTTTCTTAGTACCAGAGTCCTCACCTGCTCCTGACATAGCTTCCTTAATCTTCTGAGCACCATCCCAACATTCTCGGGCAAAGTGTCCTTTCTTTCCACAAGTATGACAGTTGTAAGCAACCTTGCTAGTCGATGATCTAACCTTCTTCTTCAGCATTTTGCAAGATGCACCCCTCATAGGAATTGCAGAGTTCGATACCCTACTCACTGGTATCTGGTGAATTTTTCCCATTTCCACTTCCAAAGATCTGGCCGACTCTACCAAGGCTCGGAATCCCATTAGTTTTGGTCCTAGAAGTGGAATTCGCAGTTCGTCACGTAGACCACTATAGAATCTATCGACTATAGACCTCTCGTTCTCCAACTCAAAGCATGGGTAGCGGCTTATCAAAAGGAATGCCTGCAAATACTCATCAACTGAGTGCGTACCCTGCACCAAGCACATATTCAACGGCTGACCTGATGGCCTCCTAAATGTCATTTGATTCAACACACCACCCGACATTGAAGTCATCTCGGGGACAAGAGGTTGCACATTGCTTCCTTGCTGTGCACTAGTCATAGCGAGCACCACTTCAACGATCCTTCTTATGGTTTCTAACGAAAGAGGGGTATCAAGCGCGCCACTGGGTGCACTATAATCCTCAGAAACCAGATGTTCTGTCGGCTCTACGCCACTCCCGGTCACCTATAGTCATACAAAACACCAATAAGTGACCAAACAAAATTGCAAAAAGCAATTATAGGAACGCGCAGGTTCCTCAACCACGAGTATTTTTCATTCCTAAGTGGACATTCATGGGTTCTTTTTAATGTTATAACGATGACGCACACATGTGCTCACCACCCCTTAAAAGAATTCGCCCACGAATTCATTTAAGCTTGACCGTAACCAGAAGTCTGATACCAAATTGTAACACCCCCATCCGTCGCATGGCATATAACAGAAGGTCCATCTGGAACCCGACGCCATATACCACAGACAGTCGGAAGGGTTACTAAATGAATAAATCAAACCAACCAATTAATACCACACGTCCTAAACACAGAGCATTCTAGCGGAAGATTTTAAAGTTGAAAGAACCCAAAATTAAATCCATCAACATGAATGTCCACATTTACAACTACAAGAACGAACCCCAAATACACTGAAACAGGTACATGACCTTATGGCCTTACAATGTTCATAAATATAACATGTCTTACATACATCGGCTCGCAGGCCGGCCATACATGAGAACTGTAAAAACAATTATTCTACGGCCTTCTAGGGCCAGCACAGCAACATGGGCTCCAGCCCGCTATTCGGCACTCGGCTCCGCAGCACCTGCAAGCACATACCACCGCACGGTGGCAAATAAAGCAATGGTCAGCTAAAAGCCGACCAAATTATAACGACCCCGCCCCTTACTCGGGACGGCGGTGCTCTTTCCCTGCAAAACATTAGCCCAACAATATATATATATCGCAATAATAATTCGCCACAGGTGTAGGCTCGCACGGCCAAACACCCCGTGCACTCAGGGCACATTCATGGTGAACCCTGACAAATCAGTGCATTCACCACCATCCCTAGGATGGCAACAACATGTGAGCATTTAGCATTTCTGACCACCGTCTAAGGCTCCGACTATGCCAACGGCCAGTCCCCGTCTTCGGGTCTCTCGCACCGAACCACATAGCCTAGGTCCAATTCCACTTGCCCGTTGCTCACGCCGCATGTCCAATTTAAGGAACTTTGCGCGGGCCAAGCTTCTCTCGGATCCCAAATTTCCCAAAACAATCTCATAACCCAGTTATGATCAAGGCCGGTTCCCAGACCGCCAAGTTAGCAGAACACGTTTCCGCTCAGTTTTCCGGGTGCGCCTTGAAGCTAACCTTCAAGGATCCCTGCTGCAATCTACCGCGTAGAAACCCGAAAAATCCAAAGCACGGAGTCTTCTCCGGCAAAACCATATCAAATGCAACATCACCGATCCAGACAAAACACGTCCGGGTAGGCTTCACACACAATGCCTATGCCCGTACTTACGATTCCGGGCTCTACATGCAACACAAGGGGGACTATTCCCGTCAACCCCAAGGAACACCACGCACTCACCGCATACTCGCGGGAGCGGGATTCCTTATGCAGAAAGAAAGAGATTCAAGCGCTCGAGTTGAGAATCGTTACCCTTGTAGTCCGTTTTGGCGCCATGGAAAAACTACGCGGTTAGCACTCTTCGCAATGACCTTCCCTCCACGGATCCGCTCTCCGATTTCGAAACGGTGCTCCGATGCTCCGCCGGCGGCCGGAAACCTCCTTCTTCTTCCTCTCCTCTCTCACTTTGGAAGGGGAGAACTTTGGAGAGAAAATGAGGGAATAACTCCCTATTCCCGGCCTTAACAGAGCAGGATTTAATCTGGGCCATTGGATCCTAATTAAAGAAAATGAACGGCTCGGATCTGCACAAAATTCCCCAGACCTGGGCCGCACACGGCTTGGCACACGGCCGTGTCCAAGGCCGTGTGCCTCGATCCAGGCACGATCGTCGAACTGAGAAATGCACACGGGCCAAGACACGCCCGTGTCTGACCTGACACGCCCGTGTCGGGATCCTCGACACGCCCGTGTTCGTGGGCGTGTCACGCATAACCGCCACGGCAACGGACACGACCCATCAGGACACGGGTAGGGACACGGGTTGGCACACGCCCGTGTCGGATGACACGCCCGTGTCATCCGGCCGTGTTCCTGGCCGTGTCCTTCTCGGGTTGGAAACGGCCAAAAATCACCAGCCAGACACGGCCTTGGACACGCCCGTGTCCTAGGCCGTGTACCCCTACAGGCACCAAAAACTCTTTTTCCGCGACCGACTCGCACACAAAATTCGGGGCGTTACAGTTGTTCACAAATATTGTGAATTCAAAACCAACTCCTAGACTATGGCTACAACTTAGAGAAGTCAAAAATATTTTGTGATATTACCAGTGCTATTTATATAGCACAAAATCCAGTCCGCCATAGTAGGAAAAAACACATAGAAATTAGGCATCACTTTTTAAGGGATAATGTTGAGAAAAATAAAATTGAACTTCAATATATCCCAACTGATTTGCAAAGGGGAGATATTTTCACCAAACCCTTGGATGAAAAGAAACATACCTTCTTCCTAAATCAGTTAGGAATGTTAGATGGAGGAAGTCTAAAATAATATCCAAGATTTTAAAACTCTAAAAATTGACCAAGACTAGGCAAACATCTTGATTTTTCTAGTATATAGAGTGTTTCTGGTCTTTGAACTGCGCTCAACGATTTTCCCCCAGATCATCAAACGGAGATCGACGCTTTACGAAATCGTCGACTAGAGTTCAGCGCTTCTCAGATAGTGCTCAACTATCTCTCCAGGCCAGCGATCGTCGAACGAAGCTCGATGATTTTGTTTTCTGAACTATCGTCGAACGGAGCTCGACGCTCTCCAATATCGTCAAACGGAGATCGACGATGTTGATGACCTTTCAGTTTCCTTTAGAAGCCCTGATCGTCGAACTGAGTTCAACGATATTTCCTTTTCTGCGTCGAACCCTAATATAAAACTCTTTTTTCGGCCGTCGTTCTCCCTTGCGCTTTCATACTTTCTGCAAAAATTCTCTTTCCCTCCAAACTTCTCTACACTTGGTCGTTTGTTTGTTGATTTTTGCAGGAAACAATGGCCGTCTTAGTTGCAGTCCTGGCCGCCATGACATTTGATGCAGGATTTGATATAGATATGGACTATTTCAATAACAGTGATTAGATTTTCCAAGATATTCTAGAATTTTTCAAGGAACAAAAGCTAGTTACTATCATGTCCACCAGAATCAAGTTACCTGCTGATGAAATAAAGGAATGAGTATATACTGCCCACAACCAGGATCAGAATACAGTTGTTGGATCAATATCAGGAACCCAGGTACCTCTGACTCCTACCATCTTGACAGAGGTTTTTCAATTACATTCTAGAGAGAATTCTGCTGAAATGTCTGGAGAAGAATTTTCTACTATGCTTGATAGAATGGGTCATTCTGATGCAAACCCTAGCAAGCTGCCTAAGAAACATTTGGCTGTTGAGTACATGTTCTTAGCTGATGTGGTTGGAAAAGTCTTGTTGGCCAAACACTCAGCCCATGATAACATCTCCAGGTATCAGTTGTATTTGATGGGTACTATTGTAGACAAGAAACAGTTGAACTGGGGATAAGTCTTTTTTGACTTGATCAAGAAGAAGATCAACAAAAATTTTGTTAACTTTGGAAGGATACTCGGGCTGTTTCTTCAGAATAGATGCCCTGCCCTGCTAGTTTCAAATGGGATGCACATCAATGCCTCTAAGAGGCTCACCTGTGCCCTGTTTGGCAAATGGGACAGGCAGATAGTGAAGCTCAGTAGGCCCTCTGCATCTACTGCTTCAGGCACAAGGACTGTTGCAGTTTCTTCCCCTCAAGTCTCTGCCCCTGCAGAAGACTTGTCTGCTTCTTCCTCTCCTCCTCCACCTCTTATTTCATCTCCACCAGTCACATCCACCATCACAGTTTCCTCCACAATCATTATTTCAACCCCATCTCCAACTTCAATTTCTCCACCTCCACCTCTCACAGAAGAACGTTTCCATCCTCTACATCAATACCCTCACCTAGAAATTGAATCATCATCTCATCTTCCATCTTTCAATCCGATAGATAATTCCTTTATGGATGATTCCCCTTCATCCCCTACTGATCTACCCTCTTCATCCACATCTTACCAACAGTTACTTCAAGATATCATTGCACAACCCTCCTTCACACCTTCTATTTCCATTCCACTATCTTCCATTTCAACAATCCCCATATCTCAACCTTCATTTCCACCATCCACCAGCTCTTGATGAACTGTAAATATGCGTATTTTTATGCACATTAATTTAGTCATTTTCATTTATTTTCGTCGTTTTTACTTATTTTTGTTCAATAAAATGTTCCTATTCTTGAAAATTTTCTCCTAACTTGTTTTATTTGATTTTTCAGAAAAATTTCAAAATCTGCCAAAATTTGGGAAGTACACGCCCGTGACACATGGGTCACGCCCGTGACCGAGCCGTGACTGTGCATTTCCCGTGAAATCGGAAAATTTCTGAAGAAAAGGCTTGACACGCCTGGCGACATGCCCGTGTCACCCGACACGGGGCGTGACCCAAGCCCGTGTCCTCTCCTCTCGATGAATTCCGCTCGACGATCGTCGAGTGTCGACACCAACTGTCACGCCCAGTGTCACGCCCGTGACCTGGGGCGTGACCCAATTTCAGCTCAACGATTTCGACTCGACACTTTCCGCTCGACATTCGTCGAGTGTCGACCCAAACTGTCACGCCCATAGTCACGCCCGTGACATGGGGCGTGACCTTTCCAGCTGGCCCGACAAGATGCTGCCGAAGACATTTGACGCAACCTGCGCACGGTTCTACCTCCCCGACACGCCCAGAGTCACGCCCGTGACCTGGGGCGTGACTGCTGCGAACTCAGCCCGAAGTCAACTTTGCTGTCCAATCGCCAGCCGCCTTCATGAATAGTACTGTCACGCCCCCCCTACACGCCCGTGACCGAGGGCGTGTACTTAGAAATTTTTTCCTATAAATAGCCCAGTTCTGTAAGGTCCAAGGGTTCAGATTTTTGGGCCAAGTTAGTGTCTTTTTGTGGGCTGCATCCGTGATTTTCAAGGCTATGTAAGGAGATTTCTCCCTTTTTTATTTCATTTCTTATTTTGTCTTAGTTTTAGCACTTGTAATAGCTTGTAATAGTTTCATTTTGATCAAATAAAATGTTAAATTTTCTCTTCATATATGGCTTTGGAATGAACACTTGTGCCCACTTTTCCTTCTCCTTTTTATTCTTAGTTTCACCTTTGTTCTTCATTTATGAAAAGTGTGTGTGTGTGTATGAGTGTAATTTGCTTACTTTACATTTTTTTTACTTGTTTTCATGCTTAGGAATGTTAGGTTTTCCTCTTTACATGCCTTTGGTTTTTTCAAGTTAGGTTTTGTTTGAAAATGATGAAATGATGAATTAGGTTTTTCTTTTTTTTTCTTGTCTTCTTCAACATCTTCACTCTTATGAGCGTGTAAAAGAGTTACTAAAGTTCCTTTTGTTTTTTTTACTTAGCTTTATTTTAGGATGAAAACTTTTTTTTCTTCTTTCTCTTTTATTTCAACTTTTTTAGCTCTTTTATGAAATCCTAGAAATGAAAATGTTGAAATTTTTATTTTCCAAAAACTTTGGTTTTTAATTTGTTTTGAAAAACTTTTGTCTTCTAAAATTTTAATTTCTTCTTTTTATTTGTTTTTGGCAAAACCTATGCTTGAAATAGTTAAAATTTTAATTTTTAGGTAACTTGGATTTTTCTTTTTTTTATTTATTTGTGTGTGTGAGTGTATGAGCCTAAACCTCTCTTTTGTTCTTCTTAAATTTTCATGTTGAGTGTGTGAGTGTAGGTGTATAATTTTTATGATTTGTTCAAATTATGTAGAGTGTGTGAGTGTAGGTGTATAATTTTCATGCTTTGTTTTAATTGCTTTCTTTTAATGCTTTATTCAAATTATGTAGAGTGTGTGAGTGTAGGTGTATAATTTTATTGCTTTCTTGAATTTCTCATGGAGTGTGTGTGTCTGTGTGCATTTATTTCCGCCTACTCGTTAAGAGTTAAATGGCGCATCGTTTTCATTTTCAGTCCTACTCGTTTGAGTAGGACTTGTAATTTTTCTTTCTTTATTTTTCCGCCTACTCACTTGAGTTTAAATGGCCGGACTTTATTTCAGTCCTACTCGTTTGAGTAGGACTTGCAATTTTACTTTCTTTATTTTTTCCGCCTACTCACTTGAGTTAAATGGCCGGACTTTTTAGCCCTGTAATCGCATTTATTTTCTCCTACTCATTTGAGTAGGACCCGCTTTCATTTCAGTCCTACTCGTTTGAGTAGGACTTGCAATTTTCAGCCTTTATTTACCGCCCCCACTCGTTTGAGTGGGACTCGCAAATTTGAATTATGCAAATTTTCTTTCATGTGTAACTTAGTTCCTTTTTAATTTATAATTTGGAGTGTGCGTGAGTTCTCGTTTAGTTAACTTTTTAGCTTTCTAAATATTGTTATTTTTCTTTTGTCCCTTTCTTATAATCGTTTAGCATTTAATTTCGAACTCGCGCCTCACTAAATTATAAGCCGTCCCCATACCGATGTGTGGCTAATCGCTATTAGCCTCGGCATCGAAGAGCATTGGGACATTTGAAATAATTTATAATAATTAAAGTTCTTTATTTTCATTTTAATTTAAGCACTTAGGGTTTACCCCGGGTTTACGACGCGTAGGACCACATAATCGATGTGTGGGCCCTATTTCCGTAGTCCATATGCTAGCTAGCCGAGAGGCCGTGCATATGGACCGATCACCCCTGGGTAAATAGAGTTGCGTGCATACCCTCGAGAGAGGACGAGCGTAATTCTACCGGATTGGGTTCCCCACCCAATAGCGGGGTTCTTAGCGTAAAGCGGGCGTTAAGAGGAATCCTTCGTCGGACTAACGTTCGGTCGAATAGTCTTAACGTTTAGGTGAGCGATATCCCTATAGCTAGGTGAGCTCACATTTGTGGAACCTCCACGGCCAAGTTGCCTTATTATTAATTTGAAAACTAAGTCTTTTTATTATTAAAAATTGTTTTAGTCTTAATCCGATTCGATGCCGAGCGTTAACCCTTCATCGAATATTTTCTAAATCATTTTTTTTCGCTCCTTTGCTTTTCCGTCTTTTATTAAGTAACAAAAAAATCCATCTTTCTTTCAGTAAAATAATAGTCCTCCCGGAGGAGTAAGAATAGTCAACGCGACCCCGAGAACAATACGACCTCGGTATTCCCCCGAATATCGAGTACTACTTGCGATAGGTGCACTTGCCTACCCGAGCAAGCCCGCGGCGATCGACTCACCGAACCAACCACAGTAAGAGTCTGTTCGCGGGCACATCAAGTTTTTGGCGCCGTTGCCGGGGAATCTCTTTTCGAGTTGCTATTTCGAATTCCGGAGTCTATTAATTTTACTTATTTTCTCTAAAAAAAAAACTAAAAACTTTATTTTAAAAACAAAAAAAAAAGTTTATTTTTGTTTTATTTTTGTTTGGGTGTATGACCCGAGGACAACCCTCAGAGTCTGAAGATTTAGACTTCGACCCTGAGATCGAACGCTCTCTTGCGCGTCTCCGATCTCATCGCCGAAATCCTTCTTTAGATCCCGAGGAATCTATCGGAGAACCCACTGTTGTAGTTATGGCCGCCCCTAACCTTCCCCCGGCGGCCGAGCGTACTATGTCTTATTACGCCCGGCCTAACCTGGATGATTCTGGGTCGAGTATTGTTCGCCCTGCGGTGGCCAATAATAATTTTGAAATAAAATCAAGTGTCATTCAAATGGTCCAAAACGCCGTGCAGTTCGATGGACTGCCGGATGAGGACCCGAATGTCCACTTGTCCAATTTCTTGGAGATATGCGACACTTTCAAGATCAATGGCGTCACTGATGACGCCATTCGTTTGCTCTTATTTCCTTTTTCCCTTAAGTCCAAAGCCAAGGCGTGGTTGAATGCCCTCCCGCGAGGATGTATCTCCACGTGGGCTGAGTTGACGGAACGGTTCCTGACGAAGTACTTTCCGCCCGCCAAAACTGCAAAGTTGCGGGCGGACATTTCTTCATTTGTGCAGAACGATCCTGAGTCTCTATACGAGACTTGGGAACGATTTAAGGAATTCCTCCGCCGTTGCCCGCACCACGCGCTGCCAACGTGGTTGCAAGTTCAAATTTTTTATAATGGGCTGAATTTTCAGACGCGTCAAATGATTGACGCGGCCGCCCAGGCTTTATTCGAAGAGATGGCTATGAACGCCTATCAATGGAACGTCCCGCGGGGACGGCCAAAGCCGGCGGCTGGTCTTTTTGAAGTGGATGCCACTGCTCTCTTGACCCTTCAAGTTGAAAGGTTAACAAAGCAGGTGGCGGAGATGTCTGCTGCCTCCTCCACTCCGCCTTGTTTTATTCCCCCTAACGTCTGCGTAGCTGAAGAGTTCGTGGACTTCATGGGAAATTCGGGTCGTCCTCCCTTCAACCCCAACAACAACCCTTATAGTAATAACTATAATCCGGGTTGGAGGAATCACCCCAACTTCTCGTGGAGCAACCCGAATAATGCTCAGCGTCCCCCTATTTCTTATGCGCCTGGATTTCTTCCTCCCCCTCCTCTTCCGAAACCCTCCCCGATGGAGGAAAATTTTTCGAAGTATATTGCGTCCAACGAGTCAAATATCCGGAACATCACCGGATCGCTAAAAACACTCGAACAACAGGTTGGACAGCTAGCGAGGATGATGTCCGAGCGCGCGCTCGGGGCACTGCCGGGAAACACGGAGCCCAATCCGCGGGAAAACGCCAATGCTATAACCCTCCGTAGCGGAAAGGAGGTGGTCGATCCAAAACGGACCGACCCTCAGGTACATATTTCACCTCCGACCCCTCTTCCCCTTTCTTCGCTCACGCCGCCTTTACCTATTATAAAAGAAAAAATTATTTTAAACAAGGCTCTCCCGTATCCGCATAAGTTAGAAAACGAGCGTAAGGACGCGCAATATGAAAAATTTATTTTATTATTAAAGCAAATTCACATTAATGTTCCTTTTTGCGAGGCTATCTCGCAAATGCCCAAATATGCGAAATTTTTAAAAGAACTACTTTCTAATAAACGCAAATTAGAGGATATTTCGCATGTATCTCTCAACGCTGTCTGCTCGGCGGCCCTTACTAATAAATTGCCCGCAAAACAAAACGACCCGGGACGGTTTTCCATCCCGTGCCTTTTTGGCGATATATTAGTAAAGTACGCCTTAGCTGATTTAGGGGCTAGCATTAATCTGATGCCGTTCTCGCTCTTTTCACGTTTAGGTTTGGGTACTCCTAGTCCTACGAATATGCGCATCCAGTTAGCGGATCGCTCGGTTAAGTTCCCTATCGGGGTAGTGGAGGACGTCCTTGTCCGAGTCGACAAGTTTACCTTCCCGGTAGACTTCGTCATCTTAGATATCGAGGAGGACGCCGAGGTACCAATAATACTCGGTCGCCCTTTTCTCGCCACCTCCCGCGCACTAATAGATGTTAGTAATGGTAGCCTTCTCCTCCGAGTAGGCGATGACCAAGTTACTTTCTCTATTAATCCCTCGATGGACAATTTGTCATCGAGCGACGATTTCTGCTATTCTTTAGATACTTTTTTCGGAGATCGTTCTTCTCCCATTTTCGAGTCCGTATTTTTAAATGACGATATTTATGCGCTCGAAAATTTTAACTGCGATGAGGATACATCTATAGACTTGCCTTTCGAACCAATTGGTAAGAAAGACATATGCATTAAAACCTCCCTAGAAGAACCGCCCATCCTAGACCTCAAACCCTTACCCGCCTCGCTCAAGTACGCTTTTTTGGGAAAAGGTGATACGCTCCCCGTTATCATTTCTTCGGACTTGAGTGATTCGGAGACTTCCGATTTATTGGAAGTTTTATTTAAACATCGCCACGCAATTGCGTGGCAAATCTCTGACCTAAAGGGGATTAGCCCCTCCTTTTGCACCCATAAGATTTTCTTAAACGATAATTGCCGCAAAACGATACAGCCGCAACGTCGTCTAAACCCAAACATGAAAGACGTCGTTAAAGCCGAAATCATTAAGTTATTAGATGCGGGGATTATCTACCCTATTTCAGACAGTGCATGGGTTAGTCCCGTGCATGTCGTGCCCAAGAAGGGCGGTCTTACCGTAGTGGCGAATGAGCATAACGAGCTTGTCCCAACTCGTACTGTTACGGGTTGGCGAGTGTGCATCGACTATAGGAAACTTAACGACGCCACCCGCAAGGACCATTTCCCTCTGCCATTTCTAGACCAGATTTTAGAGCGTTTATCCGGTCATCCGTATTATTGTTTTCTTGATGGTTTATCGGGGTTTTTCCAAATCCCCATTTCCCCCGATGATCAAGAGAAAACAACTTTTACTTGCCCGTTTGGCACCTTCGCCTATCGAAGAATGCCATTTGGACTCTGCAACGCACCAGCTACATTCCAAAGATGTATGCTAGCGATCTTTGGCGAGCTAGTAGAAGACATTATGGAAGTCTTTATGGATGACTTCTCTGTTTTCGGACGCTCTTTTCCCGATTACCTTCAAAATTTAGATCGTGTCCTTCAACGGTGCGAGGACACAAGCCTTGTTTTAAATTGGGAAAAATGCAACTTTATGGTTCGAGGAGGTTTGGTCCTCGGCCATATGATTTCGTCTAAGGGGATAGAGGTGGATAAGGCCAAGATAGAAATTATAGAAAAACTTCCGCATCCAACCAACGTAAAATCTATTAGGAGTTTCTTAGGCCATGCGGGCTTTTACCGACGCTTTATTCAAGATTTTCCAAAAATAACAAAGCCGCTAACTCACCTCTTGGAAAAGGAATCACGCTTCATCTTTAGTAGCGAATGCGAGTCCGCCTTTAATTTGATAAAACAAAAACTTATCTCCTCACCGATTTTAGTGGCCCCTAATTGGTCCCTTCCGTTCGAAATAATGTGCGACGCTAGTGATATTGCCTTAGGTGTCGTTCTTGGCCAACGCGTAGAAAAACATTTTCATCCTATTTATTACGCTAGCAAGACGCTCACTTCCGCACAAGTAAATTACACGACAACGGAAAAGGAACTCTTAGCCGTCGTTTTCGCTTTCGATAAGTTTCGCTCGTATATAACGCTATCTAAAGTTATCGTTTTTACCGATCACTCCGCGCTTAAGTATTTATTAGCTAAAAATGATGCGAAGCCCCGCCTTCTTCGATGGATTCTCCTCCTAAAAGAGTTCGATTTGGAGATCCGAGATAAGCGGGGAGCGGAAAATCTAGCGGCGGACCACCTCTCCCGTTTAGAAAATCCGGGTGCGGAAGCGCTCGTCGAATCTGAAATAAATGACAGATTCCCCGAGGAACGCCTTCTTGCCATTAATAAATCTTCGTCATCTTCGCCTTGGTTCGCAGAGTTTGCAAATTTCTTAGTAGCGCGGGTCCTTCCAAAAGAGTTTTCCAGTCATCAAAAGAAGAAATTCTTTTCTGACTTGAAAAATTTCTTTTGGGAGGACCCATTTCTTTTTCGTATCTGCGCGGACCAAGCGGTCCGAAGATGCGTTGCGGGTGTGGAGTGCTTGCAAATTCTTAAGCACTGCCACGAGGGTCCAACCGGTGGGCATTATCAAGCCAACCGGGCCGCTCGGAAGGCGCTAGAGGCGGGCTACTTTTGGCCCACTCTCTTCAAAGACGCGCATAATTTTGTGCGCGCATGCGATAGCTGTCAGCGGTCGAGTAACATCTCTCGTCGTGACGAGATGCCCCAAAATATGTTTTTAGAATGCGAAGTCTTCGATTTGTGGGGCATAGATTTTGTTGGCCCCCTACCTCCATCTTTCAAAAATATATATATTTTAGTGGCGGTCGACTACGTATCGAGGTGGGCAGAAGCGCAAGCTCTCCCCACCAACGATGCGCGAGTCGTCGTTACATTTCTTAAAAAATTATTTTCTCGCTTCGGCACGCCTCGCGCAATTGTTAGTGATAGGGGAACGCATTTCTGTAACGCTCTTATGGCTAAGACGTTAGCTAAATATGCATTCACGCACAAGCTTGCCACCCCCTACCACCCGCAAACAAGTGACCAAGTCGAGGTAGTAAATCGAGAGATTAAGCGAATTTTAGAAAAAACCGTTTCGCTAAATAGGAAAGATTGGTCCGTTAAACTCGACGACGCGTTGTGGGCGTATCGGACGGCTTACAAAACCGCTATTGGATGTACGCCGTTCCGGTTAGTCTACGGCAAAGCGTGTCATTTACCCGTAGAATTAGAACATCGCGCACTTTGGGCTTTAAAACTCTTAAACCTCGACTCCAACTTAGCCGCTCAGAATAGAAAACTGCAACTAAACGAGCTTGATGAATGGCATGCGAACGCTTACGAGAGCAATAAATTCTATAAGGAGCGCTCTAAGTTATATCACGATCGAAAAATCAAGTCCCAAAAATTATTTTCTCCGGGCGATCTTGTCCTTCTTTACAATTCACGTCTTAGGCTTTTTCCAGGTAAATTAAAATCTAGATGGTCCGGTCCCTTCCTAGTTGAAGAAGTTTTTCCTTATGGAACCGTACTCGTCTCCCACCCGGACAAAGGTTCTTTTAAAGTAAACGGTCATCGGTTAAAGTCTTATATCGCGGGCGACCCAGTGATCGGTTTTAGCGAAACCATAACTTTCCTCCACATTATAAACCCGCCAAAATAGTCAAGCTACACGACTATAAACAAAGCGCTCCTGGGAGGCACCCCTCGCTTATCTTTTTCGCCCTTTCCTCATTACCTTTGCTGCTTTTTCTAATAAACGCAGGGTTTCTGATCGGCCTCCCCCTACGCGTTTCAGGGAAGCTTCTACCCCCTTCCCTTTCTTTTCTTTGTACATATTGTCTTTCCTTTTTGTTCCGCATACTTACGATACAACATTGGGGACAATGTTGGACTTAAGTATGGGGGTATTTTCGTGCTTTACTTTCTGCACTTCAATTTTTCTGCATTTCAAAAAAGAAAAATACAAAAAAATACATATAACAACAAAACAAAAACAAAAAAAATTAAAAAACATCTTAAAATGAAACAAAAAATTTTTAAATGAAAAAACAAAAAATTTAAATGAAAAAACAAAAATCCAAAAAATTTTGTTTCTTGTTTTGTTCTCTTTCTCTTTTCCAAAAACTCAAAAAACAAAACAAAAAAATTATTTTGTTTAGTTTCACTTTGTATATATTTTTTGTTTTTTTCTCTCTCCCTCTTCCTCATTCTTGTACAAACCTTTTTCCTTTTCTCTCTTATTTTTGTACATATTATGAAAATTCTCTTAAAAAATACAAAAACAAGATAATAGTTCAAAAAATTTTTCAAAAATAAATTTGAGAAAAACAAAAATACAAAAAAAAAGGATAATAAATGAAAAACAAACAAAAAATTGATAACAAAAACTATAAAAATCAAAAAAAAAAATGTTTTGAAATAAATAAATTAAATATTCCATACTTAACTTTTCTGCTATCCAAAAATTCTGTTATGAGTTTATTTATATGTGAATACTATTAATTCTCTGTTTGCTACCCGTTTATTAATTATTGATTGAAACATTTAAATAGCCGGAGTTAAGTTTTAAAGAATTCTTTATGCTTTGTTAAAACTAGCGAACTCGTTTTAGGCACTACTTCTAATTTTTCATTAATAGGAGAACGTATATTATGTTAGGAAATAACGACTATAGAATTCAATTATACTTACTTTTAGCTTTCTGAAAAACAATTTGGAACGTACAAATTATTAAGGTTGCTCTCAAAAAAATTTTTAGGATTACAATCTAGTTTTCCTTTCTCCCCTCATTTTTCATGACCTACTTGGCATGAAAAATTTTACCCTTAAAAGATCTTATGTCAATGGGAACAAGATTTCGTTCCGTAAACATAGGCACCCAATAATTTTAAAAAGATTATATAGGGAGTAAGAGGATAAAATTCATTACTCCTACATATATACATTGGGTTAATTTTATTATTATGAAGTTGAAAAACAAAAATCATATTAGGAAAATAAGATTTCGTTTTCCTAATAATCCAAAAGAAAAAAAAACATGGAGGTTCGAGAAAAAATTACCTCACCTCAATTATCAAAACCCTCTTCATAAACCACACTACCCCCTTAGCCAATTACACGATTCTAGAATTAATTCAAAAATCTTTTTGAGAGCATAATTAGTAAATTGTATTATTTCCGGTAGCACTCATATAAGCTAGAGTTCTTATAATTCCAAACTATTTTCGTTAATCTAACCATTACAAATGTTGCCTTCTATTTGATTACATCAAGAAGTCTTTTGGCCAAAACTTTTGCGCTATTTAAATCATCTACATAATTTTAGGACTTAACTCTTACACCCCGTATATTTTTTTCGATCTCTCTTATAATTGATTAAGCGATAGCCAAAACTTAGAGTTTTTTTTAATCCTTATAGATTCACCTCAAACTTTTGCTCTCGAATAGCAAAAGCCTAAGTATGGGGGTATTTGATGAACTGTAAATATGCGTATTTTTATGCACATTAATTTAGTCATTTTCATTTATTTTCGTTGTTTTTACTTATTTTTGTACAATAAAATGTTCCTATTCTTGTAAATTTTCTCCTAACTTGTTTTATTTGATTTTTCAGAAAAATTTCAAAATCTGCCAAAATTTGGGAAGTACACGCCCGTGACACATGGGTCACGCCCGTGACCGAGCCGTGACTGTGCATTTCCCGTGAAATCGGAAAATTTCTGAAGAAAAGGCTTGACACGCCTGGCGACACGCCCGTGTCACCCGACACGGGGCGTGACCCAAGCCCGTGTCCTCTCCTCTCGACGAATTCCGCTCGACGATCGTCGAGTGTCGACACCAACTGTCACGCCCAGTATCACGCCCGTGACCTGGGGCGTGACCCAATTTCAGCTCAACGATTTCGACTCGACACTTTCCGCTCGACATTCGTCGAGTGTCGACCCCAACTGTCACGCCCATAGTCACGCCCGTGACATGGGGCGTGACCTTTCCAGCTGGCCCGACAAGATGCTGCCGAAGACATTTGATGCAACCCGCGCCCGGTTCTACCTCCCCGACACGCCCAGAGTCACGCCCGTGACCTGGGGCGTGACTGCTGCGAACTCAGCCCGAAGTCAACTTTGCTGTCCAATCGCCAGCCGCCTTCATGAATAGTACTGTCACGCCCCCCCTACACGCCCGTGACCGAGGGCGTGTACTTAGAAATTTTTTCCTATAAATAGCCCAGTTCTGTAAGGTCCAAGGGTTCAGATTTTTGGGCCAAGTTAGTGTCTTTTTGTGGGCTGCATCCGTGATTTTCAAGGCTATGTAAGGAGATTTCTCCCTTTTTTATTTCATTTCTTGTTTTGTCTTAGTTTTAGCACTTGTAATAGCTTGTAATAGTTTCATTTTGATCAAATAAAATGTTAAATTTTCTCTTCATATATGGCTTTGGAATGAACACTTGTGCCCACTTTTCCTTCTCCTTTTTATTCTTAGTTTCACCTTTGTTCTTCATTTATGAAAAGTGTGTGTGTGTGTATGAGTGTAATTTGCTTACTTTACATTTTTTTTTACTTGTTTTCATGCTTAGGAATGTTAGGTTTTCCTCTTTACATGCCTTTGATTTTTTTTCCAAGTTAGGTTTTGTTTGAAAATGATGAAATGATGAATTAGGTTTTTCTTTTTTTTTCTTGTCTTCTTCAACATCTTCACTCTTATGAGCGTGTAAAAGAGTTACTAAAGTTCCTTTTGTTTTTTTTACTTAGCTTTATTTTAGGATGAAAACTTTTTTTTCTTCTTTCTCTTTTATTTCAACTTTTTTAGCTCTTTTATGAAATCCTAGGAATGAAAATGTTGAAATTTTTATTTTCCAAAAACTTTGGTTTTTAATTTGTTTTGAAAAACTTTTGTCTTCTAAAATTTTAATTTCTTCTTTTTATTTGTTTTTGGCAAAACCTATGCTTGAAATAGTTAAAATTTTAATTTTTAGGTAACTTGGATTTTTCTTTTTTTTTATTTATTTGTGTGTGTGAGTGTATGAGCCTAAACCTCTCTTTTGTTCTTCTTAAATTTTCATGTTGAGTGTGTGAGTGTAGGTGTATAATTTTTATGCTTTGTTCAAATTATGTAGAGTGTGTGAGTGTAGGTGTATAATTTTCATGCTTTGTTTTAATTGCTTTCTTTTAATGCTTTATTCAAATTATGTAGAGTGTGTGAGTGTAGGTGTATAATTTTATTGCTTTCTTGAATTTCTTATGGAGTGTGTGTGTCTGTGTGCATTTATTTCCGCCTACTCGTTAAGAGTTAAATGGCGCATCGTTTTCATTTTCAGTCCTACTCGTTTGAGTAGGACTTGTAATTTTTCTTTCTTTATTTTTCCGCCTACTCACTTGAGTTTAAATGGCCGGACTTTATTTCAGTCCTACTCGTTTGAGTAGGACTTGCAATTTTACTTTCTTTATTTTTTCCGCCTACTCACTTGAGTTAAATGGCCGGACTTTTTAGCCCTGTAATCGCATTTATTTTCTCCTACTCATTTGAGTAGGACCCGCTTTCATTTCAGTCCTACTCATTTGAGTAGGACTTGCAATTTTCAGCCTTTATTTACCGCCCCCACTCGTTTGAGTGGGACTCGCAAATTTGAATTATGCAAATTTTCTTTCATGTGTAACTTAGTTCCTTTTTAATTTATAATTTGGAGTGTGCGTGAGTTCTCGTTTAGTTAACTTTTTAGCTTTCTAAATATTGTTATTTTTCTTTTGTCCCTTTCTTATAATCGTTTAGCATTTAATTTCGAACTCGCGCCTCACTAAATTATAAGCCGTCCCCATACCGATGTGTGGCTAATCAATATTAGCCTCGGCATCGAAGAGCATTGGGACATTTGAAATAATTTATAATAATTAAAGTTCTTTATTTTCATTTTAATTTAAGCACTTAGGGTTTACCCCGGGTTTACGACGCGTAGGACCACATAATCGATGTGTGGGCCCTATTTCTGTAGTCCATATGCTAGCTAGCCGAGAGGCCGTGCATATGGACCGATCACCCCTGGGTAAATAGAGTTGCGTGCATACCCTCGAGAGAGGACGAGCGTAATTCTACCGGATTGGGTTCCCCACCCAATAGCGGGGTTCTTAGCATAAAGCGGGCGTTAAGAGGAATCCTTCGTCAGACTAACGTTCGGTCGAATAGTCTTAACGTTTAGGTGAGCGATATCCCTATAGCTAGGTGAGCTCACATTTGTGGAACCTCCACGGCCAAGTTGCCTTATTATTAATTTGAAAACTAAGTCTTTTTATTATTAAAAATTATTTTAGTCTTAATCCGATTCGATGCCGAGCGTTAACCCTTCATCGAATATTTTCTAAATCGTTTTTTTTCGCTCCTTTGCTTTTCCGTCTTTTATTAAGTAACAAAAAAATCCATCTTTCTTTCAGTAAAATAATAGTCCTCCTGGAGGAGTAAGAATAGTCAACGCGACCCCGAGAACAATACGACCTCGGTATTCCCCCGAATATCGAGTACTACTTGCGATAGGTGCACTTGCCTACCCGAGCAAGCCCGCGGCGATCGACTCACCGAACCAACCACAGTAAGAGTCTGTTCGCGGGCACATCAGCTCTCCACCCACATCTCCAGCTACTCCACCTTTAGTCTCTACCTCTGCTCAAGTCCCTCTTGAGCATGTAGATCTTCCAGCTTTAGCAGACAGACTATATGAGCTGATAGCTCCCAGGCTATCACTCTTGTTGGAGACCTCCTTGGCTCCACTTCTCAAGTCAGTTGCAGACCTGTCTGCCAGGCTATCTTCTCTTCTTCCCTCTCAGGCAATCCATTCCTTTGGGTTCCTTGATCCAGTCCTGACTGCATCTAGGCAGGGGGAGATGCCTCATGAAGTGGATAGATTGCCTGCTGCTGCTGTTACCTCAGTTCAAGCTCAAGCCTCAACACCACAAGTTGCAGTTTTCTCAATGGACCTCGGGTCATTATTATAGAATTTTGATTCAGTTTATTTCAGCTGTCTTCCAGAGAGCACTGCAGTCCAGCCATCTGAAGATCTATCTAAGGCCATTGTGCTCATTTCAAGCTGTGACACCAGCTTAATTTATTCTTTTGTAAAGTCCCTTTCTGCTGCTGCCCCTGCTGTTTCTATTGCTGCTGCTTCTACTGATATTGTTGATATTGCTGTTAATTCTGATGTTTCAGTATCTGAGGACATACATATGACAGAGGCATTTGAATTTGAGCCTGCTGTTACTACTGATGTTATTTCTGTTACTGAACCTGTTGTATCTGAAAGTATTTTATCTGTATATGCTGCTGCCCCAGTTACTACTGTATCTACTGCTGCTGTACCTTCCATTTTGAGAGTGTTACTTCTGAAAGTTTTGTATCTGCTGATGTAATCTCCTCTGCTAGTGTTGCTTCTATTCCTCCTTCTATTGTTGCTGCTACTGTTGCTGTCACTACTGTTTCTTCTGCTCAATCACAACAACAGAAAGACTATCTCAAAAGGATTGATGCACTGTATGATGAACAAAGCTCAGAAAGTGATCAATACAGGACTGATTCAGATGACTCCTCTGCAACTATTGCAAGGAAAAGAAAAGCCAGAAGCAAAGCAATGAAAAGAGTTCCTCCAGCAAAAGTCAAAGATACCAATGATACTCCTTATTACATACTGCATAACTGTCCTATCACAGAACACTGGATGCAATACTCCAAGAATCAATTGAAGGCCATGAAGAAAAAGAGAAAGTATGAGAAAGGTTCCTCTCAATTCCATCATCCTCCTCCTCCTCCTCCCTCACCTGATGCAGGTGCAAGTGGTAGTTCAACTGTTCAACCCTCTGCCAGAAGCCAATCCTCTTATCAACATCAGGGAAGATCTCAATACAGGGGAAGCCAATACAGAGGCTACAAATCAAGGAGAGGAAACTACAGAGGAAACCAAAGAGAATTTCAAGTATATTCAAAAGGACATTCCAGGCAACACCCTTATTCAAGGCAAGGACAAGCTTCATCTGATACAACTTCAGGTCCATTTTCCTACAAACTTAAAGAGTTAGTCTCCTCCAAAGCTCCTCCAGACAATCCATCCAACAGATATGAGCCTCTAGTTCCCTTTGAGGATCCAGAGAACAACCCTACTTCTTGGACAGCCAGGATGAAAGAGTTAGCTGCTTTGGATTAGATTAAGAAAGCTAGAGAACAAGGCAAACACACTTCAAACATAACTACTTTATCAAAACAAAAGAAAAAAGGAACTTAAAAGATATTCTTCCAGCAAGTTCTTTGATTCTGAAAGCTACATGAAGCTGCATCCTGAAGCTGTAGTGCCCAGGCCTAAGCAACAAACCTCCTTAGGTGCAGCTGATGACAAAAGCTATAAAAAGGAAGCTCTAAATGCAAACAGAGAAATAATACTTATAAAGAGCAAAGAAAAGGAGTAATTCTGTAAGGTGACAGTTATTCTGATTTCTGAACTATCTGAGATTATGTCTGTGATTCTGCAATGTTTTGTTTGTTGCATTTCTGTATTGTTGCTTTGTATATGTTTTTAATTTTTTCAATATCTGTAAATAGTAATCCTAACCCAAATAGGGGGAGATTGTTGGAACACCCTGTTACTGATTTGGGTCAGGATCACTATGTCTCTTAGGAAACCGGTTTTGACCTCATTGTATAGATCTAAAGGTCAATTATAATTGAGTCTAAGGGTTAGTAGTTAGGTTTGGAAGCTGCCCTCAAGACTAGAGACTTCAGTTTTTGGAGCCCAAGTCATTTCGTCGAGCTCAGTACGACGAATCGTCGAACTCCATTCTACGATCGGTGAGGTCACTTCGACGAATCGTCGAACTCCATTCGACGATCTCTGAGCTCAACTTCAACAAGTCGTCGAACTCCATTCGACGATCTTCGAGCTCAGATCGACGATCTTGACTTCAGTTTGGTTCTCAATCTCTGAGCTCAGTTCGACGATAGTTGAGCTCAGATCGACGATCTCTGTTTCTATATAAGTCCAAATCTCTGAGCTCAGTTCATCGATAGTGGAGCTCAGTTCGACGATTTTCTGAAGAGTTCAACGTTTTTCAAGATTCAAATTCAGACAGTTAAGGAATTATTGTCAGCAATTATTTCAGAGATCTTGTAGCCGTTTTTCATTTAATCTGGAGCAAGTTTCAAGGAATTTTCAAGGAATGTTTTATTGGACTTTCCTCCAAAAGACAAAAGCAATTAAGGAAGTCATTTATGACAGGCCAACGACTAACTTGGACAGTGGATCATTTCTATTCAGACAAAAAGAATAAAAGATTAGATTTTTTCATTCCTGAAGAAGATGAACAAGAAGTTAGAAAAATTCTCTGCAACAACAACTCTCTGCTACAACAAGAATTACAGCTCTCAAAACAACAATTACACAAGAGAAAGAAAGAGAGTTTCAGACATTCTCAGTCTCAATATTTATACAAGAACACCATCACAAAAGGAGATCAACAAACTGAAATCTTCAGATCTCTTTTGATTCAAGTGTTCAAGGCCACAATCATTTAAGACTCCAGACACCTCACGTTTCAGTTGCTGCTGAAATCATATATTGCTGGAGATCAAATCATTTGAAGGCCTATCACCCTACTACAAAGCTTTACTTCCTGAACAACTACAGATCTCAGGGGGAGCTTTGACAACATCCACTATCTTCTCTCTGACTGTTGACAGAGAAGATCTTCTCATCCCTCTCTCACTCTCTGCTGTAAAGGGTTTTTCAAACTCCCTTCAAAAGTTTGTGTTTAGTTTTTGAGCACCTTATCAAAAGCTCATTGGTGGCAAGACACCTGCTCAAAAAATCTGGTTTGGTTTTTGAGCACCTTATCAAAATCTCATTGGTGCCCAGGACACCTGATCAACTCATCCTGCAGTGGATTCCTACCTAGGGTGGTCGAAGAGTGGATGTACCCAGGTTGATTGGGGAACCACTATAGCTCCTTGTGTCTTCTGGTTGCTTGTTTTTCTTTTGTTTCTAGCTGTGGCTTGTGATTAGATTTCTTTATGATTGCTTTATGATTATTCTATGTTTAGATTTTCTTTATATTATTTGCTTCCCTATTCACATAAGAATACAACAACTATTGTAAAAGTTTTTAGCAAGCATCATACTCTTTTCACCCCCCTCTAGAGTATATCAGATCTAACTTGCACTTTCACTATTAGTTGCTGATAAAGCTACAGAATCAGTTGTTCTACCTCTAGCTCCTCCTCAAGCTGAAAAGTTATTGATATCTACAGAAGCTCTAAAGGAAATCAATGCCTTATATGATAATCCTCAGGGATCTTCTGATGATGAAGATGAGGAAGATGATTCTGATGATGAGCCAAAGTCTAAGAAGAAAGTTTCCAAGAAAAGAAAGGTAATTCCTTAAGCAGACAAAAACCTAAAGCCACTCATGATACCCCATACTACATTCTTCAAAATATCACTCCTTACAAGGGCATGCCAGCTTGGATGTGGCTGTCAAAAAATCAACATAAGGATATAAAGAAAAACAGAAAATATTCTCCTCCTCCTCAAAGACAATGGAAAGGACCTCCTTCTCCTCCTCCTCCACCTACTGCTGGTGCTTCAGGCACTTCTTATCAGAGATCTACCCAATATCAAACTTATCAGAGACAATAGGGTAGATCCTCTTCTCATTCTGGAAGCAACCAGCACATGTACTCCTCTAGCAGGCAACATCAACAACATCAATATCAACAACCTCAACAACATATACAATAAGATCCTGAATCTCAGAAAGCTGATAGTCCAAAGAGGCCTGAATCTCTTCCTGTTCCATTTGAGGATCCTGAAACAACAACTACTGGCAGAATGGCCAGGTTCCAAGAACTGGTTGGATTATCTATGATAAACAAGGCTAAAGCTGAAGGAAAGGATCCCTCACAGTATTCAACAATATCCAAGTACAGGAAAGAGGAATTAAACAGCTATGAAAAAGCAAATAAGTTCTTTAATGTAGATGATTATATGCAGTTACATCCATATGCTATTGTGCCAAGGGCCACATCTCACAACATCATTGGAGCTGCTGATATGACTATGACAAAGAGTCAAGCAGCTAATCCTAACAGGGAGATCAAATTTACCCAGCCTGGTGTCAAAGAAAAGGAGGATAAGCAAAAGGAGACAATGGAGAAGAATAAATGAGTATAAGCTACTGAGTTTTCTGTATGTCATAAACTGTTTATTCATAGACACAAAGCTTCTCAATCCTGAACAACTCTACATCTCATGGGGAGCTTTGATAAGATCTGGAATCCACACAAAGTCTTCTCAAAGTGCTTTTGAGAAAAGAGAAGGCTAACATCACTTTACTCCTCACCCCACTGTACATGGTTTTAACTCCCTTCAAAAGTTAACCTGGTTCACAAGTCACCTTCCAAAAGACTTGAGTTTGGTTTTTGGGCACCTGATCAAAAGCTCAAAGGGTTGCAATATCTCCCTTAAAATAGATATTGTGGTGGCAGTCACCTGATCAAAACCTGTAGTGGATTCCTACCAGGGTGATAGAAGAGTGGATGTACCCAGTTGGGGAACAACTATAAAATTCTTATGTTGTCAGTGTGTTTGTTGTTTTCCTTTTTGTCTTGTGCTGTGGTAGCTTAGTGCTGTTTTCTTTGCTTTTGTTAGCCTCTCTTAGCAATTATTATATCACCTATTTTATAACTGTAAAAGGTTGTAAGGAATTTTTAACTAACTCTATTCACCCCCCCTCTAGAGTAAACTAGAGATTACTCTCCCTTTTATTTCACCGGTCCTTCTCAAGCCCCTCCACCACAGGTAGAAACTTCTCTCCTCCCCTTCCCCTCCTTGTGAATGTCTTGCATGGGCCCCCCGGCGGCCGGAGCGCCGCCGACACCACCCGACCCATGCTCCAGGTCGGGTGGTGACTGTAAGAGAGATGGCCTCTCCCTGCGCCGGGGGTGGGGCTGGAAAAGGGTTGACCACCACCGGAGAAAATCCCTGCCCCTGATGTGCTGGCCGGGGGTGGTTACGGGGTTGGGCTCAACAGCGGAGAAGTAGGGTGGTGCGCAGTTGGCAAAGAGCACTGCTCGATGATTCGTCGAGCTCAGCTCGATGACTTTCGTCGAGCTCAGCACGACGATTGTTTTCGTTGAGCTCAGCTCGACGAATATCGTCGAGCTCCGCTCGACGATTATTGTGGAAGCTCTGCTCGACGACGCCCCACCTCAACTTCTGCGCCCACATCGGATCTGCGGCCGATCCACTGTGGGGTTAGAAGGACAATTTCACAGGGACTGGCTCGATCTCAGCCACAAGATATTCTTGATCTGCTATCAGCAGACCAGATTATCGTATTAACTTTGAGAAATTTTCGGAGCCATTTCTAGGCCTCTGGGAGCAAAGTGATCAACATGAAAAATGTTCCTCGTACCGAGGCCTTCCTCCACAAAACTTTAGAGAATTTTTGAAGTTGATTTATTATTTTTAAAAGCCCAAAGGAAAATTATTTGGCCAAATTAAAGGCCCAAAACTTTTCGAAAAATTATGAAAATTTTTATAGTCTCATTTTAGACCCCCTTAGAGGTTGTATCAAAATTAGGGGACTTGGAGAGCAAAATTGAATTTTCCTCAGTCCCTTGGAGCATAGGGCCACACTTAATTACACTCATTTTCCTCAAAAGTGAAAATTGAGCGTGCGACCACCCTTTCTGATAAGAATGATAAATGGTCTATCAAGAGAGTGGTCGAGGCAAGTGACCAAGCTCCGGTAGTTCTGAGTTTTTGAGAAACCGTCAAGCACCTCGACCCTCGGGTAATTTGGGACACGCTCGGAAGATCAGAGTACAGTAGTAAGTCACAAATTTATCCTTGACGATTAATAAGAAAGTGACTCCTAATAAAGCCCAATCTGATTAAGCGGCGATTAATAAGGCGCAACTCAATTACTAACAGATCTTAGTACTGGGAGTAACACAAGGAAGTTTTTTTTTTAAAAAGGGCTAAACTGAAATAAAACAGAATATGCCTCCTTAGAACGGAGATAGAACTGAAGCCTCCGGGATGGACTGATTAAACTAATAACTATTTTCTTTGTGATTATTCCAGTCTTTCACTAGTCCAGCTCCTTCATTCATTTCAGTTCAGTACTACTCCAGTCTCGTACTGGTCATTTTCATTTCAGTTCAGTACTTTTAATTCAGTACTACTCCAGTCTCGTACTGGTCAAGTTCATTTCAGTACTTTCAATTCAGTACTACTCCAGTCTCGTACTAGTCAAGTTCATTTCAGTACTTTCAATTCAGTACTACTCCAGTCTCGTACTGGTCAAGTTCATTTCAGTTCAGTACTTTTAATTCAGTACTACTCCAGTATCGTACTAGTCAAGCTCATTTCAGTACTTTCAATTCAGTAGTACTCCAGTCTCGTACTGGTCAAGTTCATTTCAGTTCAGTACTTTTAATTCAGTAATACTCCAGTCTCGTACTGGTCAAGTTCATTTCAGTACTTTCAATTCAGTACTACTCCAATCTCGTACTGGTCAAGTTCATTTCAGTTCAATACTTTTAATTCAGTACTACTCCAGTCTCGTACTGCTCAAGTTCATTTCAGTTTAGTACTTTTAATTCAGTACTACTCTAGTTACGTACTGCTCATGTTCATTCCAGTTCAGTACTTCCGTTTTAGTACTATTCCAGTTTCGCACTGGCCACATCTCAATATGCAGCATTTATTATCAACAACTTAAATTACTGCCTTCCCGTTTCTGCAAATTACTATTATAAGCACGGTTCATGCTTTAACGAGAAGTTGCTTGTTAAGGTTGAGTCTTAGTTAAGGATAACCGGAGTGGAGGTGATTCTCCAGGTTTACCCTCAAATAAAGCGCTCCCACACTCCTTGTAGAAAGTTGAGTTGAGCATCGCTGCTTGAAGGTTAATGTTTATTAGGGCAGGATGCCACAGACCCGGTGCATTTTAGCACGATTGTTTGATTGATTGCTTGTGCATTTCTTACGATAAATTGTGACGGGTCAGTCACTTCTGCAGACCATTCATACCGATGTGGAAAGTTCGATGACTCAAGGCGACAGGGAGATGAGTGTCACGGGTGACATACCTTTATATTTTCCCAGTTGGATTTCCTCCGTTGGTCATCCAAAATGTTGAATCGTTGGATGTCACCCACATCCAAGAGTACATGGGGATGTGCGCAATGGATTGGGCTGTGCGGTACGACCACCCCCAGAAGTGGCAGGGCTGGCCACTGTCACCGACGGCCACATCGGTGAGGCCCGTGGGCCTCACTACCCTGCTGGAACAAAAGTGGTCCATACTATGTTGACATAGGATTGGTGTGTGCGACTGTGAATGCCTGCGGTGTGCGCGCGACCGTGAATGCCTAAGATAGGGTACATGTTAAGAATGTCCATTGTACTGTTATGCTAGTGGAGTCGTGATAAATAACTAATATATATTACTGCTGCTTTTCCAGTTATACTATGTTGCGTTTCTTTATAAATGCTCATAGCCTATATATATGAATTGTTGTACTAACTCTTTCGTGCTTCGGCTATCTACTTTCATTGGGTGGGTGTGTACTCGTCCCCAGGATATGGATCCGGAGAGGAGATTTGTTTCTACTTAGCTCTGTGGCTAACAGTTATTTAAATAACCAATCACATGAAATGGAGCACTATAGTAACCCACCGCCGCAAGAGACTGCGCCAGCAGATAGAACCACTCGAACAGATGCAAACCCGACGTCTTTAGAGTATCGAGGCGTGAGTACCGACGAGCTGAATAAGGAGAGAGAGTGAGGAGTCATATCTAGTACTTATGCAGCCTGTAGGCTTATTATATACTTAGACTATGGTTTTTATACTCATGTAAATATATATAATGTTATATATATTTGAAAGTTATTCAGTTGTCTACCTAAATCACCTTGAGACACAAATAAATTATTCAACACGATAGGTCCGCCTGCAGAACAAAAATTGCCAAGACGTTACCTTGACAGGTGTGCCTCGGTCTCACGTATTATTTTAACTTCCGTGTAGATGGTAAGGTCAGTCCAACAGAGGAATGAGGTGTACCTTATCTACTTCAAAATGGAGGACCAAACTCAAGTAATTGCCAAAGTGCTGGTGGTGCATGATTTCCTGGACATTTTTCCGGAGTCCCTCCCAGGATTACCACCCCGGCGTGAGGTCGAGTTCCAGATCGAGCTCATGACCGGAACACGGCCAGTGTCACGAGCACCGTACCGGATGACCCCAAGAGAACTGGCTGAATTAAAGATTCAACTGTAGGAGCTAATAGACGCTAGATTCGTCCGTCCCAGTTTCTCACCCTGGGGATCCCCGGTGCTATTCATAAAGAAGAAGGACGGAACATTATGTCTGTGCATAAACTACAGGGAGTTAAATAAGCTTACTATACGAAACATGTACCCCCTCCCTAGGATCGACGAACTGTTCGATTAGTTGCATGGTACGTCCGTGTTTTCCAAGATGGACTTGAGATCAGGCTACTATTAGCTTCGAATCCTGGACGAAGATATTCCAAAGACTGCCTTCAGCTCCCGATATGGCCTCTATGAGTTTCTTGTGATGCCTTTTGGGCTCACCAATGCACCCTCTGCCTTCATGGCCCTAATGAATAGAGTCTTTGAGCCATTTCTAGATCACTTCATGATGATCTTGATTGATGATATTTTGATCTACTCAAAGACCAAGGCAGATCATACTAGGCACCTGCATATGGTGTTACTAAAACTCTGAGAACACTCCCTCTTCGCCAAATTCAGTAAGTGCGAGTTTTGGTTGGAAGAAGTCGGATTCTTGGGCCACACTATAAATAATAAAGGGGTAGCAGTGGATCAGGCCAAGATCCAGGCAGTACAAAATTGGCCACCACTCAGAACAACAGCAGATATTTGAAGTTTCCTTGGTCTTGTGGAATATTATAGGAAGTTCGTAGAAGGCTTATCCAAGATTGCCTTACCCCTAACTGCCCTCACCAGAAAGGATGTTACGTTTCGATGGACACCAAAATGCAAGACCGCGTTCGTCGAATTAAAGAAGCGGTTGACTTTTGCGCCAATCCTTGCAATTCCCGCAGGGATCGAGGGGTTCCAGATCTACACTGATGCCTCCCTGAAGGGGTTGGGAGCTGTCCTCATGCAGCATGGCAAGGTAGTGGCCTACGCATCTCGCCAATTAAAGCTGCTCGAATTAAATTACGCAACTCATGATCTAGAGTTGGGCACTGTCGTCTTCGCCCTTAAAATCTGGAGGCATTACTTGTACATAGTAAGATGTGAGATCTTCTCCAACCACAAGAGCCTTAAATACATCTTCACTCAGAAAGAGCTGAATCTTCGACAGCGCCGATGGTTAGAATTCCGGTGCGACTATGACTTCGCTCTCCAATATCACCCTGGAAAAGCTAATAAATTCGCTGACGCTTTAAGACTCCAGTCGTCGATAGCTGGGAGTTGGATGGAGCAAATCCCTAAGGAGTTATTCCAGTCTTTAATAGAATTAGAAATTACCCTGGTTGCCAGAGGAGATCCGGAGGAGTACAATGCTCAACTGTTTTAGATGGAGATCCAATGCAACACCCGAGATCAGATACGAGAAGCTCAGAAGATCGACCCAGAGGTGGTTCTGATCATTCGATCTCTGCAAGATGCTGCACATGAGGATTATAATTTGCACGACAGAATTCTACAATTCAAGCATCGCATATTTGTTCCCTCTACCGGAGGAATTCATAAAGAAATTCTGCAAGAAGCCCACCAGTCAAGATACTCTATTCATCCTGGTGTGATCAAGATGTATGTGGACCTGCGCAGGATCATTTATTTGCCTGGGATGAAATGAGATGTCAATAACTTCGTGACCCAGTGTTAGACTTGTCAGAAGGTTAAAGCTGAATATCGCAGCCTAGGATGCCTGTTGCAACCCCTGCAAATACCAGAATGGAAATTTGAAGACATCTCCATGGATTTCATCCACAGCCTACCTCGATCTCGTGCCGAAAATGACTTTATTTGGGTGATCGTATACTGACTTACTAAGGTAGCGAAATTTATTTCAAATTGACAGGGTGACGGAGTTGACATTTTGGACAGAATGTTCCTGGAGCTGGTAGTTCGGTTCCACGGAGTGCCAAAGTCTATTGTGTCAGATCATGATGGATGTTTCACATCAAAGGAGTGGAGGAGGGTGCAGGCATACTTGGCGACCAAGTTGGCCTTTAGCATCACCTTCCACCCGCAGACAGATGGACAGACAGAAAAAATAAACCAGACGATGGAGGATCTACTTCGACTATGCATAATAGAACATAATGAGCCATGAGAGCAGTTGTTACCTCCGGTTGAGTTTTATTACAATAACAACTACCAGGCTAGTATCAAGATGGCCCCGTACGAGGCATTGTATGGGAGGCGTTGCCGAACCCCGTTGACTTTGGCTCAAGAAGAGGACGCAGAAGCCTTAGGAGTTGCTTACATTGATGACACTACGACAGCAATACGACCGATCCAGGAACGAATATGAGAGGCGCAGAGCCGACAGGCTAAATATTATGATGCACGACACCGACCAGTGAAGTTAAGCATGGAAGAAATGGTGTTTTTGAAAATCAAGCCCATGCATGGTATCTCCCAGCTGAGGAAATAAAAAAGCTAGATGCCCTCTACCTGGGCCCCTATCAGGCAATTGAACGCATTGGCCCTATTGCCTACCGATTGGCCCTGCCCCGGAACTGGGAAATCTCCATGATGTGTTTCATGTCTCCTCCTTGTGAAGAGTTCTCTGGCAACCAGAACAACATCTAGCCACACAACCAGTAAAACTGTGGTCGGACAGATCCATCCAGCTCGAACCAATAATAATCGTAGATCAAAAAGTGAGGAATCTACGTAACAAGACCATCCCAATGGTCAAGATATTATGGTCAAATCGCAGACAAGATGAGTACACTTGGGAACCAGAGGCACACGTTCGCGAAAAACATCCAGAGCTATTTACCTAGGTATGTCACTCTTTTTCCCCTACTTCGAGCAAATATTCGGTGATAAAACTCCTTTTATTTTTATTGGATTGTAATATCCCAACTTTTATTGGGCCATCAGAACCCAAGCGAGCCCAATAAAAGTAACCCGAACCCCTACCCATGACCCGGTTGAAGGTGACCATAGGCAGAAAATAGAGCTAGAGAACTCCGATTTGAGTTTCGCCTGTTCCTGCTACCTCGTATAGTTAATACGAGCGTGTCGGAATTCATCCCGTCGAACCTCGAGGTCATGTGGTGGATGTAACAATTCCTCATAAAACGCCACGAGAGCTAGACTCTCGATATCGGCCTAGAGAGCCCCGATTTGAGTTCTGTCAGTTCCTGTGGACTCGTATAGTTAATACGAGCACATTGGAACTCGCCGCATCATGATTCAAGATCTCACAATGGATATAGACATTTTGACCATTTTAGAGCGCCGCGACACACAAATTTTGAAATTTTACCAAACAAACTCCGATCCAGCCTCGGTCAGTAACGTTGGATTCGTATAGTCAATGCAAAGTCAACAGAATTGGTTCCAGTTAATTTCGATAATGGGTGGTCAAATCATGGTCAAATCAATCTCAGTTGTGCACCGAGAAGCATGCACACATAAATTATGACCTAACGCCCCAACTTTGACCCAACTTCTGGTGTCTTGGACTCACCTTGACCTTGACCAGCATGGGGGCCCACCCTAGGATTGACTTTGGTCAAACCCACTAAAAGTCCAAATTTTTGGATTTTTCCAAAAGAACTATGCATTTTCCCCTCCTCATTAATTAATTAAGATGTTACCCTACCCTTCCCTCATCCACTTTGGGCCCCCAACCAGCAAGCCCATCCTTGAAGTCCAGAGGAGGCCCACTAACTCAATTCCACCCTCACCTCTCTCTTTTCCCTCCCCCATCTTGTAAAAACCCAAGCCCATAAAAGGGCTCCACCTCATTTCCCACATAAGGGAAATATGTTGAGCCTCCAGCTGTCCTTGGACAGCTGGAGGGTGGAGATTAATCCCTCCCTAAGGAGGGATTAATCCCACATTGGGAAAAGGAAGGAGACCCCCCTCTCCTCCAGCCTATAAAAAGGGCCCCTACCCCCTGATAATCTCCTCACAGCTCAAAGAGCAACTTCCCCACCCCTCCCCCAAGCTCTGCTGGAGCTCAGTTTGCCAGAAAAAAGGGCAAGCCCGAGCTCCACCTCCGCCACCTTACATGGCCAACCAAGCTGGTCCTTCTCAAGCCCCTCCAACAGAGGTAGAAACTTCTCCCCTCCCCTTCCCCTCCTTTTGGATGTCTTGCATGGGCCCACCGGCGGCCGGAGCACCGCAGACACCACCCGACCCATGCTCCAGGCCGGGTGGTGACCGCAGGAGAGCTGGCCTCTCGTCACGCTGGGGGTGGTGCTGGAAAAGGGTTGACCACCACCAGAGAAAATCCCTACCCCCGACGCGCCGGCCGGGTTGTTATGGGGCTGGGCTTAACATAGGAGAAGCAGGGTGGTCCGCAAGTGGCGAAGAGCTCAGCTCGACGATTCGTCGAGCTCAGCTCGATGACTTTTATCGAGCTCAGCACAACGATTGTTTTCATCGAGCTTTGCTCGACGAATATCGTTGAGCTCCGCTCGACGAATATCGTCGAGCTCTACTCGACGATTATTGATGAAGCTCCGCTCGACGATGTTGATGCTCGGAAATGGAAGGGGGGCAGGTTGTCGCGGACACCAGCGGCTAACGGGGTGTGTTCGATCTCACAGGCAAGGTGATTGAAGAAGGTTACGGGGATAGAGGAGAGAAGGAAGCTTCTGAGTGCTCGAGAGTGGATCAAATGCTTGTTCAAGGGCTGCGGGGATAGAGGAGAGAAGGGCGTTGATCCGAGTGTGGAGATGATTGGGAAGGTTGATCAGGAGCTGTCGAGTAGACGGTTGACTAGCGGAGAAGCTTAATGAGCAGCGAAGAAGCTTACTAAGTAGAGAAGAAGCTTGCTGAGCAGAGGAGAAGCTTGCTGAGTAGAGGAGAAGCTTGCTAAGCAGAGGAGAAGCTTGCTGAGCAGACAAGAAGCTTGCTGAGCAGAGGAGAAGCTTGCTGAGCAGAGGATAAGCTTGTTGAGCAGAGAAGAAGCTTGCTGAGCAGAGGAGAAGCTTGATGAGCAGAGGATAAGTTTGTTGAGCAGAGAAGAATCTTGCTGAGCAGAGAAGACGCTTGCTGAGTAGAGAAGAAGCTTGCTGAGTAGAGGAGAAGCTTGCTCAGCAGAGGAGAAGCTTGCTAAGCAGAGAAGAAGCTTGCTGAGCAGAGAAGAAGCTTGCTCGGCAGAGAAGAAGCCTTCTCAGCAGAGGAAAAGCTTTCTCAGCAGAGGAGAAGAGAGGGGCCGCTAGCAACGGCAACAACAGAATTCGCCCGCCGCGGCTTAAATGCCACTCTTTTGACGTGCTTTCCTTTAATCAATAAACAAGATTACAGCTTGCTTAAAGTACCTTTACATGAGAAAAATATAATGGGTACAATGGGGGAAGCCGGCGGTTAAGGAAGGAGTTGCCAGAGGCTAAGGAAAAGTGGCTGCTAGCAGGCCATATAGCATGCTGGCAAGCTGTGGAGGACTGGAAAACAGAGTCCGTAGGGCTTGATGTCAAGCTGTGGAGGACTGGAAAACTGAGTCTGCAGGGCTTGCGGGCAAGCTGTGGAGTACTGAAAAACAGAGTCTGCAGGGCTTGATGGCAAGCTGTGGAGGACTGGAAAACTGTGTTCGCAGGACTTGCTGGCAGCGCCAGTTTTCCCCCTGCGCGTCGTCTCCACCCCCCAAATGAGAGGTATCATGGACTATTTATAGGCCCGGGGAAGATCTTCTAGAAGAAGGGCCCAGTGACGTCATCATGGAGACTTGCGCGGACTCGGCAAGCAAGCTGTCTGGCTGGGCGGACTAGGAGAAGGCAGGCCGCCTCCTTTGGGCTGCTGAGGCATAGGGGGCGGCCTGAGGAGCAGGAGGCCGCCCCTGGTAGGCGGCCTGGACCAGGAGGCCTGGGCGGCTTGGGCAAGGAGGCCGCCCTTGGTGGGCGGCCTAGACCAGGAGGCCGCCCCTGGTGGGCGGCCTGGAGCAGGGAGGCCACCCCTGGTGGGCGGCCTGGACCAGGAGGCCACCCATTATGGGCGGCCTGGGCAAGGAGGCCGCCCCTAGTGGGCAGCCTGGACCAGGAGGTCGCCCCTTGTGGGCGGCCTGGGCAAGGAGGCCGCCTCTGGTGGGCGGCCTGGACTAGGAGGCCGCCCCTGGTGGGCGGCCTGGACTAGGAGGCCGCCCCTGGTGGGCGGCCTGGATCAGGGAGGCCTCCCCTGGTGGGCGGCCTGGACCAGGAGGCCGCCCCTGGTGGGCAGCCTGGGTAAGGAGGCCTCCCCTGGTGGGCGGCCTGGAGCAGGGAGGCCGCCCCTGGTGGGCGGCCTGAGGCAACAGTCCCTCCCTATAGGGGAGATGGAATCTCTCTTCTAGCGAGCCGGAGAATGAGTCTGCCGAGCCCGCGATGGCTGCTAGGCTGAGTCTGCTCTTGTTGGAATGAAGATGCCTGCCGCTGAGCTGGAGCTGGGGTTCATCAACATAGGCGGACTGGAAGGCTTGTATGCACTTCGAGTCTGCCCAGCTTGCGATGAACGTAACATGGCTGCTGATCTTTGCCGGTAGCCGGGGAGTTGGAGTGTCCGTGCTCTTAAGCGGACTAATGAAGCTGGTTGCCCACGCTACTAGGTGACAAGGGCTGAGCGACCTGCTGGACTGACAAGGTAGGCCACGCGTGTTGGCGAGTTGGAAGCTGAGGTAGCTGGTTGGTGGCCTGGGGGCAGGTCGCCACCTTTGTTTGGCGGTTTGAGCGGCCTGGGCGGATAGGCATCCGAGTCCGGCAAAGGGGGCTCCTGCTGAGACAAGCTGCGATTAAACTGACAAGGCAGGCGGCCTATAGGGGCGGACTGAAGAAGCAGTCCGCGGCCCCTACCGACCCTAAGGAACAAGGTGCGGCCTGGGCGGTCAGACCAGTGAGACCGCCCACGCCGCGTGGCCTGAGCGGACAGAAAGGCCTGTCAGCCCAAATGAGGGTGTCGCGACCTCCAGGAGGAAACTGGAGTAGGCTGCGACCGGCGAGCTGGCTGCCTTGGGAAGGATCGCCGTTTTCGGGGTTAACATAATCCCCGCACTTTTTTAATTTCCGACTAGAACTTCGAAAAAGTAGGAGACCCACGAAAATCGTGATCCACCCTAAAGGAAAGGAAGGGCGCAAGGAGAGATAGAACCTGATGCCTCTCCTTAAAGGTTTGCTAATGCCTGTCTTTTTCCTGCAAAGGAAAAGTTAGTGTAGGCATGAGTGGAAGGTACATCCTGTGCGTGCCTGGGTTTGCCTTTGCAAAACGAAAAAGATTTTTCTTCTACTGAGTTCTGCAAAATGAAAGTGAAGAAAACATAGGAGCATAATAACTTGCAAGTAACTGATGGAGGTTTGCAAGCGTTTGCTGCTTTCTGCAAAAGAGATGTTAGAATCTAATATGGGATATATAAAATTAGCTTGCAAAAACCTATGAAGAAACTTGCAAGTGTCTGCTGATCTCTGCAAGAAAAGAGTTAGGAGCAGATAAAATATGTGAAAGTAGCTTGAAAGTACATGTGAAAAAGCTTGCAAGTGTCTGCTGATCTCTACAAGATAATAGTTTGGAGCACACAAAATATGTGGAAGTTGCTTGCAAGTACCTGTGAAGAAGCTTGCAAGTATCTACTGATCTCTGCAAGTAAAGAGTTAGGAGCAGACAAAATATGTGGAAGTAGCTTGCAAGTACCTGTGAAGAAGCTTGCAAGTGTCTGCTGATCTCTACAAGAAAAGAGTTAGGAGCAGACAAAATATGTGAAAGTAGTATGCAAGTGCCTATGAATAAGCTTGCAAGTGTCTGCTGATCTCTGGAAGAAAAGAGTTAGGAGTAGACAAAATATGTGAAAGTAGCTTGTAAGTACCTGTGAAGAAGCTTGCAAGTGTCTGCTAATCTCTGCAAGAAAAGAGTTAGGAGCAGACAAAATATGTGAAAGTAGCTTGCAAGTACTGTGAAGAAGCTTGCAAGTGTTTGCTGATCTCTGCAAGAAAAGAGTTAGGAGCAGACAAAATATGTGAAAGTAGCTTGCAAGTACCTGTGAAGAAGCTTGCAAGTATCTATTGATCTCTGCAAGAAAAGATTTAGGAGCAGACAAAATATGTGAAAGTAGCTTGCAAGTACCTCTGAAGAAGCTTGCAAGTGTCTGCTGATCTCTGCAAGAAAAGAGTTAGGAGCAGACAAAATATGTGGAAGTAGCTTGCAAGTACCTGTGAAGAAGCTTGCAAGCATCTGTTGATCTCTATGAAGAGACTTGCAAGCATCTGCTGATCTCTGCAATAGGAGAGTTTGTAGCAGATGTGGTATATGAAGGAGGGTTGCAAGTACATGTGAGGAAACTTGCAAGCATCTGCTGAACTCTGTGAGAGGAGAGTTAAAAGTAGATATGATGAAAATACTAAGCTGTAAGTACCTGGATAAGGCTTGTAGGTGCATGCTGATCACTACAAAGAGAAGAGTGAGCAACAGACATAATATAACGAGCTAAGCTACAAGTACCTCGAGGAGGCTTGCAAATGCTAACTGTTGATAAGATAAGGTTGATATGATCATATAGCAGAGGAAATGTCTGATGCACTCTGTTGATAAATGAATGACGATCAAACCAGAGTAGTGTTCTTCTTTCTATATTAGAGATATCTTTAACATGAAGTTCAGATCAATAAGATAAGTGTTGACAGTTTATATGATCGGACGGATATGATGAGATTAGCAGAGAAGAAGCTTGACAAATTCTACCAACCTTAACTAGATTCCAATAGCAAGGCTTGATGATCAAGGAGTGGCAGATTCATTGATCAACGCTTGATGCCATTAACATTTGATAAGAGTAGTGAAGCTTATATAAGTAGAGAGTTTGTAAGTCATCATCTGATAGAGATTATGGAGGCAACACATATAAGATGAGCATAAGCAAAAATGATTGTTGAAACTCCTTTTGGTAGGTAGGATTTAGCCTGTTCACCTGTGAAAAAGGCAGTTGGTAAAAAGAGGTCTATATTCGGAAGTGACCAAAGGAGGTTGGATGCGGCCACAGGTGTTCCCCGTGGGCCTTATGCATCGCTTGCCTGAAAAAGGTCATCACGAGTATAGTCCTACTAAAAGTGGGCTAGCCGCGCATCCTTTAGAAGGGCACAAAAGAGAAAAGCAAGGGAAATCCTGAGAAGGATTGCTAGATACACTGCTCTCTTTCCTCGGGTATAATTATCACTGAACCATGAGACTAGTTGCACCAAGTGGCCTATTGCTTGTCTGTGAAAAGATCAGTGGAATTGTGTGATTTCACGAAGGCACGGATCGAGAGTACCAGAGAGTGTTCGGCCATCACAGTTGTGAGATGATCGAAGAGACAAGGCTATGCTTGATCGCCATTGCTTGTCAAGCAAAGATCACCGTAACTGTAATGTATCCTTTGCGAAGCACAGCAGAGCTAACACATGGGGCCTCCTTAGCACACACTGTGTGTTAGATGCCAGCTAGTATCCAAAGTCTCGTATTCCTCCGCATGAGAGTTGGATAGCCCCCACTACATATATGCGAAAGCTCCTTGCGATGTGTGGTCACTGTGTCCTTACGCCGGAATCCAATCTCGAGGGGCCTATAGCAATACTTGGCGATATCTCATTGGTTTAGCAATCTCTTTGGCAAAGAGAAAAATAGAGGAGGATGCATCACAAGAAGGGAACTGTGTCAGTATGAGATCCATGATGAAAACTTTTGAAAGAGAAACTAGATCTGATATACTCTAGAGGGGGGTGAATAGAGTATATGGTGCTTTAGAAACTTTTACAAGCTTTTACAACAATTGTTGTAATATGTGTGAGCAGGGAAGCAATAAAAAATTTAACCACACTACTAAGTTAAATAAAACACTAAGCACAAACAAATCAAGGCCAGAAACAAAAATGAAAGCAAGCAGAACCAGAAGACACAAGGAAATATAGTGGTTCCCCAAACTTAGGTACATCCACTCTTCTACCACCCTAGGTAGGAATCCACTGCAGGATGAGTTGATCAGGTGTCCTGGGCACCAATGAGCTTTTGATAAGGTTCTCAAAAACCAAAGCAGATTTTTTGATCAGGTGTCTTGCCACCAATGAGCTTTTGACAAGGTGCTCAAAAACCAGGTTCAAACTTTTGAAGGGAGTTTGAAAAACCCTTTACAAAGTGGGGGTGAGAGATTGATGGCAGTCTTCTCTTTCTCAACCAACTGAGAAGACTATGTGGATTAATGTCAAAGCTCCCCCTGAGTCCTTGAGATCTTCAGGAAGAAAAGCTTTGCTGAGGGTGATAGGCCTTCAAAGATAGAACTCCAGCAATAGATGGTTTCAGCAATGGCTGAAATGTTGAGTGTCTGGAGTCTTGAAATGATGTTGGCCTTGAACACTTTGAAAGCTGAAGAGATCTGAATATTTGAAAACTAGATCTCCTTGGATGAGTGTTCTTCAGAATTCTTTTTGAGTATTTTTCTTGTTCTTCTCTTTTTTTGATTAAAAAAAACATTCTATCTTTTATTCTCTGTTCCAGAATAGAATAACATTCTCTGTCAAGGATAGTCGTTGGTCTGCATTGATTGCATCCTTAATTGCATAATCTCTTCTAGAGGAAAGTCCACAGAATTATTCCTTGAAAAGTCCCTTGAAACTTGGTCCAGAATTGAATGAAAACGGCTAGAAAATCTCTGAATTAATTGCAGAATAACTCCAAACTGATTTGAATTTGAATTCTGGAAGTTATCTAAAATCATCGAACTGGGCTCTGCTATCGTCGAGCTGAGCTCAGCGATCTGGAAATACACAGCAGCAAAATAATCGTCGATCTGAGCTCAAAGATCGTCGAACTGAGCTCAGAGATAAAGATCCAAAGCAGAGTCAAAATCTTCGAACTGAGCTCACCGATCGTCGAATGGAGTTTGACGATATTATGAAGTTGAGCTCAGCGATCGTCGAATGGAGTTCGACGATCTGTCGAAGTTGAGCTAGACGATCATCGACCGGAGTTCGATGAATCGTCGTGCTGAGCTCGACGATCAGACTTAGTCTCCAGACAGAAAATCTTGGTCTACAGGGCAGCTTCCAAACCTATACTTCTATCCCTTAGACTCAATTCTAATTGACCTTTTAAGCTATACAGGAGGTCAAGCAAAGGTTCCTAGAGACATAGTGATCCTGACCCAAATTAGTAATAGGGTGTTCCAACAATATCCCCCTATTTGGGTTAGGATTACTATTTACAGACTTTGGAAAAATTCAAATAATAACATACAATCAGTAAAACATGAAAATAACAGCTAGACATTGCAGAAACATCACAGATATATATATATATATGTGTCATCCAGATAATCAGAAATACACAGAAACTGTCACCTTACAATGTCACTTCTTCTCTTTGCCTTTAACCATTTTGATTTCTCTGTTAGGGTTCAGGGCTTCTTTGTTGGACCTGGTGTCATCTGCTGCACCCAAATAGGTTTGCTTTGTAGCCCTGGGAACCACAGCAGCAGGATGTAATTTCATATATCTGTCAGCATCAAAGAATTTACTGGAAGCATATCTGTCTAATTCTTTCTGTCTTTGTTCTGACATTGTAGAAATATTGGAAGTATCTAATCCTTGTTCTTTGGCCTTCTTAATCTGATCCAGTGCATCCAACTCCTTCATCCTGGCAGTCCAAGCAGCTGGATTCTTTTCAGGGTCCTCAAATGGTACAGGTGGCTCATACCTGTTGGAAGAATTGTCTTGAGGAGGCCTGGCAGACACTGTCTCTTTTAGCTTGTAGGGGAAAGGACCAGAAGTTGTATCAGATGAAACATGTCCTCCCCTAGAATATGGGTGCTGCCTGGAATACCCTTTAGAATAAACTTGAAAATCTCTCTGATTACCCCTGTATCCTCCTCTCCTAGAATATGAACCCCTAGATTGGCTTTCCCTTTGGTAGGATCTGGCATGGGGTTGATAGGGAGCCTGACTTCTAGCTGGGGCTTGACTTGCTGAGCTTCCACCTGCACCTGCATCAGGAGGAGGTGGTGGAGGAGGATGAGGGTGCTGGAATTGGGAAGAGCCCTTCTCATATTTCCTCTTTTTCTTCATGGCTTTCAGCTGGTTTTTGGAATACTGCATCCAGTGCTCAGTAATTTGGCAGTTATGAAGGATATAGTATGAAATGTCATTATTATCTTTGACTTTTGCAGGAGGAACCCTTTTCATTGCCTTGCTCCTTGCCTTCCTTTTTCTGGCAATAGTAGCAGAAGAATCATCAGAGTCTGTTTTAAACTCATCAGATTCAGAACTCTGGTCATCATATATAGCATCTATTTTCTTCATTAAATCTTTCTTCAGTTGAACAGCAGCAGATGAGGCAGAAGTTGAGATAGCAGCAGCAGGGACAGTAGCAGATGGAGCAGCAGATGGAGAGGGTGCAACAGAAGTAAATGCAGCAGTAGCAGATACTGGAGTGTGACAACAGCAGCAACTGTCTCACTATCATCAGCAGAAATTGCACTAATAGCAGTAGAATCAGCAGAAACAACAGCAAAAATTGCAGCAGGCTCAATTTCAGTTGCCTCTGTCATAGGACAATCCTTGGATATTTGTGCAGCAGAAACAGTTGGAACTTCAGCATCAATAAAAACAATCTCAGCAGCAGTATCAACAATCCTTTCTTCAGCATCAGCAGCAGCAGCAACATCTTCAGTAGCAGCAATCACTGAATGTACAAAAGAAGAGATAATGCTGGGGTCACAGCAAGAGAAAGGCACCAGTGCCTTGGATAAGTCTTCTGTGGGCTGGACAACATTACTCTCTGGCAGACAGCTGAAGAAGGCAGTATCAAAAGCAGATAGCAAAGACCTTAGGTCAATTGCAAGAACTGCAGTAGGAGTCTGACATTCTGGAGGCACAGCAACAGGAGCAGAAGGAGCAGCAGACAAAGAAACATCAGCAGCAGCAGTATCATCAGCAGCAGGAGCAGAAACAGCAGCAGCAACAGCATGAAAGCTTGCTTCATATGGCATCTCCCCCTGCCTAGATGCAGATACATCTGGATCAAGGCACACTGCTGGAGGTGATGCCTGAGGAAGGAGGGAGGAAAGCCTGGCAGAGAGGGCTGCCACTGATAGGTGTAGAGGAGCCAAGGAGGTCTCCAAGAGTAGAGAGAGCCTGGGGGCAATTAGCTCATACAACCTGTCAGCTAGGGCTGAGAGATCTACTTACTCAACTGCTGGAGTAGAGGTAGATGGAATAGGAGGAGCTGAAGATGCTAGAAGTGGAGGGCTGGAGAGTGGTGGTATGGATGGCTGAGGTGTTGGGATGGTGGATATGGAGGACAGGGGAATGGATATGGATGGAGTGAATGTTGGTTGATCAATGATGTGGTGTAGGAGATCTTAGAATGAAGTGGAGGAGGAGGGAAATTCAGGAGGAGAGGAGAGGGAATCATCCATATAGGAGTCATCCAGGAGAGTGAAGGATGGAATGGATGGTGATGATGTGATATCTGGTGGAGGGTATGAGAACAATGGGTGGAATTGGTCCTCTGGTGGAGGTAGAATGGGGTCTGGAGATGGAGTTGATGTTGGAGATGGGCTGGATATGGTAATGGTGGGTGGAGCTAGAGTGGTGGATGGTAAGGGAAGGGATGGAATTGGAGGAGGAGGAGAGGCAGCAACAGCAGCAGCCAGGTCTTCTGCAGGAGCAGAGACCTGTGGGGGAGTGACTACTGGAGTCCTTGTGCCTGAAGGAGCACTTGAGGAGGGCCTGCCAGGCTTGCTTATTTGCCCGTCCCACTTGCCAAAGAGGGCACAGGTTAGTCTCTTGGAGGCATTTATGTGAACTCCAGAGGAGACCAGCAAGGCAGGGCACCTGGTCTGCAGAAAAACTCCAAGAATCCTTCCAAAGTTCATAAAACTCTTGTTTATCTTCTTCTTGATGAGGTCAAAGAACACCTCTCCCCAGTTCAGATTTTTCTTATCCACCAGAGCTCCCATGAGACAGAGCTGGTGTCTGGATATAGTATCATGAGCTGAGTGCTTTGCCAGCAGCACTTTCCCTACCACATCTGCCAGGAACCTGTATTCAACAGACAGATTCCTCTTGAATAGCTTGCTAGGGTTTCCCTCTGGATGACCCATCCTGGCAAGTAGTTCAGAATATTCTTCTCCTGATAACTCAGCAATATCTTCTCCATTTCTCAGTCCAAAAACTTCTGTTAAAACTGTGGGGGTCAAGGGTACCTGATTTCCAGCAATAGACCCAACTATTGTGTTGTTGTCTTGATTATGAGCAGTATAGACCCACTCCTTTATCTCATCTGAAGCCAGCTTGATTCTAGTGGTCATGAGGGTAGACAGATTTTGGTCTTTGAATAAACCCAGTATGTCTTGGAAGATCTGGTCAGTAGTGCTGAAGGATTCCAGATCAATGTCAAACCCGGCATCGAACTTCATTGCGGCAAGAACTGCAACTGACACAGCCATTGTACCTGCAAAAACTCAACAAACAAAACGACCAAGCGTAGAACTGTTTGGAGGGAAAGAAAATTCTTGCAGAGAAATCGAAAGCGCAAAAGAGAACGACGGCGAAAAATGAGTTTTATATTAGGGTTCGACGCAGAATTGGAAAGATCGTTGAACTCAGTTCGACGATCGAGGCTTCTAAAGGAATCTGAAGAGACTTCAACATCGTCGATCTCCGTTCGACGATCTTGAAGAGCGTCGAGCTCCGTTCGACGATCGTTCAGTGAACAAAATCGTCGAGCGCCGTTCGACGATCGTTGACCGGAAGAGATAGTTCATACTATCTGAGAGGCGCTGAACTTAGTTCGACGATTTTTGGACATCGTCGATCTCCGTTCGACGATCTTAGGGGAAATCGTCGAGCGCAGTTCAGAGATCAGAAAAATTCTAGACACTAAGAAAAATCAGAATTTTTGCCTAGTCTTGGTCAATTTTTGAGCTTTCAAAATCTTGGATATTATTTAAGACTTCCTCCATCTAACATTCCTAACTGATTTAGGAAGAAGGTGTGTTTCTTTTCATCCAAAGGCTTGGTGAAAATATCTGCCCTTTGTAAATCAGTTGGGATATATTGTAATTCAATTTTATTCTTTTCAACATTATCTCTTAAGAAATGATGCCTAATCTCTATGTGTTTTGTCCTACTATGGAGGCCTGGATTTTGAGCTATGGAAATAGCACTTGTGTTATCACAAAAGATTTTAGACTTCTTTAAGTTGTAACCATAGTCTAGGAGTTGGTTTTGAATCCACAATATTTGTGAACAACAACTGCCTGCAGCCATATATTCAGCTTCAGCAGTTGAAGTTGACACAGATGTTTGTTTCTTACAAAACCAGGTGACAAGTCTGTCACCAAGGAACTGACAAGTTCCACTGGTGCTTTTCCTGTCAATTCTGCATCCAGCATAATCAGCATCTGAGAATCCAGTTAAATCAAATGCTGAATCTTTTGGATACAAGAGACCTAGATTTGGACAACTCTTAACATACATGAGAATCCTCTTTACTAAAGTGAGGTGTGACTCTCTAGGGATTACTTGGAACCTAGCACATATACATGTAGCAAACATTATATCTGGTCTACTAGCTGTAAGATACAGTAAAGAGCCAATCATTGCTCTATATGTTGTCTGATCAACAGGTTTCCCGTGTTCATCAGCATCTAATACAGCATTGGTAGGCATGGGAGTTTTCATACAAGATGCCTCAGACATACCAAATTTCTTAACCAGTTCATTTGCATATTTGGTATGAGAAATAAAGATGCCTTCAACATGTTGTTTGACTTGCAATCCTAGGAAGAAGGATAGCTCACCCATGCTACTCATCTCAAATTTAGAATGCATTAGGTTAGAAAACCTTCTGCACAATTTTGAGTCAGTAGAACCAAAAATGATATCGTCTACATAAATTTGTACTAGTAGGGTATGGGACTTATGGGTTCTAATAAAAAGAGTTTGGTCTACTCTACCCCTTATAAAACTATTTTCCAAGAGAAAGCATGCTAGGGTCTCATACCATGCTCTAGGAGCTTGCTTGAGACCATATAATGCTTTATTCAGTCTAAAAACATAATCAGGATAGGTTGGAGAGATAAAACCTGGAGGTTGTCTGACATAAACTTCCTCTTTGATGTCTCCATTTAAGAAAGCACTTTTGACATCCATCTGATATACTTTGAAGCCTTTGTGAGCTGCATAAGATAGAAATATCCTGATGGCTTCTAATTTTGCAACAGGTGCAAAGGTCTGGTCGTAGTCAATTCCTTCTTCTTGAGAATATCCCTGAGCAACTAGCCTTGCCTTGTTCCTTATAATTACTCCTTGATCATCCAGTTTGTTTCTGAATACCCATTTTGTTCCAACAATGGAATGATCCTTAGGCTTTGGCACTAGTTCCCATACTTTGTTCCTCTCAAATTGATGCAACTCCTCTTGCATTGCAATGATCCAGTGTGGATCTTGCTCTGCATCTTGAATGGACTGAGGTTCAATTTGAGATAAGAAGCAGGTGTGCAACAGGTTTTGGTTGACCTGATTTCTTGTTTGCACACCAGCTGAGATTTCTCCAATTATTTGGGAAATTGGATGGATCTCTTGATGTTACTAAATCAACAGGGGGTGTTGATTGTTCACCAACCTGTGTTGTTGTTTCCTCTTGTGGTACAACAACTGGCTCTTCAGGTTGTGCTTCAATGTGTTGAGCATTTCCTTCATCCTCACTGCTTTCATCCTCTTGAGTAACCTGTAACCTGTTCATATCTTCAACTAGAGAGTGTTCCTGCAAAGGTTCTATGGTAGAAGAAATCTTCTCCTTAAAAGACATGTTAGTTTCATCAAAAGAAACATGAACAGATTCCTCAATTTTCAAAGATGATTTATTATAGACCCTATAGGCGTTGCTGATCATGGAGTATCCCAGAAACACTCCTTCATCAGCTTTGGCTTGAAATTTTGCTAAATATTTCTTGTCATTATTGTGAATATAGCAAATACAATCAAAAACTCTAAAATAGTCAACTTTAGGTTTCTTCCTTTTGAGTAATTCATAGGGAGTCTTTCCCTTTAGTTTATGTATCAGACTTCTGTTCAACACATAGTTGGAGGTGTTCACTGCCTCTACCCAAAAGGATAGAGGTAGATGAGCATCTGACAACAATGTAGTGGCAGATTCAATAAGGGTTCTATTTTTCCTTTCAGCTACCCCATTTTGTTGAGGAGCTCTAGGAGCTGAGAAAGTATGCCTGATCCCTTCACTCTGACAGAACTCTTGCATAAGAAGAGAATCAAACTCTGTCCCATGATCACTTCTGATCAGGGCAATGTGAGTATTGAACTCAATCTGTATGCATTTGAGAAACTCTGTCAGACACTTAAAGTTATCAGACTTCTTCCTTAGAAAGAACACCCAAGTGAATCTAGAGAAGTCATCTACAACTACTAGAGAGTAGGATTTCCCTCCTAGCTTTGTACTGTGATGGGTCCAAAAAGATCCATGTGTGACAGATACAATATCCTAGGTGAATCACTCTTATTAAGTGACTTAAAACTGTTTTTAGTTTGCTTGCCTAATTGACAAGCCTTGCAAAGTCCTTCCTTCTTGTAGGGGCCAGAAGGTAGTCCTCTAACAAGGTTGTCCTTGGATAGCCTAGCAATAGTTCTAAGGTTTAGGTGTCCTAATCTCTTATGCCATAAAACATTTGGTCTACAGACTGAATTAAACAAGCAGATATCTACATTAGTTGAAAGAAAATCTACTAGGTAGATGTTACCTTTCCTTTTACCTGTCAACACAGTTGTGTTGTCCTCTGACTTGATTTTGCATAAGGTTTTGCTGAAGGTCACCTGGTAGCCTTCATCACACAACTGACTGATGCTAATTAGGTTGTGCTTCAGTCCATCCACATATGCTACCTTCTTGAAGGTTACTGAACCAATCTGGACTGCACCATATCCTTTAGTCTGCCCAAAGTTGGAGTCACCAAAGATAACTTTGGGTCCAAGCTTGGCTCTGAAGGATGTGAGGTTGTCCTTGTTCCCTGTCATGTGCTTAGAGCACCCACTATCCAAGTACCATTGCTGGTTAGATGTTGGATAGGTCTTCACCTGCACATAAAACAATTTACTTGTTTTTGACCCAGTTTACCTTGGGCCTAGGTTGATAACCTCTAAATTCAGAAATGAAAGACATCCCAGGTTGACTCTTATATCCTTCAGGATGATATCTCCTTGGAGGTATAATCCATTCAGTATAAGGGTTAAAAGTTTGGGATGAAGAACCCTTAGGATTCAATTTTGATTTGCCTTTGAAAAAGTTTCCAAAGCTCTGACCTCTGTTCGACGATCTTGGAGCTGCGTTCGACGATCTTGGGTCAGATCGTCGAGCTCCGTTCGACGGTCGACTATGGCTGAGGTCAGGTATATGAGATCGTCGACCTACGTTCGACGATTTTGGCTGAGATCGTCGACCTGCGTTCGACGATTTTACCTGAGATCGTCGAGCTGCGTTCGGCGATCGTCGATCTTCATTCGGCGATCGTCGACCTACGTTCGACGATTTCTGCTGGGACTTAGTTTTCTGAGGCAGATCAGAATTTTTCCTGGCAACCTCTACAACTCCCTTTCCCTTGTCAGAAATGAATTTGATGGGAGTTGTTAGAATAATAGGTTGGCTGGATGAGGCACCCAAGCCCAGTGTACTGTTAAATCTAGAGTTCACCGTGCTTGTGATGTCCATCAGCTTGATGCTTCTCCCATTAAGGGATTCTTCAAGCTTCTTGGCCTCAGAGAGCTCACTTTTCAGTGTAGCTATCTGTTCCCTACAGCTCTCCAACTCCTGAGAGAGTTTGAGGTTTTCTGACTTTAGGGCATTGTGTTCAGATAATTGGTTTCTGAGAGAGATAATCTCTTTCTCAGACTTTAGCAGGTCCAAACACAGTGCTTTAAATTCAGATTTAAAATCTTCTGAACTAAAATCAAAAGAGCTAATTACCTGATCTTCTTCAGGTTGGGTCTCTGAGTCTGACTCTGACTCCTCTTCCTCTGAATTGTGCTGTGAGGCATTAATTGCCATCATGCAGAACTCCTTTTCTTCTGCATCATCCTCATCATCACTGGAGCTGGAAGAGGCTTCAGACTCCTCTTCAGTCTCACTCCAGGATTCAACAACAAACCCTTTCCTTGTATGCTTATTTTTGCTTGAGGAAGGTTTGCTATTTCCATTTCTTTTGGAGTCTTTCTCCTTCCTTCTTTCTTTTCTGTCCCTTCTGTCCTTGTTCTTGTTCTCTGGACAGTCAGGAACTATGTGCCCTGGTTTCCTGCAACCAAAGCAAATAATGTCTTTATTGTTACCAATGGACTTGTCATATCTTGGCTTATCCTGCTCCTTGTATGATCTTCTGAAGTCCTTTCTGGCCATCTTGTAGAAGTCTTTTGGACAACAAGCTGAGTAGTTCATCATTGCCTGTGGCTTTATCTTCAGGCAGATCCTCAGTTGCCTTAAAGGCTATGGTCTTCTCTTTCCTTGTGGCTGGTGAAGCAGCCTTCTGTTCTTCCTCTCTATTCTTGATGAGTAGCTCATAAGATTTGAGCTTACCCAGCAAAGCTTCAGTGGTGATCTCATTTAGACTTCTGACATCCTTAATTGGCCAGATTCTTGAATCCCAAGTGCTGGGGAAGCACATTAGGATCTTGTCATTAAGTTCTGTTAGAGAGATCTCTTTGTCCAATGTCCTTAGTTCACTGACAATTAGACTCAGTCTGTTGTACATGTCTCCCACTGACTCAGTCTCTCCCTTCTTGAAGTTCTCATATTGAGAGATGAGATGGGATCTTCTGTCCTTTCTCTCATCAGCTGAGCCTGAGACTATTTCTGAGAGCTTGTCCCAAATCTCCTTGGCTGAATTGAATTCAGCTACCTTTTGAAATATGTCATCTGACATTGTCTGGGCTAGAATGTTCATAGCCTTGGCATCAGCTACTTTCCATTTTTTGATGTCAGCATCTGTTCCTGATGGAGGTGGAACAGCATTTGTACTTGTATTCTCTGGGGGTCTTGGACACACTGTCAAAACAGAATTAAATATATCTTCGTCAATAGAATTCATGTAAAGTCTAATCCTTGCTTTCCAAAGTGCAAACTTTGACAGATTGCACACTGGAGGTCTGGTGCTAGCATAATCTTTATTTTGGGTCATGATTTGTGCAAACAAAGTCTAATAATAAAATACAGAAGAGAAGCAGATCTAGTTTGGGATCTTGTGGTTCAGGTGTTAGCCTGTACAACCAATCAGATATGGTATCTTTAACAAACCTGGCTTTGATACCAATTGAAAGAGCAACTAGATCTGATATAATCTAGAGGGGGGTGAATAGAGTATATGGTGCTTTAGAAACTTTTACAAGCTTTTACAACAATTATTGTAATATGTGTGAGCAGGGAAGCAATAAAAAATTTAACCACACTACTAAGTTAAATAAAACACTAAGCACAGACAAATCAAGGCCAGAAACAAAAATGAAAGCAAGCAGAACCAGAAGACACAAGAAAATATAGTGGTTCCCCAAACTTGGGTACATCCACTCTTCTACCACCCTAGGTAGGAATCCACTGCAGGATGAGTTGATCAGGTGTCCTGGGCACCAATGAGCTTTTGATAAGGTGCTCAAAAACCAAAGCAGATTTTTTGATCAGGTGTCTTGCCACCAATGAGCTTTTGACAAGGTGCTCAAAAACTAGGTTCAAACTTTTGAAGGGAGTTTGAAAAACCCTTTACAGAGTGGGGGTGAGAGATTGATGGCAGTCTTCTCTTTCTCAACCAACTGAGAAGACTATGTGGATTGATGTCAAAGCTCCCCCTGAGTCCTTGAGATCTTCAGGAAGAAAAGCTTTGCTGAGGGTGATAGGCCTTCAAAGATAGAACTCCAGCAATAGATGGTTTCAGCAATGGCTGAAATGTTGAGTGTCTGGAGTCTTGAAATGATGTTGGCCTTGAACACTTTGAAAGCTGAAGAGATCTGAAGATATGAAAACTAGATCTCCTTGGATGAGTGTTCTTCAGAATTCTTTTTGACAGAAGATTTTTGAGTATTTTTCTGTAATCTGTATTCTCTCTCTGTATGGTGTGTTCTATTCTTCTTGTTCTTCTCTTTTTTTGATTAAAAAAAACATTCTATCTTTTATTCTCTGTTCCAGAATAGAATAACATTCTCTGTCAAGGATAGCCGTTGGTCTGCATTGATTGCATCCTTAATTGCATAATCTCTTCTAAAGGAAAGTCCACAGAATTTTTCCTTGAAAAGTCCCTTGAAACTTGGTCAAGAATTGAATGAAAACGGCTAGCAAATCTCTGAATTAATTGCAGAATAACTCCAAACTGATTTGAATTTGAATTCTGGAAGTTATCTGAAATCGTCGAACTGGGCTCTGCTATCGTCGAGCTGAGCTCAGCGATCTGGAAATACACAACAGCAAATTAATCGTCGATCTGAGCTCAAAGATCGTCGAACTGAGCTCAGAGATAAAGATCCAAAGCAGAGTCAAAATCATCGAACTGAGCTCACCGATCGTCGAATGGAGTTCGACGATATTATGAAGTTGAGCTCAGCGATCGTCGAATGGAGTTCGACGATCTGTCGAAGTTGAGCTAGACGATCGTCGACCGGAGTTCGACGAATCGTCGTGCTGAGCTCGACGATCAGACTTAGTCTCCAGACAGAAAATCTTGGTCTACAGGGCAGCTTCCAAACCTAGACTTCTATCCCTTAGACTCAATTCTAATTGACCTTTTAAGCTATACAGGAGGTCAAGCAAAGGTTCCTAGAGACATAGTGATCCTGACCCAAATTAGTAATAGGGTGTTCCAACAAACTTTATTGAAAAGCAAGAATGAACACTTAGAAGTGCTTTGCAAAGAAAAATGTTTGAAAGAGCAAGAGTAGGAGTAACCGATCACGGTGGTGAAGAAATTGAAGAACTATGAAGTCCTTTGCCAGTTTAAAATAGCCTTCCAAGCTCGCCCTCGTCATCGACATCGAAGGCTTCAATGGCTTTGAGAACAACGAGGAGAGGGGGCTCTTTGACTAGGCTCACTCCTCTTAAGAAGCAAGGAATGTCTGCAACTTCTTTGCCCTTTGAGGTTGCTGGATCAGGGCGATCATCTTTGGGAAGCAGGTCACACATCTTACCCTACCGGGGCATCCTTTGCATCAGTTGGCGGAGTGCTCGGCAGTTCTCAGTCAAGTGGCCTGACTCTTTGTGGAACTCGCAGTATGGTTCTGAGTCTCTTGATCTTTGATCAGCCGATCGGTAAGGCCTTTTGTAGTTAGCCTTATCCTTCATGATTTGGCTCACTTCTTGCATGGCTTCATCTAGTTCGGACTCATGCAAGTCATCGCCTTGCTGATGGTAAACTACAGCTATTTGAGAAGATGGAGCTGATGGTAGTAGTGGATCTCGAGTACGATCATGGTCTTGGAAGGGATATCGATGGCACTGAAACCTTCTTCCCTTCCTTGAGTGAGTTGGGAAATCATTACGAGGAGACCTCGGAGGCTGTTTATGAGAAGGATCTTTCTCTAATACAAGCTTGGAGACGAAGCCTGAGTTTCTCTTTTTGCCTCGGATGTATGAGTTGGCTAAGGTAATCAACTCTTGATATGTTCTTGGTGCTCGAACATTGGATTCAAACTTGAGAGACCCCTCACGGAGACCGTGGATAAGAGCCACTCGGTACATTTCTTGACCCACAATTTCGATGTCCAAGATTTCTCTCTAGACTCGATCAACAAATTGAGACCAAGATTCATTCTCTCACTACTTGATCTCAAAGAGGGCTTCTAGACCGCCCTTTCTCTTAGTTGAAGTAGAGAATCTGAGCAAGAACTCCCTTCGCAAATCAGCAAAGGAAGTGATGAAGTGAGGGCGAAGACCGTAGAACCAATCCCTCACTTGTCTATCAAATGTAGTAACAAGGAGCTTTCACTTGGTTGCATCTGAGAGAGTTTTGAGAGCAACGACAGATTCGAAAGCTTGAAGGTGCTTCACTGGATCAGCCTCTCCAAGTCTATATTGGTAATCGTGGCTCTCTGAAGTTTGCCGGAGTGGGTTCATGATGAATATTCTCTGAAAAGGGGGACGACTCCTCCTGCTCTCCTACAACATAAGGATAGAAGGGTGCATAGGTTGTGGATGCAAAAGAAGCAGGAGGAGGATAGATGGGAGCAGTTGCTGCAGGAGGAGCAAAGGCATGGGCTGATAGGTAAGGATGACTTCCTTGAAAGTTGAGAAACCTTGCAGAACATTCAGAGGATTTGTGTCGACACTTAGGGCATGTGTCGACACCAGACAATTTATGTTGACACCAGAAGATTTATGTCGACACCGGAAGATTTGTGTCGACACCAGGATATCAGTCGACACCAGCTTATGTCGACACAGAATATCAGTTATACAGAATATTTTAACCAAGTACAGAACTGTTCTTCGCTCGACGTATGTGGATCTCTGGTCGACGAATGAAGATTGTCAGTTCGACGAAGATTGAAGCAGAATTGACAAGATTCCCGTGAAGACAAATTATTATTGTCTGGTCGACGAACTCATCAAGCTCAGCTCGACGAACTCAAGCTCAGCTCGACGAACTCAAGCTCAGCTCAACGAACTCAAGCTCAGCTCGACAAACTCAAAGCTCAGCTCGACGAACTCAAACTCAGCTCGACGAATTGTGTTCTTCGTTCGACGATTCCAGACTAGTTCTTCTCCAGTTTCCCGTCCCTTTTCTCGGCGATGAATCCTCAGTAATTAATGCCCAATCCTCTCGGAATGTTACCGTTAGAACGCGTATTGATCATGGATTATTACATGCCGTTTTTCCATGGGACAGTTAGGGAAATCATTGATTGCCGCTTCCTTCCAAGGCTGACTGCAATTACTGCTCAACATTCAAATTTCGAATATTCCTCAGTCAGTAAAGAGTCAGAAAAGAAAAGGATCAAGTAGTACAACACATACTAGATACACAAACAGACATTGCACAGAAGAACAATCTTACAACAATCAAAAAGTTCTTTACTGCAATCTGCCCAGGCCAGAGAATAATTTCATCAAGAAGAAGAAGAACATTCAATCCATATCAAGAGTCTTCTTCCTTCAATCCTACAGGACAACTTCAGAAGGACATCAAATTAATCTATCAGTCAAAGAAGTTCCTGAAGCAATCTCTCGTCCAAGCACTCAAGCTTTTGAAGACCTGTCACCCTAAGGCAGTGCTCCAGAATTCCTGATCCCTTCAAGATCTCAGGGGGAGCAATCTGCTGACATCAATCCACAAGTCTTCTCAGTTGATATTGAGAAAGAGAAGACCTCATCACCTCTTTTCTAACTCCTGTACAGGGTTTTAATTCCCTTCAAAATTATTCTTGGTTGCAAGTCTCCTACCAAAAGACTTGAGGTTTTGGTTTTTGAGCACCTGAACAAAAGCTCATTGGTGTCAGGCATCTGATCAAAAACCTGAGTGGATTCCTATCAGGGTGGTAGAAGAGTGGATGTACCGAGGTTGGGGAACCACTATAAATTTCTTGTGTCGTCTGGTTGCCCTTTTTCTTCTATTTTAGCTATGTTGTTCTGTGATTAAATAGGTTGCTGTGCTTATTTATTTTATTTACTGACCTGTTCACCTAGGAATACAACAAAAGTTGTAAAGTTTTGAAGAGAGCACAATACTCTATTCACCCCCACCCTCTAGAGTATTTCAGATCTACCTTCACTTTCAATTGGTATCAGAGCCAGGTTGTGAAGATCTACAAGATCAACAAGATCAACCAAGGAGGTTGTGTGCTTTGGTTGCAGAAAGCCTGGACATTATATCTCAGAATGTCCAGAAAATCAGAAGGAGAAGAGCAAAGAAAAGGACTCCAGAAGAAAACACAACAGCTGACCCTCCTCAAGCAAGTACAAAAAGAAAGACAAGGGTTTTGTTGCTGAGACATGGAGTGATACTGAAGAAGAATCATCCTCTTCCAGCTCAAGTGAAGAAGAGGAAGAAGCAAGATCCAAGGAGGTTTGCCTTATGGTAATTTATGCCTCCAGGAGTAATTTTGGATCAGAAGGAGAATCTGAGCAGCCTCAGACTGAGAGGCAGATCAGGTTCTTTCAAGCTTTGATTTCAATTCTGATTTATTTAAAATTGAATTCAAAACTATGTGCCTAGATTTAATTAGTTCAGAAAAGGAAATAAAAACCCTTAGAGAAAGACTAGGAAATCTTGAATCTGTCAACTCAGAAAATATTAAACTACAAGATCAACTAACCCTAGCAAATGAACAGATAATTCAATTAAAATCTGATTTATGTGAGGCCAAACAACTTGAGCAATCTCTCAATGGGAGAAGTCTCAATCTGATGGACATAACAAGCACAGTAAATGCCAGATTAAATGGCAAGCTGGGCTTGGGTGCTTCATCAAGTTTGCCCCCCATAATTAAGAAAAATATTCTTACAACACCCATTAAATTTATTTCTGCCAAGGGAAAAGAAAAGATAATAGACAAACCAATGTCAGCAAACAATCCAAGACCCATAGACAAGAGAAATAAAAATCAGAAAACAGCTAATAAAATAAGGTTCAGCAGCATTCGTCGAACTTAGATCGACGAAATGTGGCCAGTTCGTCGAACCCAGATCGACAAACGCTGAACGCAAACTTTAGCTATAACAATTCCTCTAACTGCGATCGACGAACTTTGTATGGTTCGTCGAGCAGAGGTCGACGAACTTGGGGCGCAGAAAATGACTACTGTCATTCTCTGAGCAGAGATCAACGATCTCAGCCCTATTCATTGAACTCTGGTCGACGAACTTACAGAAATTCGTCGAACCCAGAAGGACCAAACTTAAATCATTTCTCTTACAGAAATTCTAAGCCAACTAATAAGACATTCAATCCAGTAGCTGATTGGGTTATTCCACCTAGGAGATATCACCCATTAGGTTATAAATCTCAACCCACCTTGTCAGTTATTTCCAGCTTTTCTTTTCAACCAAATAAAGGACCCAAGGTAACCTGGGTCAAGAATAATTGAGTTTTGTTTTTCATTACAGGTACAGGTGAAGAACTGTCCAAGGGTGAGTCAGACCTGATACTTGGACAGTGGTTGCTCCAAGCATATGACAGGCAGCAAGGCCAATCTATCCAATTACAAGTCCAAGCTAGGACCAAAGGTGATCTTTGGTGATTCAAAGAGTGGCCAGTCAGAAGGATATGGAGCAGTAAAGATTGGAACAATTACCTTCAATAAAGTAACATATGTAAGAGGACTCAAACATAACCTAATATCCATAAGTCAATTATGTGATGAAGTTTATCAGGTACACTTTAACAATACCTCTTGTTCTATTATTGATAATGATAACAAAACTGTTTTAATTGGAATTAGACAAGGCAACATATATCTAGTAGATTTTGTTTCTGCCAAAACTGATGTTTGTTTACTCAATATCACTAGTAACCAAAATGAGTTGTGGCATAAAAGGTTAGGACATGTAAACCTTAAGAATATAGCTAGGCTATCTAAAGACAACCTTGTTAGAGGTTTACCTTCTGGCCCCTACAAGAAGGAAAACCTATGCAGGGCTTGTCAATTAGGCAAGCAAACTAAAACTAGTTTCAAATCCATTAATAAAAGTGATTCACCTAGGATTTTGTATTTGCTTCATGTGGATCTATTTGGACCCATTGCTGTACAAAGCCTAGGAGGGAAGTCTTACACTTTAGTGATTGTTGGTGACTTCTCTAGATTCAGTTGGGTAACCTTTCTGAGAACTAAGTCAGATACATTCAAGGTTCTTACAGATTTTCTCAGGACCATACAGATTGAGTTCTCTACTCATGTTGCATTGATCAGAAGTGATCATGACACAGAGTTTGAGTCTCTTCTTCTGCATGAGTTCTGTGGGAAGGAAGGTATCAGGCAGTGCTTCTCAGCTCCTAGAACTCCTCAACAAAATGGGGTAGCTGAAAGGAAAAATAGGACACTCATTGAATCTGCAGGCACATTATTGGCAGATGCTTACATGCCTCTATCCTTTTGGGCAGAAGCTGTAAACACTGCTAACTATGTCCTGAATAGAAGCCTTATACATAAGCTGAAAAATAAGACCCCCTATGAATTACTTAAAGGGAAGAAACCTAAAATCACATACTTTAAAGTTTTTGGTTGTATATGCTATATTCACATTAACAACAAAAGATACATTAGAAAGTTTGAGGCTAAGGCTGAAGAAGGGATTTTTCTAGGATACTCCCAAGTAAGCAAGGCCTATAGGATTTTTAATAAATCCACCCTTAAAATTGAAGAATCAGTCCATGTATCTTTTGATGAAGCTAACATGCCTTATAAGTAGAAAGAGATTTCTACCAATAGCTCTTTGCAGGTTCCACAACTGTGTGAGTCTATGGATGGAGTAAACCTTACCCAAGAGATATCAACCCATCCTTCTCCACAGGTTGCTGAAGACTGTGAAGAAGAAACTCAAGTGGAAGTGGCTGAACTTCCTTCAACAGCAAGTACCATTCCTCAAGAGGAATTAATTACAGAAGCTGTTGCTGAACAAACTCCACCAACTGATCTTGTCACACTTAGAGATCACCCCAGATCTCAAGTGATTGGAGACATTTTAGTAGGTGTACAGACAAGGCATCAACTCAACCAAGACTTGATGCATGCCTGTTTTCTCTCTCAAATTGAACCTCTCACCATCCATGAAGCTGAGCAAGATCCCCACTAGATCATTGCAATGCAAGAGGAACTAAATCAGTTTGAGAGATGTAGAGTTTGGGATTTGGTTCCAAGACCTCATAACTACCCAGTTATTGGAACCAAATGGGTCTACAGAAACAAGTTGGATGCTCAAGGGAACATTGTGAGAAACAAGGCTAGGCTTGTTGCTCAAGGCTATAGGCAAGAGGAATGAATTGACTATGACCAAACCTTTGCCCCTGTTGCAAAGTTAGAGGCCATAAGAATATTCTTTGCCTATGCAGCTCACAGGAGATTCAAAGTGTTCCAAATGGATGTCAAGAGTGCATTTCTGAATGGAGTGCTTCAAGAAGAGATTTATGTAGAACAACCTCCAGGTTTTATCTCTCTAACTCAACCCTCTTTTGTATTTAAATTGCATAAAGCTCTCTATGGTTTAAAGCAAGCTCCAAGAGCTTGGTATGAGACCTTAACAAGCTTTCTTTTAGAGCATAAATTTACAAGAGGAACCATAGATAAAACTCTTTTCACTAGACATCATAAGGACCAAATCTTGTTAGTATAAATATATGTGGATGGCATCATTTTTGGGTCTACTGATCCCAAATTGTGCAAGAGGTTTGCTGACCTCATGCATTCCAAATTTGAGATGAGTAGCATGGGTGAGCTTTCCTACTTCCTTGGTCTCCAAGTGAAGCAGCTCCCTGATGGTATCTTCCTCTCCCAAGCTAAGTATGCTAAAGAGCTTATTAAGAAGTTTGGGATGGGTGATGCTTCAGGAATGAAAACACCTATGTCTACTAATGCTATTGTGGATTCTGATGCAGCAGGGAAACCTGTAGATCAGAAAAATTATAGGGCAATTGTTGGATCCCTATTATACCTAACAACTAGCAGGCCGGATATCATGTTTGCCACATGCCTTTGTGCTAGGTTCCAAGTGAACCCTAAAGAATCTCACCATATTTTCTTAAAATGAATTTTGAGATATATAAAGAGTTGTCCTAATCTAGGACTCTGGCATCCTACAGAGTCAAAGTTTGAGTTAACTGGATACTCAGATGCTGACTATGCTGGATGTAGAGTGGACAGGAAGAGTACCTCTGGAACTTGCCAGTTCCTGGGTATGAGACTTGTCTCCTGGTTTTGTAAAAAGCAAACATCTGTGTCTACATCAACTGCAGAAGTAGAATATATAGCTACTGGCAGCTACTGTTCACAAATGTTATGGATACAAAACCAACTCCTAGACTATGGTGTCAACTTAAATAATTCAACATTATTTTGTGATAATACCAGTGCTATTGTTATAGCACAGAATCCAGTTCACCATAGTAGGACTAAGCATATTGAGATAAGACATCATTTCATTAGAGATAATGTAGACAAAAAGAAAATTAACCTAATCCATATTCCTACTGATCTACAGAGAGCAGACATTTTCACCAAACCCTTGGATGAGAAAAATCATCTGTTCTTCAAAAATAAACTGGTAATGATCAATGGAGAAGAGTTAAATTAATTTCTGTCTGCATTCGACGAATTTTCCAGAGTTCGTCGAACGGAGTTCGACGAATTAGGGAAAGTTTGAGAGATTCTCGTCGAACAGAGATCGACGAATTCTCTGTGTGGAAACAATTTTCGTCGACCGGAGATCGACAAACTTTGCTTCAGAAGATATTTCGTCGAACGGAGTTCGACGAACTATTTTCGATTCTTCTGAATGAGATCGACGAATTATCTGTCTATAATTCATTTCGTCGACCTCAGTTCGAAGAACTGTTTTTTTTCGTGGAATAGAGATTGTCGATTCATATTCTGGAAAACTTATATCTAGGTTTTCTTCGACCTCCGTCCCGCGCTTTCAGTTCCTGTGCTCTTGATCGCCGTTTTCTCTGTCTCTCTTGCAGTTCATCAATGGCGGTTCCAGCAAGCACCTTAGCCGCAATGAAATTCGACACTGGCTTTGACATGGATTTTGACTCTTTCCAGCACTCTGGCCCAATATTTCTATACATTCTGGAACTTTTGGACGAACTTAGTCTCAAAGATTTCATGACTAGAAGGATTAAACTGCATACAACTGAAATTCGAGAATGGGTATACACTTCGTCAGTTTCAGAGGAAAATGTTCTGACAGGCAATATCGGGAGTAATGCTGTCTCTCTGTCTCCCGCCGTTCTTTCTGATGTTTTTGGATTGGTGAATAGAGAAGACGATATGGATATGGATTCTGAAGAATACAGTTCGATGCTGAAGTTGATGGGGTTTTCTGGAAGCAACCCTAACAAGTTGTTAAAGAAACAACTTTTCGTCGCCTACCAGTTCTTGGCGGATATCGTGGGAAAAGTACTGATGGGCAAGCACACCGCACATGATTATATAACCCGACATTAGTTCCTTGTTATGTGTACAGTGGTCAACAAGAGACAGGTCGATTGGAGCAAGATCTTCTTTGAGTTGATCAAGAAGAAGAACAGTAAGAAAGAGGTTTGTTATGGAAGAATCCTGGGGATCTTCCTCAAGGAAAAGGCTGGTGAATTCATGGTCTCCCTGACCATCTTCATCAATGCCAGCAAGCGCCTCACCTGCGCTTTGTTTGGCAGATGGGAGAGGACGATCTCCAAGCCATCCAAGGCTTCCTCCTCTTCCATCCCTGCTTCAGAAGGTACCAGGGCTGTTAAAGCCACTCCCACACCTGATGAGGAGATCCATCCCCCTCCACCATCTCTTCCAGCACCCCTTCCAGCAAAGCAGCCTCCTCATGTGCCTAATCCTCCTCCATCTCCACCACTAGACATCACCAACATCCCATCTCCACCTCCATCTTCCCCTCTGCAAGCTAATCAACAACCAACACCTCCAGCTTCACCTCATGACACACATATCCTTACACCTCCCCAGTCTCCACTTCCCCCTCATCTGTCCTCCATTCCATCTTACCCCCAACCCTCAGACACTGCCATGCCAGATGCCACCATTCCATCTTCATCACCATCCACTCATCACATATCTGCTATTCTACCCTCCATTCTATCCTTAGTTGCTCCCTCCTCCACACATAATGCAACATCCTCTTCCCCTTCCTCCTTTGATTCAACTACCATATCATCTATCCTCACCATCCTCTCTCCTCTAATCAAATCCCTTATCATAGAGGCCATTACACCTCTTTTGAATTCTATTAATTCTTTATCTGCCCAAATTTCTGCTCTTTCTGCTGCCCCCTCCTCAGTCCAGGGCCTGGCCTCAGTCCCCACTGAACCTAGGCAGGGGGAGATGCCTGATGATGAAGCAGCAGCTCAAGCTTCAGATACAGGTTCCCCAGCAGATACAGCTTCAGAAGTTTCTCCAGATTGTACAGATATAGAGTTAATTGATTTGATTAATTTTATTAATACTGATATGGATATTGCTGACATGGATACTGCTAAAACTGTTGGTGATTTTTCTCTCAATCCCACAGTTAATCTACAAGAATTACTGCAAGTTTTTTATACTGTACATATGCAGTCTCTTCCAGCAGACTTTACTAAGCCACAACAGTTAGCTATTATGCCCTATACATCTCCAGCTAGTCCAGCAGTTGCTAAGCAACTCTGTGACAGTTTTGCTATCCGAGCTTTAGCTTCAATCCCTGTAGTTATTCCAAAAGATTTCTCAGTACCAGGTTTTATTATGGATGACTCTCCTATGCCTGATTTGTATGAGCTAATCCTGGCTGATATTGAAGAGGAAAATAAGGCAGTAGCTGAAAGCTCTGTCCCCATTATTCCTGATTCCTGTGCAGTCTCCTCTCCAACTGTTGCTGAATCTCCAGTTCCTCAAATTTCTGCCCCTTCTACAAAGAAAGCTGTTATTGATGATAAAGCTTTAAAAGCATTGGATGCTTTATATGACAACCCTCAGGGTTCTGATACTGAAGATGATGAAGCTGATGATGATGATGATTCTGATAAAGAAGCTGCCCAGAAGAAAAAGAAAATGTTATCAAAGAAAAGGAAGGCTCCTCCTCCTCCAGCTCCTAAGCCCAATCCCTCTGCTGACACTCCCTATTACATTTTGCACAATGTTACTCCTTATAAGGGGATGCCTGCATGGATGTGGTTATCCAAGAACCAGCAGAAGGAAAGGAAAAGAAGTAGGAGATATTCTCCTCCTCCAGTTCACAGATATAGAAAGGATCCACCTCCTCCTCCTCCTCCAGCAGCTGGTGCCACTAGCTCTTGCTCTCAGAGATCAGCCCCCATGCAAACCTATCAGAGACAGTCAGGGAGATCCTCTGGTAGCAGGCAGCAAAGGCAACCATCCTCAGGAAATCAACATCAACAACAACAACATCAACATCAACAGCAACAAATATCTGAAGTACAAAAAGCTGACAGTCCTAAAAGGCTATACTCTACTCCTATTCCATTTGAAGATCCTGAAACTGCAAATACTGCTAAAATGGCTAGATTCCAGGAGCTAATTGGCCTATCCTTGATCAATAAAGCAAAGGCTGAAGGAAAAGACACATCAGGTTTAACAACAATGTCAAAGTACAGAAAAGAAGAGTTAAAAAGGTTTGACAGAGGCAACAAGCTCTTCAATGTTGATGATTATATGAAGCTCCATCCAGAAGCAGTTGTCCCCAAAGCTACCTCACTGAAAATCATTGGGGCAGCTGACATGACCATGACTCAGACAGAGGCTTCAAATCCTAACAGAGAAATTATCTTCAAAAAGATAGGAGAGAAGTCAACAAAAGACAAATCCTTGTAGAAGAAGAACAAGTAATCTTTATTTTGTTTCATTTCTTTCTGCAATTTTGTTTCAAACTATGCTTTTTGTTTAAACAAAGCCATGTATATATATATCTGTTGCATGTGTTGGTAATTCTTTGCCAGATATATTTCTTTTTCTTGCTTTATTTATCTTCTTTGAGTCTCTTAGTGACCTCACCCAAATAGGGGGAGATTGTTGGATCCCTAGTTGATTTGGGCTAGGTTCACTAGCTTAGGATGTGACCCATCATGTATAGCCAGGGTCAAGTTTGTGTCCTAGAGTCTAGGTCAAGTCCTTAGGTTCAACTTCAGATGGACCAGCTATCTTCAAGACCATCAGAGACTCCAGAATTAGAAGTTTTCAAGACTAAGTCAAATGAGTTCGACGTTCGTCGAACTCAGGTCGACGAAAGGTGTTCTGCGCTCGACGATCTTGAGATAATTCTTAGTGCTGAGCTCGACGATCTTAGTTCTCTATTTGACGAAGACTGAGTTACTTTCACAGACTAAAGTCAGGGTAACTCCAAAACTTTTCTAAGTCTAGCTTCAAGCTTTGGTCGAGGAACTAGATTCTGAGCTCGACGAACTTGGACCTCAAGTTCTCAACTTCTCAAGTCAACGAAGTCAACTTCTCAGGTCGACGATTTCAATATTCTACTCGACGATTCCTGAATTCAGAGGATTTGTGTCGACACTTAGGGCATGTGTCGACACCAGACAATTTATGTCGACACCAGAAGATTTATGTCGACACCAGAAGATTTGTGTCGACACCAGGATATCAGTCGACACCAGCTTATGTCGACAGAGAATATCAGTTATACAGAATATTTTAACCAAGTACAGAACTGTTCTTCGCTCGACGTATGTGGATCTCTGGTCGACGAATTAAGATTGTCAGTTCGACGAAGATTGAAGTAGAATTGACAAGATTCCCGTGAAGACAAATTATTATTGTCTGGTCGACGAACTCATCAAGCTCAGCTCGATGAACTCAAGCTCAGCTTGATGAACTCAAGCTCAGCTCAACGAACTCAAGCTCAACTCGATGAACTCAAACTCAGCTCGACAAATTGTGTTCTTCGTTCGACGATTCCAGACGAGGTCTTCTCTAGTTTCCCGTCCCTTTTCTCGGCAATGAATCCTCAGTAATTAATGCCCAATCCTCTCAGAATGTTACCGTTAGAATGCGCATTGATTATGGATTATTACATGCCGTTTTTCCCTGGGACAGTTAGGGAAATCATTGATTGCCACTTCCTTCCCAGGCCGACTGCAATTACTGCTCAACATTCAAATTTCGAATATTACTCAGTCAGTAAAGAGTCAGAAAAGAAAAGGATCAAGTAGTACAACACATACGAGATACACAGACAGACATTGCATAGAAGAACAATCTTACAACAATCAAAAAGTTCTTTACTGCAATCTGCCCAGGCCAGAGAATAATTTCATCAAGAAGAAGAAGAACATTCAATCCCTATCAAGAGTCTTCTTCCTTCAATCCTACATGACAACTTCAGAAGGACAACAAATTAATCTATCTATCAAAGAAGTTCCTGAAGCAATCTCTGGTCCAGGCACTCAAGCTTTTGAAGACTTGTCACCCTGAAGCAGTGCTCCAGAATTCCTGATCCCTTCAAGATCTCAGGGGGAGCAATCTGCTGACATCAATCCACAAGTCTTCTCAGTTGATATTGAGAAAGAGAAGACCTCATCACCTCTTTTCCAACTCCTATACAAGGTTTTAATTCCCTTCAAAATTATTCTTGGTTGCAAGTCTCCTACCAAAAGACTTGAGGTTTTGGTTTTTGAGCACCTGAATAAAAGCTCATTGGTGTCAGGCACCTGATCAAAAATTTGAGTGGATTCCTAGCAGGGTGGTAGAAGAGTGGATCTACCCAGGTTGGGGAACCACTATAAATTTCTTGTGTCGTCTGGTTGCCCTTTTTATTCTATTTTAACTGTGTTGTTCTGTGATTAAATAGGTTGCTGTGCTTATTTATTTTATTTACTGACCTGTTCACTTAGGAATACAACAAAAGTTGCGAAGTTTTGAAGAGAACACAATACTCTATTCACCCCCTCTAGAGTATTTCAGATCTACCTTCACTTTCAATTGGTATCAATGCGAGGTTGGTTAAAATACCACAACTTAAGAGATCAAGTGGTTGTACATGCTAACACATGAATCATAAAGATCCCTCTAGTTAGATCTGTTTGTTTTGATTTTGTTATTAGATTTATTTATTCACAGACATGGCTCAAAACAAAGATTATGCAAGCATCAGACCTCCAGTATGCAATCTTAACAAGTTTGCCATCTGGAAGGCAAGAATCAAACTATACATGAATTCTATTGATGAGGATATTTTTGCTTCTATCTTAACAGGTGTACCTCCAGCACCTGCAGCCTCTACAAGCACCTTTACAAACATGATTGCAGTACCTCCTCCAGAGAACAATGATGCCTACAAGAAAGCCAAAATTGCAGATGCAAAGGCAATGAATATCTTGGCTCAAACTATGTCAGATGACATATTTCAGAAGGTGGCTGAGTGCACCTCAGCCAAGGACATTTGGGATTCCCTCAACCAAATGGTAGCTGGCTCAGAAGATGAAAGAAAAGACAGGAGATCAAACCTTATATCCTTGTATGAGAATTTCAAGAAGAATGAGGCTGAATCAGTGGCTGAAATGTACAACAGGTTGAGCTCAATCATCAATACATCACCCTGACAGAGGTGAATGATAAGATTTTGATGTTCTTCCCTAGCTCTTGGGATTCAAGAATCTGGCCTATCAAAGAAGCCAAATGCCTAAATGAGATATCAACTGAATCTCTGCTAGGCAAATTAAAGTCCTATGAGCAGTTGATCAAATCAAGAGAAGCAGCTGAACAGAAAGTAACAAATCCAGTGAGAAAGGATCACATCATAGCCATCAAAGCATCTGAGGAAACTGAGACCTCAATATCCAATGAGGAACTCATGAGCCTCTTTGCAAAAAGATTCTATAAGATGGCTAGAAAGGATTTCAGAAGGAAATCATCCAGGCAGGATTATAAGCCCAGATTTGACAAGACACCAACCAAGGAGGTTGTGTGCTTTGGTTGCAGAAAGCCTGGACATTATATCTCAGAATGTCCAGAAAATCAGAAGAAGGAGAAGAGCAAAGAAAAGGACTCTAGAAGAAAACACAGCAGCAGACCCTCCTCAAGCAAGTACAAAAAGAAAGACAAGGGTTTTGTTGCTGAGACATGGAGTGATACTGAAGAAGAATCATCCTATTCCAGCTCAAGTGAAGAAGAGGAAGAAGCAAGATCCAAGGAGGTTTGCCTTATGGAAATTGATGCCTCCAGGAGTAATTTTGGATCAGAAGGAGAATCTGAAGATGAAGCAGCCTCAGACTCAGAGGCAGATCAGGTTCTTTCAAGCTTTGATTTCAATTCTGATTTATTTAAAATTGAATTCAAAACTATGTGCCTAGATTTAATTAGTTCAGAAAAGGAAATAAAAATCCTTAGAGAAAGACTAGGAAATCTTGAATCTGTCAACTCAGAAAATATTAAACTACAAGATCAACTAACCCTAGCAAATGAACAGATAATTCAATTAAAATCTGATTTATGTGGGGCCAAACAACTTGAGTAATCTCTCAATGGGAGAAGTCTCAAGCTGATGGACATAACAAGCACAGTAAATGCCAGATTAAATGACAAGCTGGGCTTGGGTGCTTCATCAAGTTTGCCCCCCATAATTAAGAAAAATATTCTTACAACACCCATTAAATTTATTTCTGCCAAGGGAAAAGAAAAGGTAATTGACAAACCAATGTCAGCAAACAATCCAAGAACCATAGATAAGAGAAATAAAAATCAGAAAACAACTAATAAAAACAAGCATAATTAATCCATCATACCCTGGTATCAAAGCTCTTGGTTTTTGATCTCCCCCGATTTGTTAAAGTCAGAGCCCTTTACACTAAGGTGAATTATAGACATAAACATAAGCTAAGTAGAAAAATGTGCAAGCAAGCAATAGACTATGAGAAAGGATAATAAGAGCAAAAACTTAGAATTATATAAATAAGGATGTCCAAAATTATCAACTCTATAGTCAATCATTTCAAAATCTCAAAAATCCTTAAAAGTCAGCCTTGATTCTGTTGTCTGTCCAATTTCTCTTGTTGTCTCCTCTGGTAACAGTAGGGTTTAGGATAATACTTGGGAGGTCTAGGAGGGGCTGCAGGGTTGTTCCTCCCATATTCTCTGTCATAGATTCTTCTCTTGGTCATGGATTTTTCATAAAGTTCCCATTCATATGAACTGTAATGAATATTCCTGCTCTCATGGAATTTCATAACTAACCCGAGAGTTTCCAGAATCAGGGATTTGGAGGTTGGAGACAAAACCTCAGCATGTTCAGTAGCTTTAGTAGGAGCAGACGTGCTAGCAGAGAGGCCTTCACCATACTTCCTTTTCTTCTTGTAAGTTTTGATCTCTGGAGGAGCCTGAAGGAAAATGTCAGCAGGATCTTCTTCGCAGCATGGACCATAGGTGTATGGAGGAGAAACTGTGTCTCCAGGCCTGGGAGAGAAGGTAGGTTGCAGAGGAGCAGCTGGAGCAGATGGAGCAGATGGAGCAGATGGAGCAGATGCATCTGTAGCTAGAGGATTTAAATGATGGGGAATGATGTTGGAGTCAACATCAAGGTCTGGCAGAATCTGATTGTGCATCTAGACAGCAGTGTCATAGGTATGAAATTTGACACTCTGTATCTGGGCTAGCACATCATCATGAATTGTCTTCACATGAGTTTCCCATACATCTTGCTTCTGAGCAGCTGATAATGATGGGGAATGATGTTGGGGTCAACAGCAACGTCTGGCAGAATCTGATTGTGCATCCAGACAGCAGTGTCATAGGTATGAAGTTTGACACTCTGTATCTGGGCTAGCACATCACCATGAATTGTCTTCACATGAGTTTCCCATACATCTGGCTTCTGAGTAGCTGATTTTTCTACTTGTTCTTTGAGTTCTTTGATCAATCCCTCCCCCTTTCTGATTTCAACAGATAATTTCTCTATAGTATCTTCTTTGAAAAGACCAACTTCTTCACAGATTTTCTCTTTGTTGGTTTCATTTCTCTTGTCTATCTCTATCTGATTATTTGTAAGGGTTACACCTTGTTCCATAACATTTACAACACTAGTGATAGTGTGGTCTAGGGCTTTCCCACCAAGTTGAAATAAGTACTTGAGCTTGTCAGTGTTATGCTGAATTTCAGCAAATCCTCTGCTCATCTCAGCTTCGAGTGCAGTTATCTTGTCAGTTACAGTCTTTAGAGAAGTATCAAAATAATTTCTCTGTTCTTGAAGAAGTAGTGCAATCTGTTGCAGCAAATCTGAGGAGGAAGAGTCTGTAGTAGCAGCAGTGGAAGGAGCAACAGATGTAGGAACAGCAGAAGGGAGAGGAGGAGCTACCCAGGGAGCTATTTCTCCAATAATCACAGAGCTTTCGGCCATTGTAGTATGAGTTATAGCATCTCTGTCTTCTGTATCATAAGGGAGAGAGAAATCTAGGTTTCTGAGAGGGGCCTCAGCTAGCTCAGGAGAGGATTCAGCTGAAAGAAGAATTGTATCTTACTGGTCTTTGAGGGCAGCAGGAGATTGTGCTGGAGTCCTGGCTGGAGAAGGTTCAGGAGATTGTGCTGGAGTTGAGTCCTTGTGACATTCAGAGGATGGAGCTGGAGGAGATAGAGGAGGAGGAGGAATATGCAGCACTTCTTCAAAGAGTTCAGCAATCATTGCATCTATGGCAGTAGATGTGGAGAGAAGATATTCTTGAGGTATCTGATCTGAAGGTGTTGCTGGAGTTTGAGGTGTATGAGGTAGGGAAGAAATTGCTGGCTGAGGAGAGGGCTTCCTGACTTGGATAGAAGAAACAGGCTCCCCCTCACTTGGTGCACCAGAGGAGCTGGCCACATGATGAGGAGAGGGAGGTAGAGTCCTGTCTTCTAATGATGGATCTGCTGGAACTTCTGAGAGCTTAGCAGCTTGGGCAGGATTCTTCAGTTTGAGATCCCATCTCTGAATAGAAGAAATGGAGACCTTCTTCATGTGATGAAGAGGGGTCCCTTTGGAGAAGTCGAATACCTGAGGATTTGTTTCATGGAGTAGAAGAGAGATTATTCTGGCGTAGTTGGGGGATTTTAAACTGTCCTTGATTTTATCCAGAATCAACATGCCAAATTGGAATTTCTGGCGGCAGACAATGGCTTGCATTATGTCGAAGAAATACAATAGAATGTCTCGTATGGAGTTGGTCTTGCACAGCAAAATCTTTCCAATAACATCAACCAGAAATTTTCATTCTGCGTTCATGTCTGATCGTTTGATAGACTGTACTTCAGGCGAAATCCCACAGAACAAGCAGGTTCTGTGGGAATCTTCTTCATCGAGGTTGTCGGCTGCAGTGATTACTGGTAGACGGAGGAGTTGAGAGATACTTGTCGCAGTAAGTTTAATTTTCAGACCTTGTACCTTGGATTTCAGAACTTTGCCATGTCGCTTGACCTTCAGATTTGAGAAGAATTCGGCTACCTCCGGGAAGAGAATCCGGCAGGGTTCTTGGAGAGCAAAGGAAAGTCCGGCGGTATCTAGAAGAACAAGTAAGTTGTGGAAATCATCTGAAAGCTCGGCAATCCCGGCGGTAACAAGCTCCGAACCTACACCAATCTTGGAGACGGCGGCCATGATCCAGAAAATGAGAAAAGCTCTGTCGGGGGGAAGAGGAACAGTCGCGGCTCTGCAGTTTCTCGAATGAAGACGAAGCGACGGACGGGTACTCGAGTGATTGGAATTGATTTCATGTAGAGTGATTTTTGGAATTTCGAACTTATAAAACCCTAGGTTTATGTCTAATCATCGAGAAGGGAATAACGTAAAAGGAAAGGCGGCACTGGAAAATTTGAAAGCCAAGAGGCATATTCACGAGAGGTAAAGGAATTACTCGAGTATATAGGGAGTTACTCAAGTAGGTCTATAGGAGTTACTCGAGTAGGTCTATAGAAGGTACTCGAGTAGGTCTATAGAAGTCACTCGAGTAGGTCTGGAGAGGGTACTCGAGTAGGAGAATCTGCAATGACTCGAGTAGAAGAATTGACTCACTCGAGTAGATGAACTGTACTACATGAGTACATTAATTGCCTTACTCGAGTAAGTTAAAGGACTACTCGAGTAGGCCCTTTAAGTACTCGAGTAGGTACTTAGAGTACTCGAGTAGGTCAGGTCTAACTTGAGTCAGAGAAAGAAGAAAACTTTGAAAAGCCAGATTTTGACTAACCTTTTAATTTCCTTTGCTTTCATGAAATCCAAACTTCTCTAATCTTCCTTGTTGAGCATCCCAAGTTCAGTTTTGAAGAATGAGAACTTGGTCTCGTACAGCAGCTTCGTGAAGATATCTGCAACTTGCTTGTCTGTGGAGACATATTGGAGATCTATGTCCCCATGCTCTACATACTCCCGGATGAAATGATACCTTAGATCGATATGCTTTGTCCGGCTGTGCGAGACTGGATTGTTGGCTATTGCAATTGCGCTGGAAGAGTCACAAAACAATGGGATATTCTTGAACTACATGTTGTAATCCTCAACTTGATTCCTTATCCATAGTAACTTTGCACAGCAACTGCCTGCAGAGATGTACTCTGACTCGGCCGTTGAGATTGCGACGCAGTTCTACTTCTTACTACTCCAGGAGATTAGCCTTCTTCCAAAGAATTGGCACGTCCCGGAGGTGCTTTTCCTGTCATCTTTGCTTCCTGCAAAATCTGCATCTGAAAAACCAATTAGTTCGCTGTCATTACTTCTTGGGTATCATAAGCCAAGATTTGGTGTGCTTTTAAGGTATCTCAAAATCCGCTTTGCAGCAGCGTAGTGAGATTCCTTAGAGTTCACCCGAAATCTAGCACAGACACATGTTGAAAACATTATGTCGGGTCTACTGGCAGTAAGGTAGAGCAAGAATCCAATTATGCTTATGTACTTGGTTTCATCAAAAGGTTTCCCTTTTTCATCCTTGTCCAGAGACATAGTTGAGCCCATTGGAGTCCTCATAGAGGTTGCGTTCTCCATTCCGAATTTCTTAATCAGCTATTTGGTGAACTTGGTCCGCGAGATGAAAATTCCATCTTCAGATTGTTTCACCTGAAGCCCTAAGAAATACTTCAGCTCGCCCATACTGTTCATTTCGAACTTCCCTTGCATACGTTTTGAGAACTTTTTGCAGAGCTTGTCGTCTGTAGAGCCAAAAATAATGTCGTCGACATAGATTTGAACTAGCAAAATCTTGCCTTTAATTTCCCTAAGAAATAATGTCTTGTCTATCTTTCCCCTTGTGAACTTGTTCTCAAGTAAAACGCTAGACAGCATTTCATACCAAGCTCAAGGAGCTTGTTTCAGACCATATAGGGCCTTGTGCAGGAAATAGACATAATCAGCAGAGTTAGGATCAACGAAACCTGGAGGTTGTTCCACATACACTTCCTCCTTTATGTTACCATTTAGGAAGGCAGACTTCACGTCCATCTGATAGACGGTGAAGCCTTTGAATGTAGCATATGCTAGGAACAACCTTATTGCCTCCAGCCTTGTCACTGGAGCATACGTCTGTTCGAAGTCGATTCCTTCTTCTTGACGATAGCCTTTAGCGACAAGTCTGGCCTTGTTCTTTATGATCGTCCCATATTCGTCCATCTTGTTCCTGTAGACCCATTTTGTTCCAATGATATTCTTTCCTTTGGGTCTTGGAACAAGCTTCCATACATTGCAGCGCTTGAACTGATTTAGCTCTTCTTCCATTGCCATTATCCACGATGCATCTGAGTTTGCTTCCTCAAACTTCTTCGGCTCAACCTGTGAGAGAAAACTCAAATATAAATTCTCATTAGTTGTACCTCTTCGAGTTTTGACACCGTCCCGGGGATCTCCTATGATCTGGTCCATGGGGTGATCCTTCAGATGTCTGAGCTCTAAAGTTCTTGCATCTGGATTGTCTTCAATCATCGGAGTGGTTTCTTCATCTAGGATGACTTCTTCATCTTGATCATCAGCCTCTCCAGTAGGGGTTGGAGTGGTGATCTTGATGAACTTTTCGCCCTTGTGTTCGGATGGTTCATCCAAGCTAGTTTCTTTCAGCTTTTCACCTGCATCTTCAATGAGCACACTAGAGGAGTTGCTTTGCAGCAAACTCGTCTCGTCAAATACAACATGTATCGATTCTTCTACAACCAGGGTTTTTCTATTGAATATCCTATATGCCTTACTATGGCTACTATAACCTACAAAAATACCTTCAAAACTCTTTTCGCTGAACTTGGTGATATGATACTTACCATTGTTAAGTACGAAGCATTTACAGCCAAAGATTCTAAAGTATGAGATGGTTGGCTTCCTGCCCTTTAGAAGTTCGTAAGGTGTCTTATCGTGGTTTTTGTTTATGAGTGCTCGATTTTGCACGTGGCATGCAGTGTTGACGGCTTCAGCCCAGAAGTACTCCGGAAGTGAAGCATCACTCCACATAGTCCTGCAGGCCTCTATGAGTGTTCTGTTCCTTCTCTCAGCCACTCCGTTCTGTTGTGGAGTACGAGGAGAGGAAAACTCATGAAAGATATGTAAGCTTTCACAGAATTCTGTCATGGCCCTAGATTTGAACTCTGTTCCGTTGTCACTTCTGATTTTGACTATGAAGCACTTGTATTCATTCTGGACTTGCCTGACAAAATTAGTAAAGGTGTCGACGGTATCTGACTTGTGTTTCAAAAAGAACACCCACGTAAAGCGCGAGTAATCATCAATAATTACCGACATATAATCCTTACCTCCCAAGCTTCTAATTTGCAGTGGACCAAACAAGTCCATGTGCAATAGATGGAGACATCTATTAGATTGTTTGCCAATAACGCTTTTAAAGATAGCCCTTGTTTGCTTGCCTTTTACGCATGCATGACAAGGTCTATCTTTGACGCACTTGACATTTGGGGCATCACGTACTAAGTTCATTGAAAATAATTTATTAATAGTTTTGAAATTAATATGTGCTAGTCTCTTGTGTCATTGGTCACCAAGAGACGCACTATCTTTTGCTAAAAGACACACTGGTATAGAGGAATCTATACAAATGAAATTTAAACAAAAAATATTCCTGCTTCGAGTGCCGGATAGAATCGTTTCCATATTATCAATGGATTTTATCAAACACTTATCAGCATGGAATTCAACTATGTATCCTTTATTGCAGAGTTGGCTTATGCTTATGAGATTGTGTTCCAATCCTTCGACATAAGCCACATCCGAGAAGGATACATTACCGTTAGTAATCATACGATAGCCTCTAGTAATTCCGCGGTCTGAACCTCCAAAGATGACCATTGGTCCATTCACGACTGGAGTAAAGTTCTGAATGAGGCTTCTAGTCCCGGTCATATGCCGAGAGCATCCGCTGTCCAAATACCAGATAGACATTTTGTTGGCCTTTGGACATACCTGCAATCATAATCGGTTTGCCTTAGGAACCCAAACACGTTTGGGTCCTTGGTCTCGGGTTAGAGTACTCCCCCTACGAGTGTTAGCATTATGAGCGGTCTTTCTCATGTTGCTAGCATGAGGGGTTGCAACATTTCTGGGATTGAACCAACAATCTATGGCGAAGTGACCAACCTTTCCACAGCACCAACAGTCAAATCTATTGTATCTTTGCCTCAAGATCTCCTGCTTGACCTTTTGGAATTGTGGTCTAGCAGGGGCAGCATTCTTGGAGGAAGATGCCTCATGATGATGGCAATCACACGGCTTCTTCTCCTTTATAGGCTTTTCTACAACGGGCTTTATCTTTGGTGCCTTCTTGAAGTTATTCCCAGGATTGAAAGGGCCATAGCTCTGAAGAATAACTTCTTCATAAGGTGCCTTAAAGACACTTTCGCCAAAGTTTCAGGGTCGAGTCCATCCTTGATAGCGGGACTTTGGCTCTACATAGGTAGGCCTAACAAAGTGCCCGTAGGATGAGTCAAAATCAAACTCATTTGATGGAAAGATGACTTTCTTGAATGTAGTTTGATCTTGAGGGGCTTTCCCCTTCTCTTTGGCTAAGGCCTTTTTGGCAGCCTTATTCTTCCGTTGATTCTTATTTCTCCTAGAGGATTTACTAGGAGCTTTTTCATGGCCTAATCTAGCACGCTTGGCCTTGGCTGAGAATTCAGCAACGAATGGAAGAACCGTCTTGGGCTTCGAGAAACTTTCAACAAGTTTCTTTTCAGCTGCAAGTTGGGCTTCCAATTCCTTGATGATTTTCTCTCTGAGGTCAAGGTGCTCAAGATCCTTGTTATATTCTTCAATTGCATTATTGAAGTTTTCTTCGAGCGAGTCAGTTTTTGCGACTTTCTCTCTCAAGATGCTCTCTTCGTATTTTAGAGATTTGATCTCTTTAGCTTGAGTCTTCACGACTCGACGACATTTGTCGTAAGCCATGATTAACTCCTTTTACTGGGCCATTAGTTCCGACTCATCGTCATAGGAGCTATCCACATAATCATGTTCAGAAACTTCAGAATCTGAAAGAGGGGTATGAGAATTTACCTTCCCAGTGAACTGGGGTTCTTGATCGTCATCTGTTTGAGCCATAAGCCCAAAATAAGCTTCTTCTTCTTCACTTGACTCAGATGAGTCAGTCACTAAGAGTCTTGCTCTTTTTGGCTATCAGGCTCTTCTCTTTCCTCTTCTTGTTGTATGAGGATTTCTTTTCTTCTCTTCTACCACCCTCCTTCTTCGTATGAGGGCAGTCGACGATGACGTGACTTGGTTTGTTACAATAATAGCAAATGATGTCAGTCGAAACATATTTGTTCTATTTAGAGGAATACCTGTCATGGCTACTTGAGCCTTTTCTTTGCCGATCACCATCGTGTCGTGATCTTCTATAGGAGGCATCCTTGCCTTTCCATTGCTTTTTCTTGTTAAGAATTTCTTGAACTGATGTGAGAGTAGTGAGAGCTCTCCTTCTGATAGCTCAGAGCCTGAGGTACTAGGCTTAGAAGTTTCTTCTTCTTCACTAATCTCTGGAGCTGGAGCAGGGGAGGCATCCTTTGTCTTTCTGGAGGTGTCTGCTTTTAGAGCAACAGACTTTTCTTTGAGAGCAGACCTGCTCTTCTCTTCTTCAACTTTCCTGGTGTTGAGTTGAAGCTCATATGACATAAGCTTCCCGAAGAGATTTTGTGGGTCTGTCTCAGCCAGCTTCCCAAACTCCCTGATGGCACAGACCTTGTTGTCCCATTCTTTGGTCAGGGATCTCAGGAACTTGTCATTCAGTTCTCCATTAGTGAATACTCTGTCATAGACTCTTAGGCCATTCACTATCTTGAAAAGGTTCTCAAATGTATCAACAATGGTCTCTTTGCTTCCCTGTCGGAAGGCTTCATACTTCTGATTGAGGAGGGATCTCCGATCATCCCTTACTTCTTTTGTTCCTTCCATTAAGGTAACCAAGGACTGCCACATCTCATTTGCAGATTGGCAGTGGATTCAGTTCTGCAGCATTGAGTCATCAACTGCACTTGCTATAATGTTTTTAGCTTTCTTGTCCAGAGAGACAAGTGCAATCTCATCCTTGTCTAAATCGATCAGCTTCTTTGGAACCTTCTTGGTAGGATCTATAATGGAGACAGTCATAGGGATATAAGGACCTTCTTCAACTATCATGAAAATCCTTGGATCCACAACTTCCATAAAGAATTTGATCCTTTCTTTCCACATGGGAAAGTTGTTCTTGTTGCATAGGGCAAGGTTTGCAAAATCCTTTGCCTTGTCCATGATAGATAGATCACAAATGACAACTATTTGCAGGAATAGATCAAGGTGTTAACCTTTAAGTGATCAATCTCCCTCTGATAGCAATTAGATAATAGTTGCCAACCTAAATCACCTAGAGGGGGGTGCATAGGTGAGTTGTGCGTCTTTTGCGGAATATAAAATCTTAGAACACAGCACAGATCTATCTATCAAATTATCACAGACGAGACAAGATTTATAGTGGTTCCCCGATCTTGGGTACATCCACTTTCCCTCACCGATCTAGCAATATACTAGACTCGGCTACTCCACTATCTCGGATTGAAAATCAATCCTACCCTCAGAACAAAGTTCCTACAATCGCAATCCAATCCAATGGATCTACAACTCGGAAGAAACACCTTCCTACAAACTCGGAGTGGAAGACTCCTACACTCGGAGAAAAATTCTCCTACAGAAATGAAATACAAGTATTGAAAAATACAAACAGTGATATTGTCTGGATCAGATCTGAAAATAAAACAGGAACTGGAATCTTCTTCTTGGCGTGCGGCTTTATCAGAAAAATTGAAGAAAAATTCTCGGCAATAGTAGATTTGAACTCCTTGCTTCCACGATCGGACAGATGATGAGTATGTTAAAAACGATCTCGATCTGGAGAGCTTCTTCAGTGTATTTCCTCTGAAAATCGAAGCCCTTGCCGGAGAAGAACAGAGGCGGCGGCGACTTTCGTTCCGTGAAGAGAGAGAGAGAGGAAACAGTGATTCCTTGGAAAGATGCGGCTACAGAACTTAGAATAATTTTCTTCTTGAAAAACTTGTTTTCTAATTAGGGTTTGTCGATTAGACAAGACCTTTTATAGGAGTACTAATAATGGTCACAATTGGTTTTAATGACGTACACGTGGACCAATCATGTCACGGAATTTGAAAATCTGTCAAATCTGGAGTTGGAAGAAATTTCAGAGAAAATGAGGTCATATACACGAGTAGGTATAAAACTACTCGAGTAGGTCGAGGACTACTCGAGTAAGCAAAGAAATATTACTCGGGTATATAATTCATGACTACTCGAGTAGGTTGAAGACAACTACTCGAGTGCATATAATCACCTACTCGAGTACTAGGAAGATCTACTCGAGTATGCAGAAACGTTTCATGGGAAGGAGTTGAACTACTCGAGTACAATTTGTACTACTCGAGTAGGCAGAATTGAACTACTCGAGTGGTTAGAAGAACTACTCGAGACAAACACTTAGAAATATTCTGCACACTGGAAAAACAGCTACTTGAGTAGTCAGATTGAACTACTCGAGAGGAAAGAAATCTTCTCGAGTATATGAAGGACTTACTCGAGTATTTCTTAACTACTCGACACATAGAAGAGAGTTACTCGACACAGTGTCGAGAACAACTCGAGTATACAAAGTACCTACTCGAGTAAATGACTTAGAAAAATTTGAAAACTGAATTCTGGGCAACTTGAGTAGGAAGAGTGATCTACTCGAGTAGTTAAGTAAGCTACTCGAGTATGTCAGTGAACTACTCAAGTGTTTTACTTAACTTCACAAGAGGAAGAATTTTCTTACTCGAGTATGCAGAAGTTTCACTCGAGTATATCTCAAGCAATCTACTCGAGTAGTTAAAGACCTACTCGAGAGAAACACTTAGAAAACTTTCTATCAGCAATTTTTCTTCAACTAGAGGGGAATTAGCATCAGGTCTTTTCACAGTCCTATAGCTTGAATATGAAGTGTATCCCAATAGAGAGGCTACACATGAGTCAACACTTTGGAACACACAATGAGGGATTACATTGCATGGTCCTGTGTTTGGTGACTCATTGTAGACTGACATTGGTTTACACTTCCTATTGGAGTCCTGCAAACACATAACTCAAACGAAGCATCAAATACAACCTAATTCATCTTAGTTCCAGGGTGACTTCATCAGATCTGGGTTAATGTGGACATAGTTCCCAACATATGCGATATATAAAAGTAGCTTGCAAGTACTTATGAAGAAACTTGCAAGTGTCTACTGATCTCTGCAAGAAAAGAGTTAGGAGCAGTCAAAATATGTGAAAGTAGCTTGCAAGTACCTGTGAAGAAGCTTGCAAGTGACTGCTGATCTCTGCAAGAAAAGAGTTTGGAGCAAACAAAATATGTTTAAGTAACTTGCAAGTACTTGTGAAGAAGCTTGCAAGTGTCTGCTGATCTCTGCAAGAAAAGAGTTAGGAGCAGACATAATATGTGGAAGTAGCTTACAAGTACCTGTGAAGAAGCTTGCAAGTGTCTGCCGATCTCTGCAAGAAAAGAGTTAGGAGCAGACAAAATATGTGAAAATAGCTTGCAAGTACCCATGAAGAAGCTTGCAAGTGTCTGCTGATCTCTACAAGAAAAGAGTTAGGAGCTGACAAAATATGTGAAAGTAGTTTGCAAGTACCTGTGAAGAAGCTTGCAAGTGTCTGCTGATCTCTGCAAGAAAAGAGTTCGGAGCAGACAAAATATGTGGAAGTAGCTTGCTAGTACCTGTGAAGAAGCTTGCAAGTGTCTGCTGATCTATGAAAGAAAAGAGTTAGGAGCAGACAAAATATGTGAAAGTAGCTTGCAAATACCTGTGAAGAAGCTTGCAAGTTTCTGCTGATCTCTGCAAGAAAAGAGTTAGGAGCAGACAAAATATGTGAAAGTAGCTTGCAAGTACCTATGAAGAAGCTTGCAAGTGTCTGCTGATCTCTGCAAGAAAAGAGTTAGGAGCAGACAAAATATGTGGAAGTATCTTGCAAGTACCTGTGAAGAAGCTTGCAAGCATCTGTTGATCTCTGCGAAGAGACTTGCAAGCATCTGCTGATCTCTGCAATAGGAGAGTTTGTAGCAGATGTGGTATATGAAGGAGGGTTGCAAGTACATGTGAGGAAACTTGCAAGCATCTGCTGAACTCTGTGAGAGGAGAGTTAAAAGTAGATATGATGAAAATACTAAGCTGTAAGTACCTGGATAAGGCTTGTAGGTGCATGCTGATCACTACAAAGAGAAGAGTGAGCAACAGACATAATATAACGAGCTAAGCTACAAGTACCTCGAGGAGGCTTGCAAATGCTAACTGTTGATATGATAAGGTTGATATGATCATATAACAGAGGAAATGTCTGATGCACTCTGCTGATAATTGAATGAAGATAAAACCAGAGTAATGTTCTTCTTGCTATATTAGAGATATCTTTAACATGAAGTTCAGATCAATAAGATGAGTGTTGACTGTTGATATGATAGGACGGATATGATCAGATTAGTAGAGAAGAAGCTTGACGAATTCTGCCAACCTTAACTAGATTCCAATAGCAAGGCTTGATGATCAAGGAGTGGCAGATTCATTGATCAATGCTTTATGCCATTAACAATTGATAAGAGTAGTGAAGCTTATATAAGTAGAGAGTTTGTAAGTCATCATCTGATAGAGATTATGCAGGCAACGCATATAAGATGAGCATAAGTAAAAATGATTGTTGCAAATCCTTTTGGTAGGTCAGATTTAACCTATTCACCTGTGAAAAAGGCAGTTGATAAAAAGAGGTCTATACTCGGAAGTGACCAAAGGAGGTTGGATGCTGCCACAGGTGTTCCGCGTGGGCCTTATGCATCGCTTGCCTGAAAAAGGTCGTCACGAATATAGTCCTACTAAAAGCGGGCTGGCCGCGCATCCTTTATAAGGCCACAAAAGAGAAAAGCATGGGAAATCCTGAGAAAGATTGCTAGATACACCGCTCTCTTACCTTGGGTACAATTATCACTGATCCATGAGACTAGTTGCGCCAAGTGGCCTATTACTTGTCTGTGAAAAGATCAGTGGAATTGTGGGATCCCGCCAAGGCACGGATCGAGAGTACCATAGAGTGTTCGACCATCACAGTTGTGAGATGATCGAAGAGACAAGGCTACGCTTGATCGCCATTGCTTGTCAAGCAAAGATCACCGTAACTATAATGTATCCTTTGCGAAGCACAGCAGAGCTAACACATGGGGCCTCCCTAGCACACACTCTGTGTTAGATGCCGGCTAGGATCCAAAGTCCCGTATTCCTCCGCATGAGAGTTGGATAGCCCCCACTACACACATGCGAAAACTCCTCGTGATGTGTGGTCACTGTGTCCTTACGCCGGAATCCAAATCGAGGGGGCCTATAGCAAGACTTGGCGATATCTCATTGGTGTAGCGATCTCTTCGGCAAAGATAAAAATAGAGGAGGAAGCATCAAAAGAAGGGAAATGTGTCAGTATGAGATCCCTGATGAAAGTTTTATTGAAAAGCAAGAATGAACACTTAGAAGTTCTTTGCAAAGAAAAATGTTTGAAAGAGCAAGAGTAGGAATAACCAATCACGATTGTGAAGAAATTGAAGAACTATGAAGTCCTTTGCCAGTTTAGAATAGCCTTCCAAGCTCACCCTCGTCATCGGCATCGAAGGTTTCAATGGCTTTGCGAACAACGAGGAGAGGGGGCTCTTCGACTAGGCTCACTCCTATTGAGGAGCAAGGAATGTCTGCAACTTCTTTTCCCTTTGAGGTTGCTGGATCAGGGCGATCATCTTTGGGAAGTAGGTCACGCATCTTACCCTGCCGGAGCATCCTTTGCATCAGTTGGCAGAGTGCTCGGCAGTCCTCAGTCAAGTGGCCTGACTCTTTGTGGAACTCGCAGTATGGTTCTGAGTCTCTTGATCTTTGATCAGCCAATTGGTAAGGACTTTTGCTGTTAGCCTTATCCTTCAGGATTTGCCTCACTTCTTGCATGGCTTCATCTAGTTCGGACTCATGCAAGTCATCGCCTTGCTGATGGTAAACTACAGCTGTTTGAGAAGATGGAGCTGATGGTAGTAGTGGATCTCGAGTACGATCATGGTCTTGGAAGGGATATCGATGGCGCTGAAACCTTCTTCCCTTCCTTGAGTGAGTTGTGAAATCGTTGCGAGGAGACCTCAGAGGCTGTTTATGAGAAGGATCTTTCTCTGATACAAGCTTGGAGATGAAGCCTGGGTTGCTCTTTTCGTCTCGGATGTATGAGTTGGCTAAGGCAATCAACTCTTGATATGTTCTTGGTGCTCGAACATTGCCTTCAAACTTGAGAGGCCCCTCACGGAGACCATGGATAAGAGCCACTCGGTACATTTCTTGACCCACAATTTCGATGTCCAAGATTTCTCTCTGGAATCGATCAACAAATTGAGACCAAGTTTCATTCTCTCGCTGCTTGATCTCAAAGAGAGATTCTGGACCGCCCTTTCTCTTAGTTGAAGTAGAGAATCTGAGCAAGAACTCCCTTCGCAAATCAGCAAAGGAAGTGATGGAGTGAGGGCGAAGACCGTACAACCAATCCCTCACTTGTCCATTAAAGGTAGTTACAAGGAGCTTGCACTTGGTTGCATCTGAGAGAGTTTTGAGAGCAACGGCAGATTCGAAAGCTTGAAGGTGCTTCACTGGATCAGCCTCTCCAGTGTATATTGGTAATCGTGGCTCTCTGAAGTTTGCTAGAGCGGGTTCATGACGAACATTCTCTGAAAAGGGGGATGACTCCTCCTGCTCTCCTACATCATAAGGATAGAAGGGTGCATAGGTTGTGGTTGCAAAAGAAGCAGGAGGAGGATAGAAGGGAGCAGCTGCTGCAGGAGGACCAAAGGCATGGGTAAGGATGACTTCCATGAAAGTTGAGAAACCTTGCAGGACTTCCCCGGGCTGCTTCCCGGAAGAAGTTTTGACGAGCTGCAAACTCTTCATCCTGAGGTCGCAAAGGGGATGCAGGCCCTTGCGGAAAGGTTGGAGTGTAAGGAGGATAGAACGGTGGGCAAACCAGAGGATAAGCTTGAGGAGTTTCGGATGTTGGATTGATTGGAGCAGCTGGACAAACTGGAGCTGCTGCAGGATGAGTGTCTAGTCGCTGTGTGATTGTAGCAAGAATTTGGTTGATTGCTTGGAAATGCTGAGCATTTTCACGATGCGATTGCTCGAAGGCCTCCCAGAGAGGATCTTCACTGGGACTTGGAGCAAGGTTCTCGGCTGGTTGATGGTCTGTCATGAGTAACCGTTGATTTTACTGTCTGTTCGAGATCAGAAGGCCGCGTGTAAAATGTTGATGCTCGGAAATGGAAGGGGGCAGGTTGTCTCCGGCACCAGCAACTAACGGGGTGTGTTCGATCTCATGGGCAAGGTGATTGAAGAAGGTTGCGGGGATAGAGGAGAGAAGGAAGCTTCTGAGTGCTCAAGAGTGGAGCAAACACTTGTTTAAGGGCTGCGGGGATAGAGGAGAGAAGGGCGTTGATCCGAGTGTGGAGATGGTTGGGAAGGTTGATCAGGAGTTGTCGAGTAGACGGTTGACCAACGGAGAAGCTTAATGAGCAGCGAAGAAGCTTGCTGAGCAGAGAAGAAGCTTGCTGAGCAGAGGAGAAGCTTGCTGAGTAGAGGAGAAGCTTGCTGAGCAGAGGAGAAGCTTGTTGAGCAGAGGAGAAGCTTGCTGAGCAGAGGAGAAGCTTGCTGAGCAGAGGAGAAGCTTGCTGAGCAGAGGAGAAGCTTGCTCAGCAGAGGAGAAGCTTACTGAGCAGAGAAGAAGCTTACTGAGCAGAGAAGAAGCTTGCTCGGTAGAGAAGAAGCTTGCTCAGCAGAGGAGAAGCTTGCTCAACAAGATTACAGCTTGCTTAAAGTACCTTTACATGAGAAAGAAATAAGGGGTACAATGGAGGAAGCAGAGTCCGCAGGGCTTGATGGCAAGCTATGGAGGACTGGAAAACTGAGTCTACAGGGCTTGTGGGCAAGCTGTGGAGGACTGGAAAATTGAGTTCGCAGGGCTTGCTGGCAGCGGTAGTTTTCCCCCTATGCAACGTCTCCCCCCCCCCCCCCCCCCCGCCCCCAAATGAGAGGTATCAGGGGCTATTTATAGGCCCGGGGAAGATCTTCTAGAAGCAGGGCCCAGTGACGTCATCATGGAGACTTGTGCAGACTCGGCAAGCAAGCTGTCCGGCTGGGCGGACTGGGAGAAGGCAGGCCGCCTCCTTTGGGTTGCTGAGGCATATGGTGAAAGTCCACCTAGTGTCAACTATGTTCACCTATGGGGGGGGGGGGGAATAGGTGACGTGCAGCGCTTTTGCGGAATTTAATTTGTACCTGCACACGAAAATAAAACAACACAGCACAATAGAGTACACAAGCTATTTATAGTGGTTCCCCGACTTGGGTACATCCACTTTCCCCCTTCGACCTATCTCCCAACCAGGGATGACTCGGTCTCTTCTCCAACGGGATTGAAATCCAATCCCTGCACTATCGGAAGGAACCCTTCCACACGTAGGAGTCAACACTCCCACAAACCGGGTTGCACCCAACCCTTACAACTAGGAACCAACGTTCCTTTACAACAAAAGTAAAATAGAATGTACAAGAAATACAAACTACGTGTGGAGACTACGGTGTCCCTCTTCGTTAACGACGTGATCTTGAAGTCTACAAAGAGTCCACAACCTTGGTCTCTCTTGGAGAGGATCTCCCCGGAACCGGCGGCGGCAAGAAGGGTGGCGGCTAGGTTCACGGGATCGGCGGCAACAACGATATGCGGCTGCAGTTCTTTAGAGATCCAAACTTCGTAGCGAAGCTAGCTAGGTCTACCAACGGTCACACTAGGATCAATTGTCTCGATCGATTCGGATGGGGAAGATTTTCCCGATCTATAAATCGAGAGACAAGAGATCTCCGGTTAGACACGTGAGACGCTGAGCTTAGCTAGGCTTCTGTCGCAGGAGGATCTGGGCGAAACCACGATCAACCGGCGAACAACTTGGCGAGATCGGCGACGGCGGCGGCGGCGGAACGGAAACATCGATCTAGGTCACGTCGCGGCACGCGTATTTCCTTTCTTCTTCGCTGATCTTTCTATTCAAAAATACCCGTATATTTATACACTGTAGATACTACCAATATGACCGTTGTGGGTCCCACAAGTAGAAACCCGAAATCCGGTTCAAAATAGTCCAGCGGCAGAATCCGGTCCAGCAGCTTCCAGAGAAATCGCTAAGTAAAAATCGGCGAGAATCGCAGGTGATTCTCGACGAATCGGCGAGAATCAGTTAGTGATTCTCGACGATTCGTCGAGAATCACTAGTGATTCTCGCCGAATCACTTTTTGATTCTCAACGAATATAACTTGGTATTCAGGATCTGCTCTGCGATGGGTTCGGCGAGAATCACTAGTGATTCTCGCCGAATCTTACTTGACACCGTTTTGAGGCAGTCGGAAAGAGTCGGCGAGAATCACTAATGATTCTCGACGATACGGCGAGAATCACTAGTGATTCTCGCCGAATCGGCGAGAATCACTTGGTGATTCTCGTCGAATTACACTTAGACGAATTTTCGTCTTTCCACCCAAGAGCTGCTCTTTGACCCATCCTTGCTCCTTGTCTTCTCTTTCATAAACACGGCCCTGTACTTGAAAGTAAGTGCACTCCAATAGAGAGAGTACACGTAGGCCAACACACTGATCTGCTCAACGAGGGATTACGTCGTGCAGACCCGTGTATATTGACCTACTGCACCCTAACATTGGTGTGCACTTAGCGTGGAATAACTGCAAGTACAACTTGAGAGATTTCATCAAATACATTGTGAATTCATCTTAGCTTGACAGGTGGCTTCCTCAAATCCAGGTTATTATGGATACAATACCCAACAATCTCCCCTATTTGACGAAGCCAAAACCCTACTAGCTAAGATGAATAACACCAATCAAATAATATAAACAGCATTCAGAATTTAAATATGCAGCACAAGATAATATAAGCAGACAAATCAAGACTTGAGTCAATCATAATTTCAAATGCATATATATATATATATATATGTATATATACATAATCTCAAGATTGTTCAAATAATAACAATAACCATTAATCGTTCTTAAGAAAGAATGACAAGCTATAAAGTTTTGACTATTTTTCCTTGGCTAAGTCATTCTTGAGTTTTTGCGCCAAATACTTCTTTCTTTGCCTCTCCATATACTCTTTGGGCTTCGGATAATATCTGGGAGGAGGAGCTTTATCTGCCGCCGTGTTGGTCCTGAAGAAGATGTTTTGTTTTGCTTCATACGTCTTGTGCATTTCCCACTCATACTGGCTGTATACTTCGTTTCGATTGATTTCTCCTTTTTCCTGTAGCCAGAAGTTGTCTAATATGATATTCTTTGAAACTGGACTCCACTTTTCATTTCTTACTTCCTCCTCACTCAGTCGAATTCTCTTTTCAGCCTGTGTCTCCTTGGAGGTCCCTTCTTGAGCTTTTCTCTTCCCCCTGGCTTTTGCTAGGGCCTCTTGGTCAAACATGCTCATCAGTTTTGCTTTAGAAATAGCCCTAGCATCAGCTTCACTCATGGGAACATCTGCAGCACTTACTCCCTCAGCAGCACTTACTCCCGCAGCAGCCATAGAAGTCTCAGGAGCATGAATACCTGCATGATTCAAATCGACGCCTAACGCCTGTTGTAGCATCCACCAGCAGCTATCATAGACATATTTGTTTGACTGTTCGAAGTTTGTGATCATGATTTCTTGAAGCTCAGCCATCTTAGCTATGTATTCCTTCTCCCCCTTTTTGGCTTCGACTGTTATGGAGTTTGCATAGGAGTGCAGGGAGTCATCAATATGCTTTGTCGTCTTGGAGAATTCTGTGACTAATGCTTGTTGATTGGCGTTGAGAGTTACCATATTACCGTCAAACTTTTGAATGTTGTTTGCTACAACATGAGCATTCTAATCTACTACGACGAGAGTGTCGGTGTTCTTTCTCAACCCGTCCATAAGAAGAGTGACCGCTTGGCCGGCCGCTGTATACTTTTCTTCAAATTTTTTTCCATCATGTCAAGTTTATGATTGATCTCCACCATGTTCTTGAGCATCAGATTTTCAGACTGCTTAATCCTTTGCAGCATTTTATTCTGAGCTTTATCAAAGGAGGCTTTAAGCTCATTCACTATGCCCTGAATGATATTTACGGTATGAGTGGCTAGATTATCTCGTAGAGGAATATTCTGAGGCACTTCTTGGCCTTGCACTTCAGCAGAAGCACCGGGTAGAGCTAGACACTAGCACAGTCTCTAATGGGGGAATGCTGGCGGCCTCTGTAGATTTCGCTGACTCCCCCTCCACTCGTGCACCAATGTTTTCAGGAATGATTTCAGGTGCGTGCTTGTCAGATGGAGGTTCAATGAGATCCTGAGTCTCCAATGCTTCTTGTCCCTCATTGCCATCATCCTCTCCTTCCTCATCCACGAAATCATCTTCATCAGCATCCTCTTCCAACTCTTGGTCAGCAGTCCCCTGTACATCAGCTTCGGCTCCTTGATCGTTCCGGTTCAGGGCCTCCTCATTTTCCGACACAGCTTCACTGTCTTCTTGTATATCTGCCACAGCATTCTGGCCATTTGGGTGATGTCAGCTACGATATCAGCATGAGTGGGTAGAGGCTCCTCCTCAATTCCTGCAGTCAAAGTATCAGGAATTTCACTGGGGGTTTCTGCTGGAGATACATCCTATTGTTCTTCCACGGCAGCTTGCCCAATCCGCCTCTCCCATCTGTCAAAAACACTTGACTCACACCATCTTCTTCAAGTAGTGTAGAGGAACACCTTTACTCATGTCAAACTTATCTCCATTTAGCTGATTGAGATACAAACTTATGATTCGGCCAAAGCTCGGAGATCTCAGGGTGTCCTTTATCTTCTCAAACAGCAAACCCCCCCAGTTGAATCCTTTTCGGCAGACAATTGCCACCAGAATATTGAACATGTCCCCAGAGATATGGTCATGAGAGCCTGGCTTGCAGATGAGTACTTTCCGATTATGTCTGACAGAAGCTTCCCTTCTTCATTCATATCCTTGCGCTTTATTGACCGTGTTCCTCGAGGGAGTCCACAGAATAATAGAGTCTGGGTTTTGTCTTCTTCTTCAAGATAGTCCTCATGCTCCGAGCTGGAGAGCTGCAGGAAGCGGGTCAGCTTGCTGGCAGACATCTTGATCTTTGCCCCGGCTACCTTGCTTTTGATAAGATAGTCGTCATTCCGGAGTTTTGCGGTTGCAAAGAACTCCAGCACCTCCTTGTCCAGGATTTTACAGGGATGCTCTAGGACGAATAAGAGTCCAGCCTCCTCTAGCATAAGGATGATGTTCCTGAATTCATCTGAGGCATGAGAGAACCCTGTGCGAACCAGCTCACATCCAGTGACTAGCCCAGCAGTTGTCCTTGGAGCCATCGTAAATCTAGGGAGAAAAGCCCTACTCTATGCTTAATCAAAACTCAAAAAGGATGCGACACTAGTGATCAAGTCCAAGTAAGGGTGAGGGGGGTGGTTACCTAAAAGCGTAGACGGGAGTTAGATGGTGGAAGATGAGGGGCACTGGACGGGAGAGATCGTCGGTGAGCTTCCTGCGGGATGTTGACGGAAGCCGGCACGGTTCGGCGAGATACTTGCAGGAAGACGATGGAGACCTTTGGTGAGAAACTTCGGTGGGATTCTTGCGGGAACCCTTCGATGAGAAACTTTGCGGATTCGGTGAGTTTCCTGCGCGATTCGGCGAGTTTCCTGCGGGATTCGGCGGGAGACCTTCGATGGAGACCGATTCGGCGAGAGTCTTGCGGGACTCGGCGAGTTTCCTGCGGAGAAGAGTCGATTCGGCGAGCTTCCCTTGCGGCGAGAATCGACAAGTTTTCCTGCGGAGAGCGTTCTTAGGCGGGATTCCTGCGGGAGGTGAAGGGTCGGCGGGAATGGGTTTCTGCGGGAGGTGAATTCTCTTAGGCGGGATTCCTGCGGCAGTGGAGGGTCGGCGGGAATGGGTTTCTCCTTAAATGTGATTCTCCTTAGAGCCAAGCTCGACGAGTAAAATGGGATTCTCACGGTTTCGTTTGTCTAAGTTAATTTGAAAGTCTTCTAACTATATAGATACTCTTAAAGCCAAGCTATTAGGGTTTGAGCCGACTTTTCCATATAAATTAATTTAAGCATCTTCTAAGTATGTAAATACTTCGTAAGGCCATTCTACGCTGGTTTTCAGTGAGCTAATTTAAGCCTGTAGACGTTAGATCTCGAGTCTACCAGGGAAATTTCCGATAAGTCTTCAATATTTATTTATGGTTTATGTTTACTATGTTAACATATCCTTAGATGTAATCACACAATGGTGTAAATATAGGTATAACTATATATGCATATATATATGTATATGTGGATACAAGATGACTCAAGTCCTGAAATTGATCAAACATACCTAGGATTATGAAAGTTATCATTTAGTCCCTCAGGTAAAACATTTTAGGAGCTCAATGTGAATATGCTCAAGTAGATATCACATCTGGTATTCCAGACGCTTGTTCCAATTTAGTCTTGAGCCACCTACTGTCTAGTTCCCATAATATTCACGGGAACCTAGACTACCCTGCAAGAAAGATTTACTTTACCTTAGGAACCCAAATCATATTGGGTCCTAGGTTCCTGTTAGCATAAGAACGCGACTGCCTTCCTTCAGAAAACCTGTCAGGAAGGCTACCTCTGCTCAGAAAATGTGGATAGGCCCTTGCCCTTTGGCACAGAGGGGTTGTACCAACAGTCGATGGCAAAGTGTCCCACTTTGCCACAGCACCAACACGGGGTGAATGTTGTATCGCCGTTTCTGACCTGATCTAGTGACTGAGGTAGTCACGGTCCTAGGTCTAAACGGGATAGGGCATGATGTTCTCACAAAATGTTCTCTTCCACCGTGACACGTGGAAGGGTGGAAGGAATGCATGTTGCGAGCATCATGAGGCCGGGGAGGTGGTGCCTTCTTTCAGGCACCCCCTTCCGGAGGCCCCATGAAAACTTACACCATGACTTCTAACCTCCCTATCCTGTGTCCTCGGGTGGTGAGAGGTCTTCTGTGAGCTGGGACATGCAGATTCACACTGTGTTGAGGCAGTGGCAGTGAATACAAAGGGCTCAGAAGGAGCCTTAGGTATTCTCTCATGGGTGGCCAAGACGGCCCTTGCACTACGGTGTCTCCACATGATGACAGATCACCTTGCAGTGACCACGATTGTTCCTTGGTCATACCTGAAGGCATGATGAGTTGCCTTCCTGCTTGGAGTGGGGGGTCGGAATACCGTTTCCCCATTTCTCCACGAATTGATAATCTGGGAAATCCACCCATTTTCTTGCTTTCTCTTTATAGCATCAACCTTAGAAAAGTTTGATACTATTCTTTTCTCATTCTCTAGACTACTCTCTAGAGCTGAGATTTAGAGTCCTTGACCTTGTTGGATGCCAATTGGAGAACCAACAAGATCTTCAGTCGAGCAATCTCTTGAGCTTGCTCCTCAGCAAGTAGGTTGCTTGTCTGACGGGCTCTCTTCAGGGAATCAGCATTTTTGAAGGAAGACAGTTCCTGTCTTCAGAAACTTCAAGAGATACGGGGCAGGATGAAGAAGTTACCTGCTCTTCAGTGATATTGTCATTAGAGCCAGTGACCATTGTGTCATCCTCATCAGAGCTGCTTTCCTCACTGGCCTCTTCAGTATCTGACACGGACACTGGAGCTCTGATGCAGTCCGAGAGATCCTTGCCTTCATCTTCAGAAGTGAGGACCCCACATACGCTTCATCCTCTGATTGACAGCAGATTCCAGCTTTCTCTGACCCCCCCATCAGCTCTGAGATCATCACCCACATAGATTTAGCCGTCCTACATCTTTCCAATCTAGAGCGAGAAGCTCCAGACCAGATCTCCAAGATAATTTGACGAATCCTCTTGTCCAAGTTAAATAGTGACAGTTCCGTCTCTGACATCTCTGCAATGCTCTTGGGCACTTCGATATTCTTTACAGAGCAGGAGGTCTTCATAGGAATAAAAGGACCCTCTTCCAGGATGAAAGATGCTCGAGGATCGATGGCCTCCAAGTGACATTACACCCTCATCCTCCAGACGGGATAATACTCCTTTGTGCATGCGGGGAGTCTTAGTGGCGATATCTCATAATCTAGCTCCATGCTTCTGACACTGGTGGCAGGATACTACTCAAGGTGTAAACCTTTTTGATGAGAAACCTCCCTCTGATACCACTTGAAAGTCCACCTAGTGTCAACTATGTTCACCTATGGGGGGGGGAATAGGCGACGTGCAGCGCTTTTGCGGAATTTAATTTGTACCTGCACACGAAAATAAAACAACACAGCACAACAGAGTACACAGGCTATTTATAGTGGTTCCCCGACTTGGGTACATCCACTTCCCCCTTCGACCTATCTCCCAACTAGGGACGACTCGGTCTCTTCTCCAACGGGATTGAAATCCAATCCCTGCACTATCGGAAGGAACCCTTCCACACGTAGGAGTCAACACTCCCACAAACCGGGTTGCACCCAACCATTACAACTAGGAACCAACGTTCCTTTACAACAAAAGTAAAATAGAATGTACAAGAAATACAAACTACGTGTGGAGACTACGGTGTCCCTCTTCGTTGACGACGTGATCTTGAAGTCTACAAAGAGTCCACAACCTTGGTTTATCTTGGAGAGGATCTCCCCGGAACCGGCGGCGGCAAGAAGGGCGGCGGCTAGGTTCACGGGATCGGCGGCGGCAACAACGATATGCAGCTGCTGTTCTTTAGAGATCCAAACTTCGTAGCGAAGCTAGCTAGGTCTACCAACGGTCACACTAGGATCAATCGTCTCGATCGATTCGGATGGGGAAGATTTTCCCGATCTACAAATCGAGAGACAAGAGATCTCCGGTTAGACACGTGAGACGCTGAGCTTAGCTAGGCTTCTGTCGCAGGAGGTTCTAGGCGAAACCACGATCAACCGGCGAACAACTTGGCGAGATCGGCGACGGCGGCGGCGGCGGAACGGAAACATCGATCTAGGTCACGTCGCGGCACGCGTATTTCCTTTCTTCTTCGCTGATCTTTCTATTCAAAAATACCCGTGTATTTATACACTGTAGATACTACCAATATGACCGTTGTGGGTCCCACAAGTAGAAACCCGAAATCCGGTTCAAAATAGTCCAGCGGCAGAATCCGGTCCAGCAGCTTCCAGAGAAATCGCTAAGTAAAAATCGGCGAGAATCGCTAGTGATTCTCGCCGAATCACTTTTTGATTCTCAACGAATATAACTTGGTATTCAGGATCTGCTCTGCGATGGGTTCGGCGAGAATCACTAGTGATTCTCGCCGAATCTTACTTGGCACCGTTTTGAGGCAGTCGGAAAGAGTCGGCGAGAATCACTAATGATTTTCGACGATTCGGCGAGAATCACTAGTGATTCTCGCCGAATCGGCGAGAATCACTTGGTGATTCTCGTCGAATTACACTTAGACGAATTTTCATCTTTCCACCCAAGAGCTGCTCCTTGACCCATCCTTGCTCCTTGTCTTCTCTTGCATAAACACGGCCCTGTACTTGAAAGTAAGTGCCCTCCAATAGAGAGAGTACACGTAGGCCAACACACTGATCTGCTCAACGAGGGATTACGTCGTGCAGACCCGTGTATATTGACCTACTGTGTAACAGGCCAATTTTCTGAAAACAGGATTTTTGGGTGACACGGCCTGGGACACGGGCGTGTCCCAGGGCGTGTCAGTTGACACGGCCTGCGACACGGGCGTGTCGCAGGGCGTGTCGAGGTTGTGTCGACGATCGGACTTGGTGTCGACGATTTTCACCGTTATATGTCGTGGGGCCCCGGCCGGACCCACCGTTATATGTCATGTGACAGGTGGGGGCGTTACATACTGCACCCTGACATTGGTGTGCACATAGCGTGGAATAACTGCAAGTACAACTTGAGAGATTTCATCAAATACATGGTGAATTCATCTTAGATTGACAGGTGGCTTCCTCAAATCCAGGTAATTGTGGATACAATACCCAACATATGGGGCGGCCTGAGGAGCAGGAGGCCGCCCCTGGTGGGCGGCCTGGACCAGGAGGCCGCCCCTAGTGGGCATCCTGGACCAGGAGGCCGCCGTTGGTGGCAGCCTGGACCAGGAGGCCGCCCCTGGTGGGCGGCCTGGACCAGGAGGCCTCCCCTGGTGGGTGGCCTAGAGTAGGGAGGCCGCCCCTAGTGGGTGGCCTGGACCAGGAGGCCGCCCCTGGTGGGAGGCCTGGGCAAGGAGGCCGCCCCTAGTGGATGGCCTTGACTAGGAGGTCGCCCCTGGTGGGCGGCCTGGGCAAGGAGGCCGCCCCTGGTGGGCGGCCTGGAGTAGGGAGGCCGCCCCTGGTGGGCGGCCTGGACCAGGAGGCCGCCCGTGGTGGGCGGCCTGGGTAAGGAGGTCGCCCCTGATGGGCGGCCTGGACCAGGAGGACTCCCCTAGTGGGCGGCCTGGGCAAGGAGGCCGCCCCTGGTGGGCGGCCTGGACCAGGAGGCCACCCCTGGTGGGCGGCCTGGGCAAGGAGGCCGCCCCTGATGGGCGGCCTGGAGCAGGGAGGCCTCCCCTGGTGGGCGGCCTGAGGCAACATGCCCTCCCTATAGGGGAGATGGAATCTCTCTTCTGGCGAGCCGGAGAATGAGTCCGCCGAGCCCGCGATGCCTGCTAGGCTGAGTCTGCTCATGTTGGAACGAAGATGCCTGCCGCTGAGCTAGAGCTGGGGTTCATCAACATAGGTGGACTGGAAGGCTTGACTGCACTTCGAGTCTGCCCAGCTTGTGATGAACCTAACATGGCTGCTGATCTTTACACGTAGCCGGGGAGTTGGAGTGTCCGCTCTCTTAAGCGGACTGATGAAGCTGGCTGCTCACGCTGCTGGGTGATAAGGGTTGAGCGACCTGCTGGACTGACGAGGCAGGCCGCGCGTGTTTGCGAGGTGGAAGCTGAGGTAGCTGGTTGGCGGTCTGGGGGTAGGTCGCCACCGTTGTTTGGCAGTTTGAGCGGCCTGGGCGGATAGACATACGAGTCCAGCAAAGGGGGCTCCTGTTGAGACAAGCTGCGATTAAGTTTACAAGGCAGGCGGCCTGCAGGGGCGGACTGAAGAAGCAGTCCGCGGCCCCTGCCGACCCTAAGGAATAAGCCGCGGCCTGGGTGGTCAGACCACTGAGGTCGCCCATGCCGCGTGGCCTGAGCGGACAGAAAGGCCTGTCCGCCCAAACGAGGGCGTCGCGACCTCCAGGAGGAAACTGGAGCAGGCCGCGACTGGCGAGTTGTCTGCCTTGGGAAGGATCGCCGATTTCGGGGTTAACAAACGACGCCCCGCCTCAACTTCTGCGACCTCATAATGGATATGTGGCTGATCCGCTGTGGGGTTAGAAGGATAATTTCTCAGGGACTGGCTCGATATCAGCGACAGGATATTCTTGATCTGCTATCAGCAAACCAGATTATCATATTAAATTTGAGAAATTGTTTGAGCCATTTCTAAGCCTTTGGGAGCAAAGTGATCAACATGAAAAATGTTCCCCATACCGATGCCTTCCTCCATAAAAATTTAGAGAATTTTTGGAGTTGATTTAGTATTTTTAAAAGCCAAAGGAAAATTACTTGGCCAAATTAAAGGCCCAAAACTATTTGAAAAATTATGAAAATTTCTATAGGCTCATTTTAGACCCCCTTAGAGGTTGTATCAAAATTAGGGGACTTGGGGATCGAAATTGAATTTTCCTCAGTTCCTTGGAGCCTAGGGCCGCGCTTGATTACGCTCATTTTCCTCGAAAGTGAAAATTGTAACGCCCCGAAACTCAAAAGAGCGACGGGAGGCGTTTTGGGCCAAATTTGGAATTTGACAGGGGGCACACGGCCTGGGACACGGGCGTCTCCGAGGGCGTGTCGTGTTGTAACACCACGAAGTACAAGAAAAATGCTGCGCTAGAATGGAATGAGTTAAGGACACACATAGATTTGATTTCCACACGTGATTCCTTTGCTTGTCTGTACTATATGGCGTGGGGCCCCGGCCGGACCCACCGTTATATGTCATGTGAAAGGTGGGGGCGTTACACGTGTTTGGGTCGATGATTTGGCCGAGAGGTCGACGAATTCTGGAGTCGACGATCGTCGAGCAGTGAACACGGCCTGAGACACGGGCGTGTCTCAGGGCGTGTCGAGCTCGTATCGACGATCTGCCCGAGAAGTCGACATTTTCGCTCGACAATGTGTCAAGACAGGGAACATGGCCTAGGACACGGGCGTGTCCAAGGTCGTGTCGGGTGGTCTACGAACTGTGCTCGACGAAGTGTCGAGACAGTGAACACGGCCTGGAGCCCAGGCGTGTTCGGGTTTGACACGGGCGTGTCAAATAGGACACGGGCATGTCCAAGACCTATGTGAGTCTCGGGTTGATTTTGATCCTGTGTTGATGGAGGAACATGCCCGGGAACACGGGCGTGTACTAGCTGACACGGGCGTGTCAGGTCAAACACGGGAGTGTCGGGTGCCCGTGTGTTTTTCGAGACTCGTCGATTTCGACGGCGAATGGGGGACACAGCCCTGGACACGGGCGTGTCGCAGGCCGTGTTCGGCCTAGGTTTTACATTTCAGCTAGGGATCGTGGTCGTTCATTTCCTTATTTTGGGATCCGACGGCTGGGGGTTGTTCCTACTGGGATATACCCGGGAATAGGGTTTCAAATCCCTCACTTCTTTCACTTAAGTCTCTTTCTAAAGTCTAGAGTGAGGGGGAGAGCAAGGAAGAAGAAAGGAAGCTAAATCCGGTTGCCGGCGGAGTTTCGGAGCTCCAAATTGCGAGCCGACTTCAGATCTACGGAGGCAAGGAGATTGCGATGCTTTCCATCCGTATACATTTCCATGGTGCCAAGGAAAAACGCTAGGGTAACGATTCTCTACTTGAGCATGTGAAGATCTCTTTTCCTTTGCATAGGAATCCCGCTCTCGCGAGTTTGTGGTGAGTTGAGGCGTTCCTTCGGGTAGACATGAATAGTCCTCGTTGTGTACATGTAGAGTCTGTAATCAAGAACAGATATAGGCATGATGTGTGAAGCCTACCCGGACTAGTTGGTATGGATCGGTGATGTTGCATTGCATAAATGGTCGGAGAAGACTCCGTGCAATTGGTTGTTTTTCGGGTTTTCTACGTGGTAGATTGCAGCAGGGAGCCTTGGGGATTAACTCCAAGGTGCACCCAGAAAACTGTGCAGATGCGTGATTCTGCCAACATGGTGGCCTGGGAGCCAACTTGGACATAACCGGGTTATGTGAAGTGTGTGACGGAAACAGGACTCAAGGAAGTTTGACCCGCACATATGGCTTAAATTGACATTGCGACGTGAGCAATGGGTCAGGCGGAACCGTACCCGTTCTATGTCGTTCAGTGGGAGCCGTTGGCATAGATGAGGGTCTTCGGCGGTCTATGGCTTAAATTGACTTGACCCATGTCGGGAAGACAAAATGCTTGCAAGATTGGCCGTCCAAGTGGCGGTGGTGAGACCGAGGTGTCTATGGCTTAAATTGACGTGACATTGACCGGTTCACCGAGAATGTGCCCTGAGTGTACGGGGTGTGTGGCCGTGCGTGCCCACGCCTGTGATGTAGTGTTTATCTATAATGCTTGGTTATGCTAATAAAGTGCAGGGAAAGGAGCATCGTCACCCCAAATTTGGGGGCGGGATCGTTATAATTTGGTCAGCATAGCTGTCCGTTGCTTTTGTTTGCCATCGTGCGGTGGAATGTTGCTTGCAGGTACTGCAGAGCCGAGAGGGTAAATAGCGGGCTAAAGCCCAAGTTGCTGAGCCGACCCTCGAAGGCCAAATTTTGATTGTTTACTTGTTATATTCATGTGTGACCGGCCTGCGTGCCGTGGTATGGAAGACACATTTATTTGAGTACTTGTGTATTATACTTCATTCCTGTTGGCTTTGTAGTGGACATTCATGCTAGTAGTAGGGTTCTTTTATTTGCAACTATTAAAAATGCTTCCGCTAGAATGACTCTGTGTAGGACGTTGTATATTAGTTGGATGGTTTCCATTGAGTAACCACCCGGTCTGTCTGTGGTATATGACATCGGGCCCCGACCGGACCTACTGCTATATGGTATGCGATGGATAGGGGGTGTTATAATTTGGTATCAGACTACTGGTTTCGGTCAGACTTAAATGAATTCGTGGACGAATTCTTTTTAAGGGGTGGTGAGCACATGTGTGTGCGTCATTGTTATAACATCAAAAGAACCCATGAATGTCCACTTATGAATGAAAATACACGTGTTTGAGGAACCTGGATGTTCCTATAATTGCTTTTTGCAATTTTGTATGGTCGCTTAACGGTGTTTTGTACAACTATAGGTGACCAGAAGCGGTGCTGGGCCGTCAGAACATCTAGTTTCTGAGGATTATAATGCACCAAGTGACGTGCCTGCAACCCTTCCCTCCGCTGAAACCATAAGAATGGTGGTGGAAGTAGTGTTCGCTGCGATTGGTGCTCAAAATGAAAGACGTGTGCAGTTCCCTATTTTTGAGGTAACTCCAACGCCGGGTGGTGTGATGGAGAAAACGACATTTGTAGGACCTTTGGGTCAGCAGTTGAACATGCTTTTAGTGCAGGGTACACACTCAGTTGAGGACTATTTGCAGGTGTTTCTGATGATAAGATGCTACCCGGGCTCTGAAGTGGAGAGCGAGCAGTCGATGGTCGATAGGTTTTATAATGGTCTGCGCGGCGAATTACGAGTTCTGCTGCTAGGAACAAAATTATTGGGATTCCGAGCCTTGGTGGAATCGGCTAGATCTTTGGAAGTTGATTTGGCAAAAGTCAATCGGACGTCGGAGGTCAGAGTACTAGACTCTCCAGATTCTGCAAAATCTGAATACCGAAGGAGGAGGAACAAGAAGTCCAAAATGTCTACTGGTCAGGCTCCATATGGTTGTTTTAAGTGTGGCAAGGAAGGGCACTTTGCCCGAGACTGTCGGAATGGTGGTCAGAAGTTAAAGAAAGCTATGTCAGGAGCAGGTATAGGACAAAGTGCCAGAGATCTGATCGAATCCAAGGAAGCAAAGACTTGGATATGTAGAAGACGGAGTTCAAAATGCCGAACTCGTCAAAGTCTGCGTACCGTAGGTGGTATAAGAAGGCTAGGACTTCGGGTCCAGCTCCTTCTTTTGGTGCTTCTGGGACGACTACGGGTCGAACCCCGGGCACATGCTCTAATTGTGGAAAGCCGGGGCACTTTGCTCGAGACTGCCAGTGCGGACGTCCCAAGTCTGAGAAGAAGCACTCTATCGTGATGACAGGTACGGCTTAAAGTTATAGCAGTTTAGCTTTAAATACTTGTTGCCCTTGTGCATGTTAGCTTAGAACTGTTTGTGCTAAGCTTTGTTCTGATTTTCGATTAAGTCGGCAAGAGCACCGTTCTCTTAGGGAGCTTCGCGTTACCTTTTGACCAAAGGATTTGTATTGCGCGTCGGAGTACCTCCTTCAATGGCAAAAGACAAATTGGATGTGTTGTTGTCTAATGATGCTCATTGCGAGCGAGTAGAATCTGTTGCGTTTAGGTGAAGATTGGGAGTCAAGACTTTGACTTATAAGCGTTGTTACTACCGCTAGGGGAGCTCGACGTAATCCTTGGTATGGACTGGCTCTCGGAGCAGCAAGCATACATTGGTCGAAATCGCAGGAAAGTCAAGTTGGGGATTGGTCGTGAGACGACATTTGTGTGCTTGAAAGGGGTCGATCATGACGTTGGTGTCTGCTATTCAGATGGTTAAGGCGGGTTGGTGTGATGCCAAACCGATCATACGCTCTCCGTATCGGCTAGCGCCTAAGGAAATGGCAGAGCTGAAGGTGCAACTGCAAGAGTTGTTGGAGCAGGGTTAGGTGCGTCCAAGTTCGTCGCCTTGGAGCGCACCGGTCCTCTTTGTTTAGAAGAAGGACGGAAGTCTGAGACTCTGTATTGATTATCGAGAATTGAACAAGCTAACGGAAAAGAACAAGTACCCGATCCCAAGGATTGATGATCTATTTGATCAGTTAGTCGGGTCGACGGTGTACTCTAAGTTAGATCTTAAGTCTGGATATTATCAGCTGAGGATAAGGGAGAGTGATATCTCCAAAATAGCTTTTAGTACGAGATACATGCATTATGAGTTTACGGTCATGATATTTGAGCTGACGAATGCGTCGTCGGTGTTCATGGATTTGATGAATAGGACTTTCAGGGAGTACTTGGACCACTTTGTGATCATCTTTATCGACAACATTTTGGTGTACTCGCAGAGTGAGGAGGATCACTTCAGGCATCTGCACTTGATATTGGAGATGCTGAGGAGGAATCAATTGTACGCCAAGTTCTCGAAATACGAGTTTTGGTTGTCCTCAGTGGCGTTCCTCGGTCATATAGTCAATGGAGAGGGCATTGCAGTGGATCCGACGAAGATTGTTGCGATACGAGAGTGGCATGTGCTTCCTATGATAGCGGAAGTCTGGAGTTTTCTGTGGCTTGCCGGCTATTACAGGAGCTTCGTGGAGAACTTCTCACAGATAGCGTTACCTCTCACTACTTTGACGAGGAAGGAGCAGAAGTTCGTTTGGACGCCGGAGTGCGCACGAGCTTTTGAGGAGTTGAAGTGTCGGTTGACCACGGAGCCTGTGCTGAGTTCGCAGAGTGGGACCGAAGGCTTTGAAATCTATAGCGATGCTTCGGGCAGTGGCTTGGGTTGTGTGCTGCTGCAGCATGGAATTGTGATAGCGCATGGCTCGAGACAGCTGAAAGTGCATGAGAGGAATTATCCGGTCCATGAATTGGAGTTAGCGGCCGTGATTTTTGCCTTGAAGTTGTGGAGGCACTACTTGTATGGGGTAAGGGTCGATATCTATTCCGACCATAAGAGCCTGAAATATTTGTTGGATCAGAAAGATCTGAACATGCAGCAACGTAGGTGGATGGAGTTCCATGGGGATTATACATTCAAGATCCACTGCGTGACAGGGAAAGGCAATGTGGTTGCGGACGCGTTGAGTCGCAGGGCCCCAGCTCAAGCCAATTGGCTGTCGGTCCATGACGAGCGGTTGGTTTGGGAGTTGGAGGCGTTGGAGATCTCTTGCGTAGACAAGCAGTCGAGTGCTGAAGCGCTATTGAACTGGACGAAAGTTCAGCATGACCTGACTGATCGGATTGGGCAGTCTTTGGATGTGAATAGCAGCATGAAGCAGCTCATGATAGAGGCTCTGGATGGGTCAAATTCCCAATATGAGGTTGTGGATGGATTGCTTTGGAAAGGCGGTCGTCTGTGCATCCCAAATGTGGGCACTTTGCGGGTAGAATTGTTGTACGAGGTGCATCATACCAAGTACACGATTCACCCGGGGAGCCCGAAGATGTACCGCGATGTGAATAAATTGTTCTGGTGGCCAGGACTGAAGAAGGATGTGGCACTATACGTGGCGAAGTGTCAGACATGCGCCTTGGTGAAGGCGGAATGCCAAAAGCTGGGAGGATTCTTGAAGTCCTTGCCTATTCCAGAGTGGAAGTTTGATGACATTACTATGGACTTTGTGCACGGGCTTCCATGGTTGCAAAAAGGGAACGACGCCATTTGGGTGGTCGTAGATCGTCTAATGAAGGTGTCGCATTTCATTCCGCATAGGAAGGATGATCCGGTTGAGAAATTGGCAAAGTTATATGTGGATAACATAGTACGGCTTCACGGTGTGCCCCGTAGCATCGTGAGTGACCGAGATGGGCGGTTCACGTCCAAAGATTGGAGGCTGGTGTAACACCCCGGATTTTTGATTGCGTACGCTTGATGGGCGTTACGTTGGCTTTGACCGTTGTTTGAGCATGGTTTTTCCCGCGGGCTTGCGAGTGGCTGTTTGGTAGCCGAGTTGCACGATTCCCCAGCAAACCGGAGTCCAGATGGGGACTCGGTGAGGCCTCTTAGGGAATGCTTGCACTTTTTCGCGCCCGGGAAATGTCGCTCAAAACGAGTTGCTGGTACAGCAAACAAAAAAAGGGTAAAAAGTTCTTAAGGCAAAAATGGTCTAGGACGACACAGAAACATTTTCAAAACAGGGAAAAATAGGCATTTTTGTGCATGACACGCCCCCCGACATGGGCGTGTCGGGGCGTGACCCAGGGCGTGACCTAGGCGTGACCTCCTTGACTCGATGTTTTCTGGTGTCGAGTTGAGCTCGACGAATGGGGTACACGCCCCGTGACACGGGCGTGTCACGGGCCGTGTCCCGCAGTGTCGAGTGTCGAGTGTCGAGTGTTGAGTGTCGAGTGTCGGGTGTCGAGAGAGGGGACACGGCCTGTGATACGGGCGTGTCACAGGGCGTGTCCAGCTGTGTCGAGTGTCGACACTTTGTGTCGACAAGGTGTCGAGGCACGGGCTACACGCCCTAGGTCACGGGCGTGACCGACCCGTCACGGGCGTGACCGACCCGTCACGGGCGTGTACCCGGCCGTGTACCGTGTGGATAAACTTGGATTTTTGCCGACTTTTTGCGCCGCTTAAGGTACACGCCCTGTGTCACGGGCGTGACATAGGGCGTGACCGGCCCAAAAATCGACTTTTTCCAGTGTTTTTGTGCCGTTGATTTCCTTGATTCTGCATCTAACGGTCCAGCTCTGTTCTGGAGGAAATAAGGCCGAAACAGAGTTTCTTCTCCTCATTTCACCTTCTCTTCATCTTCTTCTTCATTCTCAAAGAGAAAGCAAGGGAGCAAGGTTCAAGCAAGGCAAGGAAAGAGAGGAGCAGCCGTCGCGGCATCGTCTCGGTTCAGGCAAGCGGTGTTCTTCACCCTTGCCAATCTTCTTTCTTGTTTTTGATTGTGCAAAAAAAATAGCTAGTTTCTCTTTCAAGTTTCATGAGCTTGTTCTTCTTATTTTGGGTGCTTCCTCACTAGCCTTATTATGCTCTTAAAGTTCCCTATGTTGAACGACGTTGATTCATGTAGCTAATTTCCCTATGCTCTTAAATTTCTCTTGTTCATGTGATTCATGTAGCTAGATTCTTATTCATATAACCATTCTCATTTGATTCATGTTCATGTAGCATGTGATTCCTTCTTGTGCCAAACCTGTGCTTCATATACTTAAGTTAATCAAACTCTATCATGTGATTCTTCCTTGCTCAAAAGCATGTGATTCTTGTTCCAAACATGTGATTTATGTAATTAGATTAATCAAACTCTTTCATGTGATGAAGTGCATCAAACTCTACGTTGGCAATTGGTCGTCATGTGTGAGGATAAAGGAAGGGAAAGTGGTATTTGGGTTATGGTGAGATTTGATTGTGGGGTTACGGTTAGGTTCGTTTATGGTGAGTTTTGCGAGGCGAATGTGAACCATGGCATAAGCGTGTGTGTGAGGATTTGGTAAGGGGTGGTGTGGGTTATGCCTTTGTGGCCACCAGGTTTGGATTTGTGGTGAAGAGCACCATTTTTGCCCTGATTTGGGCTGGTTTTTATTGGTGCGTTCCACTTTAGGGCTGCCACCAAAAGACCCTTACTGAATCGCATGTAACCGCTGCTTATGTGTCACTCGTAGTTGTTTCTTGTACGAAGGATGATGGAATGGGCATGTGTTTTGCCTTTTGCTCCTGCGGGTTGAGCAGGACTTGATGAACCTTGTACGCACTTGGTGCGTTTGGCATGTGTTTTGGTGCGTTTTCCACTTGTTTTCTTCACTCATTTTACTTATATGAAACAGTGCTTCGGGGTCGGTAAGCCCCTTCATGATATTGTATAAACATGCTGCTCTTCTTTTTATTGTATCTTCAAGGATTGCTGAGGTATTCTTTCTTGAATGCCTCAGGTGCAGGTTGTAGCCGGTTAAGCGGCTAGGTTTGTTGGTGGCATTTCTTTGGAGCTAGCCGAGCTTACTGAGCGAGGTAGTTCTTTTCTTTATTGTACAGACATACATGTGCCCCACTGGGTTCGTGTCAGCTTGTTGGCGCCCATTGGTGGCTTACTTTACTTGTGATATATGAATAATAGACTGCTAATATGACTCATTTGGATGATGTCTTCTTGCTCTTAGGAAGGATTTATGGTAGGTTGCATTAGGTATTTTGAAGCTAAACCAAAACTATTAGTGTAGACATGCATAACATGTTTTGGTCACTAAACACGTATTTTCCAAATGACGTAAACAAAGATGATTTCTTTTAATAGGATCAATATAGATTGCATATAGGAGAGCATTGTAAATAAATAAAGTATTTCCGCCGCGTACAAAAAAACCAGTTTTTGCTACCTAAGGCCGAGGGATACGGCCATTAACTCCAAAGGTTTTCTTGCATTGAATTTCAAAACATACAGTGAGCGTCAAGGGTTGCCTGAGCGTGTGCAGTTATCCCCTGCACGACGTGGCATCATAACCCGTAATTCCTCTTGCTCTGATACGAGGTACTCGTTGAGGAAATGCGGGTTGTGACAGTTGGTATCAGAGCCAGGTTTGCTTGACAATTGGTCGGGCAAACTTTCTTGTTTGGTTGTAAACATCATATCATACACACACCGAGGTGCCATCAGTATGTCTTGGCCGACGCACGCACACTACACTCATGGCATGACAAGAAGTATACGGGGCATATTATGTAGTATGGGATGCATAATATGTGGTTGTATATGGATCCACCATAGGGGCAACATGTGCGGGTTATGTAGTATGGGATGCATAACCTTACCACATGGATGCGACTAGCACGTTTTCTTTTCTTCGTTGCATGCAATGCTATGTAGTATGGGATGCATAGCATTGTGATGCGTACGACCGCTCATGGCATGCATTAAGGCCTTTTTCTAGATTGCATTGCACAACACACATAACATAACATTGCATGAGCACAACGTGCCAAGCTAAAGATGTACATGATGACACCTGTACACTCATGGTTTTGGGTCAAAGAAAGTCATGCATTCATCGGTTAGGCACAAGTTAGTGGGATGACGGTGAGTCATCTTTAGGTTAGGCATACCATCATTCTCAAACTCCCAGAGCAAGTTAGCAGTTGATATTCATATGTAGATATGTATGGTCTGTACATAGCCGTTGTGTGTTTTGTTGGGTTTGAGCTTGATAAGCGTGAATGTGTTTATAGGATGTCGAAACGTCCAGTGACAAGGTAAACTCCCCAATCCGAGGGCGAGTCTTCGGGCGCGCAGAATAATGCCCTGATGGATAGGTTACGCCAAAGTAATGAAGCTTTGACAAGGCAAGTGCAGGAAGTGCAGTCCCAGCTCCAAGCTATGTCCTCAGCGATGTCTGGACTGGCACCAAGAGGGCAAGAGACGGTCCGAGGCCCCACCATTTCTACTCCTTCCGTGGCAGTGATCCCCCCAGTTGTGGTTCCTCCTGTGATGACTTTCATCTCACAGTTTCAGCGACTTGGACCACCGATTTATGATGGACAAGCGGACTTTGTGATCTTAGATGATTGGGTGATCACGTTGGAAGAAATGTTTGGGTATGCTGGCGTTACTGAGGACCAGAAGGTGATTCTTGCCGCCTATCAACTTAAAGGGTTGGCCAAAGGTTGGTGGTTGCGCGAAAAGGAGAGCTTAGGGGCGGGATGTTCGTGGGAAGCCTTTAAGGACATGTTACGACGCAAGTTTCTACCATCAGTTGAAAGGGACCGCCTGATGAATGATTTCTTGTACTTGAAGCAGAGGAAACTCACTGTTAGTGAGTATGAAATCGAGTTTAGCAAGTTAAGTCGTTTCGCTCCGAGTTTGGTGACTACGGAAGCTGACCGCGTCAAGATATTTCTTAGCGGACTCCGCAGCGACGTGCAGCAGTTCGCAAGTGCTTATGGAGCGACGAGTTACACCACGGTGGTGGAGGCTGCTTTGAAGGTTGAAGCGATCGAAAATGCAAAACAAAGAGGACAACTGATGAGGAAGGATAAGAGGAAGCTGATGGGAGGGAAAAGCTCCCAAGACTCAGATGTAAGGAAGAAGAACAAGGAGACGTGTAGTTTCTGTGGCCGGTCAGGCCACCCATTTGAAAGATGTTTCAAGCGGTTAGGGATGCAAAAGAAGGAGCAGGTGCACGGCATTCAGGGTGCGCCAACCAGAGAGTTGGAGTGTACAGCTTGTGGGCGAAGAGGTCATGATATGAGCCGCTGCTGGGTCATGGACAAGGTGTGCTTCCAGTGTGGCAAACAGGGACATCTGAAGGCAAGGTGCCCACAAAACCAGCCCGTGCTGCAGCCAATGCCACTCCAAGCTTTGCCTCCGCCTCCGCATGTGGACAAAGGCAAAGGGAAGTTAAATGTGATTTCTTCAGAGGATGCTCAGATGTCACCCCAGGTTATCTCAGGTTCGGTTCATTCCTCTAGTTCACGTTTTGTTTATACCTCTTATGTGTAGTTTTTAGCTACATATGTACCCTTATAGGCAACTTTACGGTAAAAAATTGTTGGGCGCGTGTTCTTTTTGATTCTGGCGCGACCCATTCATTTGTGGCTCGAACCTTTCTGGATCGATATCAGTTGACACCAGATCGCGTGGGGACTGCCTTTTTGGTGAAATTCCCTTCCGGTGCTTCTGTGGTGGAAGACTGGGGTCTTATTGATTGTCCCATTTTGTTGGGCGATTTCTTAGCAAAGGATGATTTCAAGATGATCGAGTTGGAAGATTTTGACATCATTCTGGGCATGGACTGGTTATCCCGCTATGACGCCGTCATCCAGTGCAAAGGGAAGCGCTTGGATTTTATCAAGGACAATGGTCAGCCGGGAAGTGTTTATGGTGATTCATGCCAGGATACTCCAGGGATTTCAGCGGTATGTGTTCGGACGTTGTTTGTTTCCGACTGTTTTGCTTGTCTCGTCTCAGTTGTGGGTCCTTTCAAGATTCTTGCGCGAGTTGGTGCATCCGCTTACAAAGTAGTGTTACCCTCAAACTTTCCTGGTGTTCACGACGTGTTTCATGTTAGCCAACTTCGCAAGTGTGTGCGGCATGACACGCAAGTGTTGGATGGGGTGCCGCAATTGGCTCCAAACCTTTCTTATGTGGAGATGCCCATCCGGATATTGGACTCCCAAGATCGCGTGTTGTGGAAAAAGAAGATTCCTATGGTCAAGGTGCTATGGAAAAATCAGAATGTGGAAAGTGCGACGTGGGAGCTCGAGTCAACGATGAGGGCGTCTCACCCTCATTTATTCCCGTAAACAAGCTGGTATGTGGATTAGTGTTTTTGTTGCATTGCTGTTTTTGGTTTGTTACCGTATTTTGATTGAGATCAAACTGATTGAAAAGTTTCGAGGCGAAACTTTTTGTTAGGGGGAGTGATTGTAACACCCCAGATTTTTGATTGCGTACGCTTGATGGGCGTTACGTTGGCTTTGACCGTTGTTAGAGCATGGTTTTTCCCGCGGGTTTGCGAGTGGCTGTTTGGTAGCTGAGTTGCACGATTCCCCAGCAAACCAGATTCCAGATGGGGACTCGGTGAGGCCTCTTAGGGAATGCTTGCACTTTTTCGCGCCCGGGAAATGTCGCTCAAAAGGAGTTGCTGGTACAGCAAACAAAAAAAGGGTAAAAAGTTCTTAAGGCAAAAATGGTCTAGGACGACACAGAAACATTTTTCAAAACAGGGAAAAATAGGCATTTTTGTGCGTGACACGCCCCCCGACACGGGCGTGTTGGGGCGTGACCCAGGGCGTGACCTCCTTGACTCGACGATTTCTGGTGTCGATTTGAGCTCGACGAATGGGGTACACGCCCCGTGACACGGGCGTGTCACGGGCCGTGTCCCGCAGTGTCGAGTGTCGAGTGTCGAGTGTCGAGTGTTGAGTGTCGAGTGTCGGGTGTCGAGAGAGGGGACACGGCCTGTGATACGGGCTTGTCACAGGGCGTGTCCAGCTGTGTCGAGTGTCGACACTTTGTGTCGACAAGGTGTCGAGGCACGGGCTACACGCCCTAGGTCACGGGCGTGACCGACCCGTCACGGGCGTGTACCCGGCCGTGTACCGTGTGGATAAACTTGGATTTTTGCCGACTTTCTGCGCCGTTTAAGGTACACGCCCTGTGTCACGGGCGTGACATAGGGCGTGACCGGCCCGAAAATCGACTTTTTCCAGTGTTTTTGTGCCGTTGATTTCCTTGATTCTGCATCTAACGGTCCAGCTCTGTTCTGGAGGAAATAAGGCCGAAATAGAGTTTCTTCTCCTCATTTCACCTTCTCTTCATCTTCTTCTTCATTCTCAAAGAGAAAGCAAGGGAGCAAGGTTCAAGCAAGGCAAGGAAAGAGAGGAGCAGCCGTCGCGGCATCGTCTCGGTTCAGGCAAGCGGTGTTCTTCACCCTTGCCAATCTTCTTTCTTGTTTTTGATTGTGCAAAAAAAATAGCTAGTTTCTCTTTTAAGTTTCATGAGCTTGTTCTTCTTGTTTTGGGTGCTTCCTCACTAGCCTTTTTATGCTCTTAAAGTTCCCTATGTTGAACGACGTTGATTCATGTAGCTAATTTCCCTATGCTCTTAAATTTATCTTGTTCATGTGATTCATGTAGCTAGATTCTTGTTCATATAACCATTCTCATTTGATTCATGTTCATGTAGCATGTGATTCCTTCTTGTGCCAAACCTGTGCTTCATATACTTAAGTTAATCAAACTCTATCATGTGATTCTTCCTTGCTCAAAAGCATGTGATTCTTGTTCCAAACATGTGATTTATGTAATTAGATTAATCAAACTCTTTCATGTGATGAAGTGCATCAAACTCTACGTTGGCAATTGGTCGTCATGTGTGAGGATAAAGGAAGGGAAAGTGGTATTTGGGTTATGGTGAGATTTGATTGTGGGGTTACGGTTAGGTTCGTTTATGGTGAGTTTTGCGAGGCGAATGTGAACCATGGCATAAGCGTGTGTGTGCGGATTTGGTAAGGGGTGGTGTGGGTTATGCCTTTGTGGCCACCGGGTTTGGATTTGTGGTGAAGAGCACCATTTTTGCCCCGATTTGGGCTGGTTTTTATTGGTGCGTTCCACTTTAGGGCTGCCACCAAAAGACCCTTACTGAATCGCATGTAACCGCTGCTTATGTGTCAATCGTAGTTGTTTCTTGTACGAAGGATGATGGAATGGGCATGTGTTTTGCCTTTTGCTCCTGCGGGTTGAGCAGGACTTGATGAACCTTGTACGCACTTGGTGCGTTTGGCATGTGTTTTGGTGCGTTTTCCACTTGTTTTCTTCACTCATTTTACTTATATGAAACAGTGCTTAGGGGTCGGTAAGCCCCTTCATGATATTGTATAAACATGCTGCTCTTCTTTTTATTGTATCTTCAAGGATTGCTGAGGTATTCTTTCTTGAATGCCTCAGGTGCAGGTTGTAGCCGGTTGAGCGGCTAGGTTTGTTGGTGGCATTTCTTGGGAGCTAGCCGAGCTTACTGAGCGAGGTAGTTCTTTTCTTTATTGTACAGACATACATGTGCCCCACTGGGTTCGTGCCAGCTTTTTGGCGCCCATTGGTGGCTTACTTTACTTGTGATATATGAATAATAGACTGCTAATATGACTCATTTGGATGATGTCTTCTTGCTCTTAGGAAGGATTTATGGTAGGTTGCATTAGGTATTTTGAAGCTAAACCAAAACTATTAGTGTAGACATGCATAACATGTTTTGGTCACTAAACACGTATTTTCCAAATGACGTAAACAAAGATGATTTCTTATAATAGGATCAATATAGATTGCATATAGGAGAGCATTGTAAATAAATAAAGTATTTCCGTCGCATACAAAAAAACCAGTTTTTGCTACCTAAGGCCGAGGGATACGGCCATTAACTCCAAAGGTTTTCTTGCATTGAATTTCAAAACATACAGTGAGCGTCAAGGGTTGCCTGAGCGTGTGCAGTTATCCCCTGCACGACGTGGCATCATAACCCGTAATTCCTCTTGCTCTGATACGAGGTACTCGTTGAGGAAATGCGGGTTGTGACAGCTGGTGCAGCAGATGTTGGGAACAAAGCTGAGTTTTAGCACAGCTTTTCATCCGCAAACGGATGGGCAGACCGAGAGGGTAAATAGGCTGATGGAAGACATGCTTCGCATGTGCATCCTGGACTTTGGGAAGCAGTGGGAGGACCACTTATACTTGGTGGAGTTTGCGTACATCAATAGCTACCAGGCAAGCATACAAATGGCGCCCTTCGAGGCCCTTTATGGTAGAAGATGTCGCACGCCGTTGTCTTGGTTAGACACGGGTGAGTTAAAGTTGTACAAGCGACAAGAGGTGGAAGACGCTACTTCATTGGTTCGAACGATTCGGGAGAGGTTGCTAATCGCTCAGGACCGCCAAGCTAAGTACTATAATGCCAAGCACAGGAACGTGGAGTTCGCTGTTGGCGACTGGGTGTACTTGAAGATTAAGCCGTTCAAGGGTGTCTCACGGGTGCAGCGCTTAAAGAAGCTAAGCCCGAGGTACCTTGGACCGTTTGAGGTTCTGGAGTGGATTGGTGAAACAGCTTATCGTTTGAAGCTATCAATGGAGCTTAGTGGTCCACATGATGTATTCCATATATCGGTGCTACGGAAGGCAGTGCAAGAGACTTTGCATGTGATCGCAGTGGATCAAGTGTCGGTCGAGAATGGGTTGACGACGAAGGTCAAGCCGGTTCGTATTAAGGACTCAGAAGTCAAGCGGCTACGCAATAAAGAGATCAGGATGGTCAAGGTCTATTGGGACAATTGCTGTCAGGAAGAGCTCTCTTGGGAGCGAGAGCAGACCATACTTGAGGAGTACTCGGAGTTGTTTCACTCAGGTACCGTTTAAGTTTTATGTTTCTTTCCTTTATGTAATTTCGAGTACGAAATTCTTTTAGGAGGGAGAGAGTTGTAATGCCCCGAAACTCAAAAGAGCGACGAGAGGCATTTTCGGCCAAATTTGGAATTTGGCAGGGGGCACACGGCCTGGGACACGGGCGTGTACCAAGGCGTGTCGTGTTTGGGTCGATAATTTGGCCGAGAGGTCGACGCATTCTGAAGTCGACGATCGTCGAGTAGCGAACACGGCCTGAGACACGGGCATGTCTCAGGGCGTGTCGAGCTCGTGTCGACGATCTACCCGGGAAGTCGACATTTTCGCTCGACGATGTGTCGAGACAGGGAACACGACCTAGGACACGGGCATGTCCAAGGCCGTGTAGAGTGGTCGACGAACTGTGCTCGACGAAGTGTTGAGACAGTGAACACGGCCTGGAGCCCAGGCGTGTTTGGGTTTGACACGGGCGTGTCCAAGACCCGTGTGAGTCTCCGGTTGATTTTGGTCCTGTGTTGATGGAGGAACATGCCCAGGAACACGGGCGTGCACTGGCTGACACGGGCATGTCAGGTCGAACAAGGGCGTGTCGGGTGCCTGTGTGTTTTTCGAGACGCGTCGATTTCGACGGCAAATGGGGGACATGACCCTGGACACGGGCGTGTCGCAGGCCGTGTTCGGCCCAGGTTTTACATTTCAGCTACGGATCGTGGCTGTTCGTTTCCTTATTTTGGGATCCGATGGCTGGGGGTTGTTACTACTGGGATATACCCGGGAATATGGTTTCAAATCCCTCACTTCTTTCACTTATGTCTCTTTCTAAAGTCTAGAGAGAGGGGAGAGCAAGAAAGAAGAAAGGAAGCTAAATCCGATTGTCGGCGGAGTTTCGGAGCTCCAAATCGCGAGCCGACTTCAGATCTACTGAGGCAAGGATATTGTGGTGCTTTCCATCCGCATACATTTCCATGGCGCCATGGAAAAATACTAGGGTAACGATTCTCTACTTGAGCATGTGATGCTCTCTTTTCCTTTCCATAGGAAGCCCGCTCTCGTGAGTTTTCGGTGAGTTGAGGCGTTCCTTCGGGTAGACAGGAATAGTCCCCGTTGTGTACATGTAGAGTTCGTAATCGAGAACAGATATAGGCATGATGTGTGAACACTACCCAAACAAGTTGGTTTGGATCATTGATGTTGCATTGCATAAATGGCCGGAGAAGACTCAGTGCAATTGGTTGTTTTTCGGGTTTTCTACGCGGTAGATTGCAGCAGGGAGCCTTGGGGATTAACTCCAAGGTGCACCCAAAAAATTGGGCAGATGCGTGATTCTGCCAACATGGTGGCCTAGGAGCCAACTTGAACATAACCGGGTTATGTGAAGTGTGTGACAGAAACGGGAATCGGGGAGGTTTTACCCGCGCATATGGCTTAAATTGACGTTGCGATGTGAGCAACGAGTCAGGCGGAACCATACCCGTTCTATGTCGTTCGGTGGGAGCCGTTGGCATAGATGAGGGTCTTCGGCGGTCTATGACTTAAATTGATGTGACCCATGCTGGGAAGACAAAATGCTCACAAGATTGTTCGTCCAAGTGGCGGTGGTGAGACCGGGGTGTTTATGGCTTAAATTGACGTGACATTGACCGGTTCAACGAGAATGTGCCTTGAGTACACGGGGTGTGTGGCCGTGCGTGACCACACTTATGATGTAGTGTTTATCTATAATGCTTTGTTATGCTAATAAAGTGCAGGGAAAGGAGCATCGCCGCCCCGAATTTGGTTGCGGGATCATTATAATTTGGTCAGCATAGCTGACCGTTGTTTTATTTGCCACTGTGCAGTGGATTGTTGCTTGCAGGTACTGCAGAGCCGAGCAGTAAATAGCGGGCTAAAGCCCAAGTTGCTGAGCCGGCCCTCGAAGGCCAAATTTTGAGTGTTTACTTGTTATATTCATGTGTGACCGGCCTGCGTGCCGTGGTATGGAAGACACATTTATTTGAGTAAACAATTGTAAGGCCTTAAGGCCATGTACTTGTGTATTGTACTTTATTCCTGTTGGCTTTGTAGTGGACATTCATGCTAGTAGCAGGGTTCTTTTATTTGCAACTATTAAAATTGATTCCGCTAGAATGACTCTGTGTAGGAAGTTGTATATTAGTTGGATGATTTCCATTGAGTAGCCACCCGGTCTGTCTGTGGAATATGGCGTCGGGTCCCTGCCGGACCTACTGCTATATGCTATGTGACGGATAGGGGTGTTACAAAAATTCAGCGCGCGACCAACTTTTCTGATAAGAATGATAAATGGTCTATCAACGAGAGTGGTCGAGACAAGTGACTAAGCTCCGGGAGTTCTGTGTTTTCGAAAAACCGTCGAGCACCTCAACCCTCGGATAATTTGGGACACGCTTGGAAGATCAGAGTACGAGTAGTAAGTCGCAAATTTATCCTTGACGATTAATAAGAAAGTGACTCCTAATAAAGCCATAATCTGATTAAGCTGCAATGAATAAGGCGCAACTCAATTACTAACAGATCTTAATAATTGGAGTAACCCAAGGAAGTTTTTTTTTAAAACGGGGGTAAATTGAAATAAAACTGAATTTGCCTCCTGAGAATGAAGATAGAACTAAAGCCTCCGAGATGGAGTGATTGAACTACTAACCATTTTCTTTGTGATTATTCCAGTCTTGCACTGGTCCTGCTCCTTTATTCATTTCAGTTCAGTACTACTCCAGTCTCGTACTGGTCAAGTTCATTTCAGTTCAGTACTTTTAATTCAGTACTACTGCAGTCTCGTACTGGTCAGGTTCATTTCAGTACTTTCAATTCAGTACTACTCCAGTCTCGTACTGGTCAAGTTAATTTCAGTTCAATACTTTTAATTCAGTACTACTCCAGTCTCGTACTGGTCAAGTTCATTTCAATACTTTCAATTCAATACTACTCTAGTCTCGTACTGGTCAAGTTCATTTCAGTTCAGTACTTTTAATTCAGTACTACTGCAGTCTCGTACTGGTCAAGTTCATTTCATTACTTTCAATTCAGTACTACTCTAGTCTCGTACTGGTCAAGTTCATTTCAGTTTAGTACTTTTAATTCAGGACTACTCCAGTCTCGTATTGGTCAAGTTCATTTCAGTTCAGTACTTTTAATTCAGTACTACTCCAGTTATGTATTGGTCAAGTTCATTCCAGTTAAGTACTTCCGTTTCAGTACTATTCCAGTTTTGTACTGGTCACATCTCATTATGCATCATTTATTATCAGCAGCTTAAATTACTGCATTCTCGTTTCTACAAATTACTATTATAAGCACGGGTCCTGTTTTAATGAGTAGTTGGTTGTTAAGGTTGAACCTTAGGAGGTGTTCCTCCGGGTTTACCCTCAAATAAAGTGCTACCACGCACCTTGTCGAAAGTTGAGTTGAGCGTCGCTTCCTGAAGGTTATCATTTATTAGGGCAGGCCACCACAGACCCGGTGCATTTTAGCATGATTGTTTGCTTTATTGCTTGTGAATTTCTTGCGATAAATTATGGCGGGTCAGTCACTTCCGCAGACCATTCGTGCCGGTGCGGAAAGTTCGACGACTCAAGATGACATGGAGATCAGTGCCACGAGTGACCTGTCTTTATGTTTTCACCGTCGGATTTCCTCCGCTGGTCGGCCAAAATGTTGAATCGCTGGATGAAAGTTAGGGTTAGGTCTACAATACTCTAGAGGGCGGGGGGGGGGGGGGGGGGTGAATAGAGTATATTTAAAATTTATTAGGTCCCAATTCAAAAGGTGCTGTTACAGCTTTTGCTGTAAGCTGAAAATGTGCAGTAAATAGAAAACTGGAATACAGATAATATTAAACTTAATCACAGCCACACAGCAAGAACAAAAAGAAAAGATAAGCAACCAGACGACACAAGAAGTTTATAGTGGTTCCCCCTCAACTGGGTACATCCACTCTTCTACCACCCTTGGTAGGAATCCACTCAGGTTTTTGCTCAGGTGCCTGACACCAATGGGTTTTGATCAGGTCCCCAAAAACCAACACAAGTCTTTTGGAAGGAGACTTGCAACCAGGAATCACTTTTGAAGGGAGATGACAACCCTTTGTACAAGAGGGGGTGAGAGAGTGATTTTGTCTTCTCTGTCAACAATCAGAGAGAAGACTTGTGGATTGATGTTTAGCAAACAGCTCCCCCTGAGATGTAGAATGGTTCAGGGAAGATCTGGAGCTTTGCTGTAGGGTTATAGGTCTTCAATCAGAATTCTGGACAAGCAGTGATGCATGATCTTCTTGACAGATTTGATATTTGTTGTGCTTGGAAGTCCTGGAGAGAATGTTGAAGAAGAAGACTCTTGATATAGTATAGTTGTTCTTCTTCTTCTGATTTGAAGATCACTGCCTGTCACTTGTAATCTTTTCTTTAATCTTCTTGTGTGAAGTCTTTCTGTTGCTGTATGAGAACTCTAGTAGTGAGTTTTTGTGACCCTGATTTTCTGACTGAGTATTGTTATTGTGTTTTTCTCTGTGTGTCTTGTTGCAGATTCTAAAATCTTCTTTTCTTCTGTCTCTGTTCAAAAAATTTGAATCCTCTGTAATTAATGCTGACGGCCTGAGAATAATCGACATTGATGTATTTCCCCACTGTCTTGTGTAAAATCAGCAAGTAATATTCCTGAAGAGGACTGTAATTAATACTTCCTCTAACGGTTACATTCAGATAATGTACATCATTAATTACTCAGGAATTTCTGCATTAGAATGAGGACAGAATGTCGGAAATGGCTAAGTCTGGATTTGTCGAACGAATAACAGATTTCTTCGAGCTGAGTTACCAGTTCGTCGAGCTGATATTTTGTATTCGTCAACCAGACATCTTCTGTTTGTCGAGCTGATTACAGAACTTGTATACTTCAGAACCTTTGCCTTTTCTGTCTGAAGTTCGTCGAGATGATAATTGAATTCGTCGACTGGAGTTCAACAACAGTTCTGAACTTAGACAAATAGTTTGTGTTGACTGATATTCTGTATGTCGACACGAAAACTTCTGGTGTCGACACAAATCTTCTGGTGTCGACATAAGTTTTTCTGGTGTCGACCTAAGTTGGTGTCGACATAAGTTGGTGTCGACACATGCCTTAATTGTCGACACAAATCCTCTGATTCCAGAATTCGTCGAGTAGAGTACTGAGTTTGTCGACCTGAGAAGTTGACTTCGTTGACCTGAGAAGTTGTGAACTTGAGGTACAAGTTCGTCGAGCTCAGAATCTTGTTCGTCGACCAAAGCCTGAAGTTGGACTTAGAAAAATCTGGAGTTACCCTGACTTTAGTTTGTTGGAGTGTCCCAATTTTTGTCGAACAGAGAATGAAGATCGTCGAGCTCAGCTCAGGGAAATATCTCAAGATCGTCGAGATGAGAACGCCTTTCGTCGAACTGAGTTCAACGAACGTCAAACTCATTTTACTTGGTCTTGAAATCTTCTAAGTTTTGAGTCTCTGATGGTCTTGTTGATAGCTGGTCCATCTGATATTGACTCTAAGGACTTGGCCTAGACTCTAGGACACAAATTTGACCCTGGCTATACATGTTGGGTCACATCCTAAGTTAGTGAACCTAGCCCAAATCAACTAGGGATCCAACAATCTCCCCCTATTTGGGTGAGGTCACTAATAGACTCAAAACATAAACATAAAGATAAACAAAGCAAGGAAAAGATATATCTGGGAGAGAATTACTAACACATGCAGCATATATATATATATATACATAGACTTTGTTTAAACAATTAACATAGTTTGAAAGCAAATACAGAAAGAAATTGAAACAAAGTAAAGATTACTTCTTCTGCTTCTTCTACATAGACTTGTCTTCTTTTGTCCTCTCTCCTGGCTTTTTAAAGATAATTTCTCTATTTGGATTTAAAGCCTGTGCCTGTGTCATTATCATGTCAGCTGCCGCAATAATCTTCAGTGATGTAGCTCTGGGGACAACTGCTTCAGGATGGAGCTTCATGTAATCATCAACATTAAACAGTTTGTTGGCTTTATCAAATCTTTTTAGTTCTTCCTTCCTGTATTTTGACATAGTTGTATAACCTGATATGTCTTTACCTTCAGCTTTATCTTTATTAATCAGGGAGAGACCAATAATTTCCTGGAATCTGGCCATTTTAGCAGTGTTGGCTGTTTCAGGATCCTCAAAAGGAATAGGAGGTGAATCTGGTTTTTCTGGGCTTTTAGCCTTCTGATCTGTAGAGAGAGCTGGCTGTTGCTACTGATGCTGTTGATGTTGCTGTTGTTGATTTCCTGAAGAATGATATCTTTACTGACTGCTTCCAGATGATCTCCCTTGATGTCTCTGATAGGTTTGCATAGGGGCAGATCTCTGAGAGCTAGAGCCAGTGGCACCAGCCGCTGGAGGAGGTTGAGGAGGTGGATCTTTTCTGTATCTATGAACTGGTGGAGGAGAGTATCTCCTACTTCTTTTCCTCTCCTTTTGATGATTCTTTGACAGCCACATCCAAGAAGGCATTCCCTTATAAGGAGTAACATTATGCAAGATGTAGTAGGGAGTGTCAGCAGTTGGATTAGTCTTAGGAGCAGGAGGAGGAGCCTTCCTTTTCTTTGACAACATTTGCTTCTTCTTCTTGGCAGCTTCTTCATCTGAATCATCTTCATCATCTTCACTGCCAGAACCTTGAGGGTTATCATATAAAGCATCAAATGCTTCCAAAGCTTTATCATCAATGACAGTCTTTTCTGTAGCAGGAGCAGAAGTTTCAAAAACTGTAGTTTCAGCAGTAGTTGGAGAAGAGACTATACAGGTATCAGAAGTAATTAGGACAGAGCTTGCAGCTGCTGCCTTATTTTCTTCTTCAATATCAGCCAAGATCAACTCATCTAGATCTGGCATAGGTGAACCATCCATTACAAAGATTGTTGCTGAGATAGCTTCTGGAGAGGATGGAATAGCTGCAGAGGTTGGAGCAAAAACTGGAATTTCAAAACTGTCACAGAGTTGCTTAGCAACTGCTGGACTAACAGGAGAAGTATAGGGCACAATAGCCAATTGTGGCTTAGTGAATGTTGCTGGAGGAGGATGCATATATACAGTATCAAAAGTTTTCAGTAATTCTTGTAAATTAACTGTGGGATTGAGGATAAAATCACCAACAGTTTCATCAATGTCCATATCAGTATTAATAAAATCAAGTAAATCAACTGAATCTCTATCTGTACAACCTGGATATACTTCTGTGGGGACTGGAGTATCTGCAGTATCTGCTAGAGCTGAAGTATCTGAAGCTGTTGTTGCTGCTTTATCATCAGGCATCTCCCCCTGCCTGGTTTCAGTTGGAACTGAGGCTAGGCCCCTAACTGAGGAGGGGGCAGCAGTAAGAGCATAAATTTGGGCAGATAAGGATTGAATAGTTGTAGCAAGAGGTGTAACGGCCTCTGCTATAAGGGATTTTAGAAGGGGGTGATGATGGTGAGGATAGAGGATATGGTAGTGGGATCCAATGAGAAAGTGGGAGATAATGGTGCATTTGGTGTGGAAGAGGGAGCAACTAGTGATGGAATGGAGGGTGGAACAACATGTATGCGAGGAGTGGATGGTGATGAGGATGGAAGGGTGGCATCTGGCATGACAGTGTCTGAGGGTAGGAGGTAAGATGGGATGGAGGATAAATGTGGGGGGAAGTGGAGACTGTGGTGGTGTAGGAATATATGTGTCATGAGGGGAAGCAGGAGGTGTTGGTTGTTGATTTGGTTGAAGAGGGGAAGATGGAATGTTAGTGATGTCAAGTGGTGGAGATGGAGGTGGAGTAGGCACAGGAGTATGCTATTGTGATTGAAGTGTTGAAGAAAGAATGGGAGAGGAAGTGAGTTGTTTTGCTGGAAGGGGTGCTGGAAGAGATGGTGGAGTGGGATGAATCTCCTCAGCAGGTGTGGGAGTGGCTTTAACAGCCCTGGTGCCTTCAGAAACTGGGGTGGAAGAGGTAGAAGCCTTAGGGGGCTTGGTGATTGTCCTCTCCCACCTGCCAAATAAGGCACAGGTGAGTCTTTTACTGGCATTAATGAATATGGTCGGGGAGACCAGGGATTCAACAGCCTTTTCCTTGAGGAAGATCCCTAGGATCCTTCCAAAACATACTTCCTTCTTGGTATTCTTCTTCTTTATCAAGTCAAACAGTAGTTGTGCCCAGTCTATTTGCTTCTTGTTGACAATGGCACACATGATCAGAAACTGTTGTCTGGTGATGTCGTCGTGTGCTGTATGTTTGCCGAGTAGCACTTTACCAACCAAGTCTGCTAAGAATTTGATTTGCTTGAAGAGGGGAAGATGGAATGTTAGTGATGTCAAGTGGTGGAGATGGAGGTGGAGTAGGCACAGGAGTATGCTATTGTGATTGAAGTGTTGAAGAAAGAATGGGAGAGGAAGTGAGTTGTTTTGCTGGAAGGGGTGCTGGAAGGGGTGCTGGAAGAGATGGTGGAGTGGGATAAATCTCCTCAGCAGGTGTGGGAGTGGCTTTAACAGCCCTGGTGCCTTCAGAAACTGGGGTGGAAGAGGTAGAAGCCTTAGGGTGCTTGGTGATTGTCCTCTCCCACCTGCCAAATAAGGCACAGGTGAGTCTTTTATTGGCATTAATGAATATGGTCGGGGAGACCAGGGATTCAACAGCCTTTTCCTTGAGGAAGATCCCTAGGATCCTTCCAAAACATACTTCCTTCTTGGTATTCTTCTTCTTTATCAAGTCAAACAGTAGTTGTGCCCAGTCTATTTGCTTCTTGTTGACAATGACACACATTACCAGAAACTGTTGTCTGGTGATGTAGTCGTGTGCTGTATGTTTGCCGAGTAGCACTTTACCAACCAAGTCTGCTAAGAATTTATAGGGCACAAACAGATGTTTCTTCAACAGTTTGTTAGGGTTGTCACCAACATAACCCATCAGATTTAGCATTATAGTAAACTCCTCAGAGTCAATCTCTAAGTCCTCCTCTCCAGTTGTCAAACCAAATATTTCTGTTAAAACCGCGGGGGTTAAGGAGATAGTGTTACCAGCGATTGATCCTGTCATCGTATTGTCTTTAGAAGTGGTTGAAGTATAGACCCATTCCCTGATTTCTGTTCCTGCCAACTTTATCCTGGTGGTCATCAGGTTCTTCAGATTCTGTTCTTCCAGAAGTTCCAGAATATAGAGGAAGATTGGATCTGAGTGCTGGAATGATTCGAAGTCGACATCAAATCCAGTGTCAAACTTCATAGCAGCTAGGGCTCCTGCTATAATCGCCATGGAATCACCTATAAGAAAGATCGAGAAAATGGCGATCAAGTGCAAGGGAACAGAAAGCGCGGGATGGAGGTCGAAGAAAAACCTAGATATATGGTTTTCCATAATATGAATCGACAATCTCCGTTCCACGAAAGTAAAATTAGTTCTTCGAACTGAGGTCGTCGAAATGATTTAATAATAAATAATTTGGCGATCTCATTCAAGAGACTTGAAGACAATTCGTCGAACTCCGGTCGACGAATATTTTCTGAAGCAAGGTTCATCGATCTCTGGTCGACGAAACCTGTTTCACTCATAGAGAGTTCATCGAACTCCGTTCGACGAGTATCTCTCAAACTTTCCCTGGTTCATCGAACTCCGTTCGACGAACTTTGGAAAATTCGTCGAATGCATACAGAACTTAAGTTAAGTCTTCTCCATTGATCATTCCCAGCTGATTCAGAAAGAAAGCATGATTTTTCTCATCTAGAGGTTTGGTGAATATATCAGCTTTCTGTAAATCAGTATAGATATAGACAAGCCTAATCTTATTTTTGTCTACACACTCGCTAATGAAATGATGTCTTATATCAATATGCTTAGTCCTACTATGGTGAACTGGATTTTGTGCTATGGCTATAACACTAGTATTATCACAAAATTGGGTTGAATTATTTCAGTTGAACCCAAAATCTAGATGCTGATTCTGTATCTATAGCATCTGTGAACAACAGCTGCCTGCTGGAATATATTCCGCTTCAGCAGTTGAAGTTGACACAGATGTTTGCTTTTTACAGAACCATGATACTAACCTCATACCCAGGAACTGGCAAGTTCCTGAAGTACTTTTTCTATCTACCCTGCATCCAGCAAAATTAGCATCAGAGTATCCAGTTAACTCAAATTCTGATTCAGCAGGATACCAAAGGCCTAGATCAGGACAACTCTTTATATACCTTAAAATCCTTTTTAAGAAAAAAAGATGAGATTCTTTAGGGTTCACTTGGAACCTAACACAAAGGCATGTAACAAACATAATATCTGGCCTACTTGCTGTGAGGTATAATAGGGACCCAACAATGCCCCTATAAAGTTTCTGATCTACAAGTTTTCCTGGTATATCAGAGTCCACAACAGTATCGATTGCCATAGGAGTTTTCTTAGCTGAGGCATCAGCCATCCCAAACTTCTTTAGAAGTTCTCTAGCATATTTTGCTTGAGAGATGAAGATGCCATCAGGGAGTTGTGTCACTTGGAGACCAAGGAAATATGAAAGCTCTCCTATGCTACTCATTTCAAATTTAGAATGCATGAGGTCAGAAAACCTCTTGCACAATTTTGTATATGTAGAGCCAAATATGATGTCATCTACATAGATTTGTACTAACAAAATTTGGTCCTTATGATGTCTAGTGAAAAGGGTTTTATCTACAGTTCCTCTTGTAAATTTATGCTCTAATAAGAAACTTGCCAAGGTCTCATACCAAGCTCTTGGAGCTTGCTTTAGACCATAACGAGACTTACTTAATTTAAAAACACAAGAAGGATGAGTTGGAGAAACAAAACCTGGAGGTTGTTCTACATAGACCTCTTCTTGTAGCACTCCATTTAAGAAGGCACTTTTCACATCCATTTGAAAGACTTTGAACTTCTTGAAGGCTGCATAGGAAAGGAAAATCCTTATAGCTTCCAACCTTGCAACTGGTGCAAAGGTCTGATCATAATCAATTCCTTCCTCTTACCTATATCGTTGAGCAACAAGCCTAGCCTTGTTCCTCACAATGACTCCTTGGGCATCAAGCTTATTCCTGAAAACACATTTGGTTCCAATAACTGGATAGTTTTGGGGTCTTGGAACCAAATCCCAGACTCTACATCTCTCAAATTGGTTTAGTTCCTCTTGCATTGCAAGGATCCAGTGGGGATCTTGCTCAGCTTCATGGATGGTAAGAGGTTCAACCTGAGAGAGAAAACAAACATGCATCAAGTCTTGGTTGAGTTGATGCCTTGTCTGTACATCTGCTGATATGTATCCAATTACTTGAGATCTGGGGTGATCCCTAAGTGTGACAAAATCAGTGGGTGGAGTTGGTTGTGCAACAACATTTTGAATAAATTCCTCTTGTGGGATTATATTTTCTGTTGGTTGAGTCCCATGCTCTTCAGCTTCATCTTCTTCACTGTCTTCAATGACCTGTGGAGAGGGATGAGTGGGAACCTCTTAGGTGAGGTTTAGTCCATCCAATGTCTCACACAGGTGGGGTACCTGCAAGTTGCTAATGGTAGAAACTTCTTTCTCCTTGCAATACATGTTAGTTTTATCAAAAGAAACATGAATTGACTCTTCTACTTTTAATGTTGATTTATTGAAAATCCTATAGGCTTTGCTTACTTGGGAGTATCCTAGAAAAACTCCCACTTCAGCCTTAGCCTCAAACTTTCTAATGTATTTCTTGTTGTTATTGTGTATATAGCATGTACAACCAAATAATTTGAAATAGTTAATTTTAGGTTTCTTCCCATTGAGCAATTCATAGGGAGTCCTATTCTTTAGTTTGTGAATTAAACTCCTATTCGGGACATAGTTTGCTGTGATTACAGCCTCTGCCCAAAAGGTTAGTGACATGTATGCATCAACAAGTAATGTACCTGCAACTTCAATGAGTTTTCTATTTTTCCTTTCAGCTACCCCATTTTGTTGGGGAGTTCTAGGAGATGAGTAGCAATGTTTGATACCTTCCTTCTCACAGAACTCATGCATAAGAAGAGACTGAAACTCTGTGTCATGATCACTTCTGATCAATGAAACATGAGTAGAGAACTCAATCTGTATGGTCCTGAGAAAATCTGTAAGAACCTTGAATGTATCTGACTTTGTTCTCAGAAAGAATACCCAACTGAACCTAGAGAAGTCATTCACAATAACCACGGTGTAGGATTTCCCTCCTAGGCTTTATACTGCAATGGGTCCAAATAGATCCAAGTGTAGCAAGTACAAGATCCTAGGTGACTCACTCTTATTAATTGACTTGAAGCTAGTTTTAGTTTGCTTGCCTAGTTGACAAGCCCGGCAGAGACCTTACTTCTTGTAGGGAGCAGCAGGTAGACCTCTAACATGGTTGTCTTTAGATAACCTAGCTATATTCTTAAGGTTTACATGACCTAATATTTTATGCCACAACTCATTTTGGTTACTAGTGATATTGAGTAAACAAACATCAGTTTTGGCAGAAATAAATCTACTAGATATATGTTAACTTGTCTAGTTCCAATTAAAACAGTATTGTTTTCATTATTAATAATAGAACATGAGGTAGAGTTAAAGTGTACCTGATAACCTTCATCCCATAATTGGCTTATGGATATTAGGTTATGTTTGAGTACTCTTACATATGTTACTCTCTTGAAAGTAACTGTTCCAACCTTTACTGCTCCATATCCTTCAAACTGGCCACTATTTGAGTCACCAAAGATCACCTTTGGCCCTAGATTGGACTTGTAATTAGATAGATTGTCCTTGCTGCCTGTCATATGCTTGGAGCAACCACTGTCCAAGTACCAGGTCCGACTCACCCTTAGACAGCTCTTCACCTGTAATGAAAAACAAAAATTAATTGTTCTTGACTGAGGTTACCTTGGGTCCTTTATTTTGTTGAAATGAAAAGCTGGATATAACTGACAAAGTGGGTTGAGATTTATAACCTAAGGGGTGATATCTCCTAGTTGGAATAACCCAATCAGCTACTGGAGTAAATGGTTTATTAGTTGGCCTAGAATTTCTATAAGAGAAATGATTTATGTTTGGTCCTTCTGGGTTCGACGAATTTCGGTAAGTTCGTCGATCAGAGTTCGACGAATAGGGCTGAGATCGTCGATCTCGGCACAGAGAATGACAATAGTCATTTTCTGCGCCCCATGTTCGTCGACCTCTGCTCGACGAACCATACAAAGTTCGTCGATCCCAGTTAGACGAATTATTATTTCTGAAGTTTGCGTTCAGCGTTCGTCGATCTAGGTTCGACGAAAGGGCAACATTTCGTCGATCTGGGTTCGACGAATGCTGCTGAACCTTATTTTTATGAGCTATTTTCTGATTTTTATTGCTCTTATCTATGGGTTTTGGATTGTTTTCAGACATTGGTTTGTCTATTATCTTCTCTTTTCCTTTGCCAGAAACAAATTTAATGGGTGTTGTAAGGATATTTTTCTTAATTATGGGGGGCAAACCTGATGATGCACCCAAGCCCAGCTTGCCATTTAATCTGGCATTTACTGTGCTTGTTATGTCCATCAGCTTGAGACTTCTTCCATTGAGAGATTGCTCAAGTTGTTTAGCCTCACATAAATCAGATTTTAATTTAATTATCTGCTCTTTTGCTAAAGTTAGTTGATCTTTTAGTTTAAGATTTTCTGAGTTAACAGATTCAAGGTTTCCTAGTTTTTCTCTAAGGGTTTTTATTTATTTCTCTGAACTGATTAAATCTAAACGCATAGCCTTGAATTCAATTTTAAATGAATCAGAATTAAAATCAAAACTTGAAAGAACCTGATCTGCCTCTGACTCTGAGGCTGCCTCATCTTCAGATTCACCTTCTGATCTTGAACTGCTCCTGGAGGCATCAATTGCCATAAGGCAAACCTCCTTGGATCTTGCTTCTTTCTCTTCTTCACTTGAGCTGGAAGAGGATGATTCTTCTTCAGTATCACTCCATGTTTCAGCAACAAAGCCTTTGTCTCTCTTTTTGTACTTGCTGGAGGAGGGTCTGTTGCTGTGTTTGCTCCTGGAGTCTTTTTCTCTGCTTTTCTCCTTCTTCTGGCTTTCTGGACATTCAGAGATGTACTGTCCAGGCTTTCTACATCCAAAGCACACAACCTCCTTGGTTGGAGTCTTATCAAATTTGGGCTTATCATCCTGCCTGGATGATTTTCTTCTAAAATCCTTTCTAGCCATCTTATAAAATCTTTTTGCAAAGAGGCTCATTAGTTCTTCATTGTATGTTGAGGTCTCACTTTCCTCTGATGCCTTGAAAGCTATACTGTGATCTTTTCTCACTGAAGTTGTGGATTTCTGTTCAGCTGCTTCTCTTGATTTAATCAACTGCTCATAAGACTTTAGTTTCCTAGCAGAGATTCAGTTGATATCTCATTTAGGCTTCTGGCTTCTTTGATAGGCCAGATTCTTGAGTCCTAAGAGCTAGGGAAGCACATCAAGATTTTGTCATTCACCTCTGTAAGGGTGATGTCTTTATTCAAGGTTTTAAGCTCATTGATGATTGAGCTCAACCTATTGTACATTTCAGCAACTGATTCAGCCTCATCCTTCTTAAAATTCTCATACAGGGATATGATATTTGATCTCCTGTCTTTCCTTTCATCAGCTGAGCCAGCTACCATTTGGTTGAGGGAGTCCCAAATGGCCTTGGCTGAGGTGCACTCAGCCACCTTCTGAAATATGTCATCAGACATTATCTGTGCCAAGATGTTCATGGCTTTTGCATCAGCCATCTTTGCTTTCCTGTAAGCATCATTATTATCTGGAGGAGGTACTGCAGTCATGTTTGTAGAGGTGCTTGGAGAAGCTGCAGGTGCTGGAGGTACTCCTGTTAAGATAGAAGCAAAAATATCTTCATCAATAGAATTCATATACAACTTGATTCTTGCCTTCCAGATTCCAAACTCTTACAAGTTGCAAACTGGAGGTCTGGTGCTTGCATAATCTTTGTTCTGCGCCATGGCTGTGGTTCTACTTTAAAATATGTACTAAGTGATATGTAGATCTAACACAGGATCTTTGGTTCAAGGATTAACTTGTGCAACAAAAGGAACCTTACTCTGATACCAATTGAAAGTTAGGGTTAGGTCTACAATACTCTAGAGGGGGGGGGTGAATAGAGTATGTTTAAAATTTATTAGGTCCCAATTCAAAAAGGAGCTGTTACAGCTTTTACTGTAAGCTGAAAATGTGCAGTAAATAGAAAACTGAAATACAGATAATATTAAACCTAATCACAACCACACAGAAGAACAAAAAGAAAAGTAAGCAACCACACGATACAAGAAGTTTATAGTGGTTCCCCCTCAACTGGGTACATCCACTCTTCTACCACCCTTGGTAGGAATCCACTCAGGTTTTTGCTCAGGTGCCTGACACCAATGGGTTTTGATCAGGTCCCCAAAAACCAACACAAGTCTTTTGGAAGGAGACTTGCAACCAGGAATCACTTTTGAAGGGAGATGACAACCCTTTGTACAGGAGGGGGTGAGAGAGTGATTTTATCTTCTCTGTCAACAATCAAAGAGAAGACTTGTGGATTGATGTTTAGCAAACAGCTCCCCCTGAGATGTAGAATGGTTCAGGGAAGATCTGAAGCTTTGCTGTAGGGTGATAGGTCTTCAATCAGAATTCTGGACAAGCAGTGATGCAGGATCTTCTTGACTGATTTGATATTTGTTGTGCTTGGAAGTCCTGGAGAGAATGTTGAAGAAGAAGACTCTTGATATAGTATAATTGTTCTTCTTCTTCTTTTGATTTGAAGATAACTACCTGTCACTTGTAAGCTTTTCTATAATCTTCTTGTGTGAAGCTTTTCTGTTGCTGTATGAGAACTCTAGCAGTCAGTTTTTGTGACCCTGATTTTCTGACTGAGTATTGTTATTGTGTTTTTCTCTGTGTGTCTTGTTGCTGATTCTAAAATCTTCTTTTCTTCTGTCCCTGTTCAAAAATTTGAATCCTCTGTAATTAATGCTGACGGCCTGAGAATAATCAGCATTGATGTATTTCCCAACTGTCTTGTGGAAAATCAGCAAGTAATATTCCTGAAGAGGACTGTAATTAAAACTTTCTCTAACGGATACATTCAGAGAATGTAGAGCATTAATTACTCAGGAATTTCCGTACTAGAATGCGGACAGAATGCCGTAAATGGCTACGTTTGGATTCGTCGAACGAATAACAGATTTCGTCGAGCTGAGTTACCAGTTCGTCGAGCTGAGATTTTGTATTCGTCGACTAGACATCTTCTGTTCGTCGAGCTGATAACAGAACTTGTATACTTCAGAACCTTTGCCTTTTCTGTCTGAAGTTCGTCGAGCTGATAATTGAATTCATCGACTGGAGTTCAGCAACAGTTCTGGACTTAGACAAATAGTTTGTGTTGACTGATATTCTGTATGTCGACAGGAAAATTTCTGGTGTCGACACAAGTGGGTGTCGACTGATTAATCTTGGTGTCGACACAAATCTTCTGGTGTTGACATAAGTTTTTTTGGTGTCGACCTAAGTTAGTGTCGACATAAGTTGGTGTCTACACATGCCCTAAGTGTCGACACAAATCCTCTGATTCTAGAATTCGTCGAGTAGAGTACTGAGTTCGTCGACCTGAGAAGTTGACTTCGTCGACCTGAGAAGTTGTGAACTTGAGGTCCAAGTTTGTCGAGCTCAGAATCTTATTCGTCGACCAAAGCCTGAAGTTGGACTTAGAAAATCTGGAGTTACCGTGACTTTAGTTTGTTGGAGTGTCCCAATTTTCGTCGAACAGAGAATGAAGATAGTCGAGCTCAGCTTAGAGAAATATCTCAAGATCGTCGAGCTGAGAACGCCTTTCGTCGAACTGAGTTTGACGAACGTCGAACTCATTTTACTTGGTCTTGAAATCTTCTAAGTCTTGAGTCTCTGATGGTCTTGTTGATAGCTGGTCCATCTGATATTGACTCTAAGGACTTGGCCTAGACTGTAGGACACAAATTTGACCCTGGCTATACATGCTGGGTCACACCCTAAGTTAGTGAACCTAGCCCAAATCAACTAGGGATCCAACACTAGATGTTGCCCACATCCAAGAGTACACGGGGATGTGCGTAAGGTCCTGGGGTGTGTGGTACGACCACCCCCAAAAGTGGTAAGACTGGCCACTATCACCGACGACCATATCAGAGAGGCCCGCGGGGCTCTCTACCGTGCTGGAACAAAAGCTGTAAATACTATGTCGACTTAGAATCGGTGTGCGAGGCTGTGAATGCCTGTTGTGTGTGCGTGGCTGTGAATGCCTGCGATAGGGTACAGGTTGAGAATGTCCAAAGTGCTGTTATGCTAATGGAGCCGTGATAAATAACTGATATGTATTACTGCTGCTTTTCCAGTAATACTATGTTGTGTTTCTTTATAAAGTCTCCTATACTATATATATGAATTATTTTACTAATTCTTTCGTGCTTCGGTTATCTAATTTCGTTGGATGGGTGTGTACTCGTCCCCAAAATATCAATCCGGGTAGGAGATTTTTTTCTACTTAGCTCTGTGACTAACGGTTATTTAAATAACCAATAACAGGAAATGGAGCACCGTAGTAACCCACCGCCGCAAGAGACTGCGCCAACAGATAGAACCACTCAAGCAGATGCACCCTTAACATCTTCAGAGTATCGAGACGTGAGTACCGACGAGCTGAATAAGGAGAGAGAGTGAGGAGTGATATTTAGTACTTGTACAGCCTGCGGGCTTATTATATACTTAGACTACGACTTTTGTACTCATATAAATATATACAAGCAGTCGTGCACGGGGGACCCCGTACGGGAAACATTCGTCATGGATGCGACATTTGTCGAGGGGGCTACATTCGTCGTGGGTGCTACATTTCTCGAGGGGGAGACATTTGTCGTGGGGGAGACATTTATCACGAGGGCGACATTTGTAGTGAGGGTATCATCTGTCATGATGGTGACATTCGTCGTGGGGGGGGGGGGCATTTGTCATGGGTGCGACATTCATCATGGCGATGACATTCGGCATGGGGGCTACACTCAACCGAAGTGATATTCATTGTGGGGGCAACATTCATCGTGGTGGCAACATTTGTTGTGGGTGCGACATTTGTCGTGGGCGCGACATTTGTTGTGGGCGCGACATTTGTCATGGACGCGACATTTGTCTTGGACGCGTCATTTGTCCTGGGTGTGACATATTTCGTGAGCGCAACATATGTCGTGGTCGCGACATTCATCGAGGGGGGGGGGGGACAATCGTCGATGGAGGCGACATTAGTCGGGGGCGGAGACATTCAGCAGTGCAGCAACATCAGTCATAAGCAGCATTGGTCGTGTGGGCACCATTGGTCATCGGCTGTGACATTTGTCGTGGGGGTGACATTGGTCTTGGGGGCAGCATTGGTCGTGGACGACAACATTGGTGGTGGTGGCGACATTGGTGGTGGGCGATGACACTGGTAATGGTCAACATCATTGGTCTTGGGGGAGACATTGGTCGTGGGGGTGACATTGGTGGTGGGCGACGACATTGGTTGTGGGCGGCATCATTGGTCTTGGGGGAAACATTGGTCATGGGAGGCATCAATTGGCCGTGGATGGTGACATTGGTCGTGGGCGGCGTCATTGGTCGTGGACGGCCCATATTAATGAATAATGATAGATATTTTGCAACCAACCATTTTTATAACAGACCCATATTATTGAATAATGACAAAGCATGATGTATAAGTAAGCAAAATAAGCCAGACATGAACAAAGCATGGTGTATGAACAATCAACCTAAGTAAAGCTTAAACCGAAGCATGGTGTATGAACAATCAACCCAGACATGAACAAAGCTTAACCCTTAACAAAGCAGTTGATTTGTCAAACAACAGCTTAAACCTGAACAGTGCACGGGGGGGGGGGGGGGGGTGATGAGTCCACTTTATATACCTATTTTCGGACTCATCTGGGCTAGTTTTCACACGGTTGCACTTCACTTTTAGTTCATTATCATATATATTTCATCCTGTCTTTATTTCCATAGGAAGTGCACATTTTAGCACGTGGTTGTGTATTTTTTTGTTTTTATAGTTTGTACTCCCTTTTGTGATTGTCTGGAATGTCTGCACAGATTAGTGGTTGGTTTTTCCTTTCGGTACAGGGGTCATGTGCGTGTTCCGGGATGGTTGAGAAACAGGAATACTGCGCACGATCATGGGATCTAATGCGCACGACCACTGGTCGTGCGCCCCCGATCGTGCGCACTACTCTACGTTTTCTATAGAATCAGCCTGGGGTAAGCGCACGACCACTGGACATACTGCGCACGACCAGTGGTCGTGCGCCACTGATCATGTGCATTGATTCCTCATTTCTGGAGTCCTGTCTGGGTAATCGCACGATCATTGGACTTAGTGCGCACGACCACTGGTCGTGCGCCACTACTCATGCGCATTATCCCAGTTCTTCTTCCTGTTATTCCATACCAGTGCGCACGAGCATAGGACATAGTGCGCACGACCACTGGTCGTGCGCCTGTGATCGTGCGCATTGTTCATTTCTGTTTTTGTATAAATAGTGCAGGTCTCGCCCTAATCCAAAGATCCGCAGATCGCTCGCCTTCTCCGCCGTTTTTCGCCTTTTCCGCTGTTCCCCTTCATCTTCCACCCTAGGGAGGTGCTCCGGGCAAGCTTTCACTGCCAAATCCAAGTCGGAGCTTCCTCTCGGCCTTCTCCTTCATCCATGAGCTTCAAGTAGGGTTTGACGCCATAGCCATCAAGCAAAGGAAAGCTAGCAAACTTCGTCCGCTATCGTGAGACGAAGAAGACGGGCCATTGGAAGGTGGTGACAGCCCTTCTCTATCCCGGAAGCAGTTGAGGACCGAGCTTGGACGCGGAATGACAACCCGACGATTCCAACCGTGAATCCTCAGTAAGACTTCAGATTCGGTCGATCTCTTGACTTGTACTTGCTTTCTTGTTGAATGTTGGTGTTAAAACTGTATTTATATTGATGAAGTGCACTGTGGTTATTTATGTTATGTGTTTCATGTCTATGTGATTCCTATTTCATATTACTGCCTAAGTTGCTTGAGTTGCGCCTATCATTCCATCCACCACCATCCACCCTTGCCGCACTAGCAATTGCTAGTGGCGTGCGTTGCGAAGAGGTGCTTACGACCCTCATTCCGCCGTTCTAACCACCTCATCCGCTAGCCTTCTCGTTCATCCGCCTAGTGATTCGGTGCATAGCGGCCCGACTAGTCTTCCATCCCGCCTGGCGAAGCATCGCATAGCGGCATTACATAGGAGTAGTTGATAGTGTTTTATTTTCTGTTTCCGCAAACATCAATACCCCCTTAGTTAGCTCCGACCCGAGGACTTCAATCTCAAGTCCTCCTCGAAATTAACTCCACCTTACTGTGTTCCTTGTGAGATCAATACTTGGGAAAACCCCCATTTTATATTACTTGTGCGACCGGTTCACTGCCGTGATCTATAGCATCAATTTTTTGGCGCCGTTGCCGGGGAACACAGTCGTGTGAGTTTTTGGAGAGGGAGACGTGAGATTGCTTTCCTTTTCCTTTATAAATCGCTTTTGTTTTGTTCTATTTCTGTTTTGCCTTTCTTTTTATTGTTTGTTTAGACATTTGTAGTAATTTATTGTTGGATTTAGTAATTTGCACAATTTATTTTGAATCTGCTGTTTCGACACCATGTGGGGATATTCGTATGCCCAATGTCGTTGGTGTGGGAAGCCTTCCCACGCTAGTCATGAATTCCCTACGAGAGATATTGAGCATAAGCCTCAGCGCACAATGCATGAGATGCTGTATTCGTACAGCCTTTCGAACACTGCGCCCCGAGCTTATGGTCAGTTGTCCTCGCAACATACACCATTCTCCTATTCCTCTCCGACCTCACAAGGACCGTAGCATAATGGGAGAAAGTGTTTGTATTGTCGTAAAATAGATCATGTCCTGAAGGATTATGCCGAGTACCTCCGTGTTATGGAAGAGGATGATGAGCCGGACATCTGGATCATCCCGACTCCTACCCTTGGTGGCACACCTTCATCCTCTGGTTATGTATCCATGTCACCTTCATTTGTTGAAGGGCATGATATGGACATAACCACCAGATGTGTGACTGATCTAGGCTTCGACATGGCTGAGCCTATCTCTCATATGCATACATCTCCAAGCGTGGAGCCGATTCTTTGTGAGGAACCTGCGCTTGACTTTTATTCAAGCAAAGTTTTTCCGCCTTTTGTGTATTCTACTTCAGTCGCCTCTGGCGACATTTTCGACGATGCAACACAAGTTGAGGCTTGTGATACATGGGTTGTTTCCACTCCCATGGAGGAGGACAACCTTCTTGGTGTCGAGGATTCTCCCTTGATACCAAAGGAGGAAGTCCAAGTCTTGGTGGAGGCCTCTATGGATCCAGCCGAGCCTTGTGGCATTGTCGAGATTACTGACGATATTTTTCTACCTCAGCCTTTGGGGAGTGAAACCGGGATCACTCCCCCGATTATTTCTTTATGTTCTTCGTCTCTTTTATTTCTTGACCCACCTTCCTTTTCTGAGCCTGTGCAGGTTGAATCTCCACGGGTAAGTTGGGTTGACGTTGAGCCTTGCGCTCAGGCTATCGACGAGTGCATCCTCTTGTGTGAGGAGGTTCCTATCTCCTTCACATTGGAAGCCCCTGCCGTCACCTTCGCCCCCAGCAAACTTGTGGTGGACGAAACCTTGCTAGGCAAGGATGTGTTTTGTGGTGAGAAGAGTGAGGACCAGCGCTCCTTCTCTTCTTACTTCCTATTTCCTCTACCTGTGTTGGGCAGGTATTACTATTTAGGTAGAGGGGTAACTGTTCTATCACCGTATCGGTACCCGTTACCGAAACAGATATTGGAACAATTACCTGTGCATTTTTTATTTCATAGGCCCATTAGCTAGAACTGTTTAGAATGTAATAAGTCGTGCTGGGATGACAATAACCCCAGTACTTATCTTTCATTTTCTGCATTTTATTTCTCTTGTCTATTTTTAGTTTTAGCATTTCTTTTTGTATATTTTGTTTTGTTTTTGCGGAGCTCAGCCCTGCAGGTATTCTTGGAAAATTGCATTGGCAGGGTTCTGATTCTTCGTATGGCGGGCCTGCTTTGGTTTCCACGCGTCTTCTGGTATGCTCACAAGCTGAGCATTGGGTAACCTCTTCCCTTAGCTTTTTATGATTTTAATTTCTCTATTATATGCTGTTTTGCTTAGTTTAAGTTTGGGGGAGAGATCTGTTACCTATTGCACGTACACATTTCATGTGCATACTAGAAGCTTTTATTGATTTATTATGCTTAGTTCATTTCATCACACACCACTGCACCCACATGAGCGCGTGCTTAGCTTTTTGCGTGCTGCGAGTTAAACTCATTTCTTTGTTAGATTTGGGAAAATTATGGTGCTGACATAGGATTGTGAGACAGAGTAAAATGTTGGCCTTGTTGTGTTCCTAGTCAACTGCTCTCGTCTCGTGTAGAAATTGGAGTAGATTTAATTTTTCTGTATGCTTTTAGTTTTATATTTTTCTAATTGCGTAAATACTTTTTATTCTACTCAAAAGTTGGTGAATCCGGTGTGAATCCGACGGTAGCTTAGGGATGTGTGTAGACGGTCATTAGTTTTGTATTGCTCGAGTCGGTAGGATGGATAGTCTTTCTCGTTGGCTAAGAACTTGCCCCAAGCTATTCTTGAAGCATGGGTATAGGTTAGTCATGCATGAGCGTGATGTAGGCCATCATTTTGGCCTGGTTGAGCTTTGTACCATTCCTAACATCATATCCTCGCTAACCCCGTTGTGCCTACCCCTCCTTTTGATTCAGCTCCACCTTTAGTTCACCAAAGCCTCAAAGCCGATTCTAGTCGCACTCCCAAGTTGAGCTTTAGTGTTTACATTTTATAATTGGGATGTGATGTGGTGATTTTACTTGTGATTATGTGGATGTGCTCTAATGTTATATTTGCTGAATTGTGAAAATCAAATGAAGAAAAAAAAATTATTTGTAAAGAAAAAAAAGTGAAAAGAACAAGTTTTTATTGAAAATCATTATGGAAATGTGATTATATTTGGAGTAAGCGGTGCACACACCCATATGTTAAAAGTTAAGTCTGGGGGTGTGGTGTACCCGCATATCTTTTTGTTAGCTGACAGATTCCCTTCATACTAGCTCCTTTGGGTTAGGTGCATAGCCTTCTTGTTTATCCTTGTTTACCTCACCGAAACCCAAGCTCCATCTCTTCACCTATAGTCCTACTGATTCGTGTGTGGACCAAACCAGTGCCGTGGAGAGAATGCGAAAGGGCAAGCATATGGTCACCGACATTGGTGGATTCCTTTGGAGGTTATCCGGAGCCCCGATCTTTGGCAATGCTCTCTTAGTGATTAGTCTACTTTCTCCTTACGCATGACCGGATGATTCACCGTGATTCCATTTTTGAGTAATAATAAAATTTTGATACGCATTGTGAAAAGTATAAACTATTTTGTATACTTAGAAATTTCTTCTATTATATTTTTACGCACGCGAGCATGCGACTTCGCATGGTACTTCGTATCGCAATTTCTTTGTTAACTAGTATTTTTCCCTATCTGCTTAGATTTTGTTTGCTCGGGACGCGCAAATAGTTAAGTCTGGGGGTGTGATGAGTACACTTTATATACCTATTTTCGGACTCATCTGGGCTAGTTTTCATACGGTTGCACTTCACTTTTAGTTCATTATCATATATATTTCATCCTGTCTTTATTTCCATAGGAAGTGCACATTTTAGCCCGTGGTTGTGTATTTTGTTGTTTTTATAGTTTGTACTCCCTTTTGTGATTGTCTGGAATGTATGCACAGATTAGTGGTTGGTTTTTCCTTTCGGTACAGGGGTCATGTGCGTGTTCCGGGATGGTTGTGAAACAGGAATACTGCACACGATCATGGGATCTAATGCGCACGACCACTGGTCATGCGCCCCCGATCGTGCGCACTACTCTACGTTTTCTATAGAATCAGCCTGGGGTAAGCGCAAGACCACTGGACATACTGCGCACGAACACCGGTCGTGAGCCACTGATCGTGTGCATTGATTCCTCATTTCTGGAGTCCTGTCTGGGTAATCGCACGATCATTGGACTTAGTGCACACGACCACTGGTCGTGCGCCAATACTCGTGCGCATTATCCCAGTTCTTCTTCCTATTATTCCATGCTAGTGCGCACGAGCACAGGACATAGTGCGCACGACCACTGGTCGTGCGCCTGCGATCGTGCGCATTGTTCATTTCTGCTTTTGTATAAATAGTGCAGGTCTCGCCCTAATCCAAAGATCCGCAGATCGCTCGCCTTCTCCGCCGTTTTCCGCCTTTTCCGCCGTTCCTCTTCATCTTCCACCCTAGGGAGGTGCTCCGGGCAAGCTTTCACCGCCAAATCCAAGCCGGAGCTTCCTCACGGCCTTCTCCTTCATCCATGAGCTTCAAGTAGGGTTTGACGCCATAGCCATCAAGCAAAGGAAAGCTAGCAAACTTCGTCCGCTATCGTGAGACGAGGAAGACGGGCCATTGGAAGGTGGTGACAGCCCTTCTCTATCCCGGAAGCAGTTGAGGAACGAGCTTGGACGCGGAATGACAACCCGACGATTCCAACCGTGAATCCTCAGCAAGACTTCGGATTCGGTCGATCTCTTGACTTGTACTTGCTTTCTTGTTGAATGTTGGTGTTAAAACTGTATTTATATTGATGAAGTGCACTGTGGTTGTTTATGTTATGTGTTTCCTGTCTATGTGATTCCTATTTCATATTACTGCCTAAGTTGCTTGAGTTGCGCCTATCATTCCATCCACCACCATCCACCCTTGCCGCACTAGAAACTGCTAGTGGCGTGCGTTGCGAAGAGGTGCTTACGACCCTCATTCCGCGGTTCTAACCACCTCATCCGCTAGCCTTCTCGTTCATCCGCCTAGTGATTCGGTGCATAGCGGCCCGACTAGTCTTCCATCCTACCTGGCGAAGCATCGCATAGCGGCGTTGCATAGGAGTAGTTGATAGTGTTTTATTTTCTGTTTCCGCAAACATCAATACCCCCTTAGTTAGCTCCGACCTGAGGACTTCAATCTCAAGTCCTCCTCGAAATTAACTCCACCTTACTGTGTTTCTTGTGAGATCGATAGTTGGGAAAACCCCCATTTTATATTACTTGTGCGACCGGTTCACTGCCGTGATCTATAGCATCAGGGGGGGGGGGGGGGGGCGTGCCACGCGCAACAGTACACAGCTTGCATTGGCGGGCTTCGCCTGCCCCCAGTGGAAACTCTGATCATGGGGGCGACATTGATCATTGGTGGCAACATTGGTCATGTGCGGCAATATTCGTCGGGGGCCATCTTTGGGATATCAAATATGTCGAAATCAATTAGTTTTTAACACATCCTTCATGACCCAAACCTGAAATTTGTTATTGTTGTGAATTATTGAAATATGAGAATGTGTAATTGGAATACCATTAAGGCTCTGTTTGGGGGGACTTATTTTCACCGGTCAAGCGGTTAAGACCGCATGAACCGGACTGTAATTAAGGTCCGGTTTGATTAGAAGCAAAATGGAGTATAAAATATAAAGGCAAAATCATTTAACAATAAAAGGTTGAGATCATTTATCTATTATAAATATGCATTCTAAGCTTATAAACAGTTCTGGAAGATCGAATTATATGCTTTGATTTATAGAATTTCATGGCGATGAACTCATCCTTCAAGAAACTGACTACTTCCTAATTTCCAAATATTACAGTAAATCACGGTATTTCTTATATTCCATGCAGGAATTGCCTGTACAGGGAAGTTCACTAATTTCATGGGTCCTAAGCCCAGAGGAAACCCATTACATTCAGACCTAAGACAGTCAATATGCATGAAGTCAATATATACCCAGATTTATAAACTATCAGACACCAATACAAACTGATATCAATTCTATCAACTTGAAAATAAAATTCAAATTCTGGACACCAATACAAACTAATAGAGTGCTAATTTCAAAACATGTAGGCTGCAGTTTTTCATGATTGTTGGAATTGAGAGAGTGCTAAAGTTCATTGCTAAAGTTCTTTGCTAATGTAGGCTACAGTTTACATCTTTGCACCTACAAAATCTTATGTTCATTGCTAAAGTTCATCTAAGAAATTACCTTGGCTGCATCAATTTTTGCGAGAGGCTGCAAGGTAATCCTGAACATAAATTACCCCTAAAAACATGGTTTGATTGAAATATTAATGCAGAAGAAGAAATTTCCTGCCTGCAGTGAGCATTTCACCTACAGGAAGCTGTCGCTTTACATAAACTGTGCAGCTTCTGCATGCACAATTATAGCTATCCGATCAATTATTGACCAAGATAGAGTGCAGTTTGATAGGCTATTGTGATGTTTTAACAGTACACATGTCTGCAGTTATAAAAAATTGAATAGACACATATAGAGACTCAGATTTAAACAGAGAAATCTAATTATGAATCGGATCACACATATGGTCTAAGCGCACATTGAAATTTTATTTCATATGCTGAACGAAGCATATATTATAACACTTGGCAACGTCGTGCAGGATGTAGAAAGGGGCCATCATGCCAAAATGATCCTCTTCATGCTAAAATGATCCTCTTCGACTTGCCAAAATCGTAAGCAAACAACAGGAATAAACTAAGTAGTGAGGTAGAAGAGGATCATTTTGGATTTTTCTTAAGATCCCTTAGGAAGCAACATTTACACAGCAAGAATATATTCATAAGAGCTTCTAACTAAACTGAAAATTGAACTGAAACATAGAATTAAACTGAAACCAAAAACTAAACAAATTGCACGAGCTTCAAACTTGTTGAATTATTTGTTGTCATGTGTTATTTTGTAACGATATTAATATTGTATGAGAGGGCTATATATACCCCATGCTATATGGAATAACTCAGAATTTTTCCTCCCTCATTCACTTTCTAACATGGTATCAGAGCCTTAGGGTTTCCCGATACCCTTCCTCAGCCGACCCGCTTCCGCCCGTGCTTGCTCGCTCGATCCGCCGCCGGATCGGTCTCCCGTTCTCGATCCGCTCCCGCTAGGCCCTCTTCCGGCGACTTCCTACCACCAGGAACTCCTCCTCCTCCCAGGCAACTGCGCGGACCTTCTCCCGCGCAGTTTTGGTTCGGTCGGCTGTCGGCACAGTCGGTCGACAAGCCCGCTTTCGGCTCGTCTTTTTTTCCCTTTCTTGCCCAGTCGGCCGCCTAGGGGGAGTCCTCCTTCCTCTTTTGACTAGTCTCTTGGCACCGGGTATGCCATCCTCCATTTGATGACATTTTCGGTGTCTATCCATTTCTTTATCTCCTTCCTCTTTATATGAGGTAGCCCTAGTTTCTATCTAGGCTGTTCCACTCCTTGTTTCCCGGTGATCTCTATTTATATTCTTGATCAATATGCCCGGGACTGATGGATACCCTACCGTATCTTCCACTACCAGTGCTTCCCCGACCACTGTGACACCCAGTGGCTTCTCCCGTCCTGGACATGATCACAACACTCCTCAGATTACGATGATTCGCCTGGATGGTACAAATTATCTCCCATGGTCAAGGGCCATCACCCTTGATTTAAAGAGCCGGAGGATGTTTGGGTATGTCATGGGTACCACTCCTACTCCTACTTCGGATTCTCCGGATTGGGTGCAATAGGAGTCAGAGAACTCCCTCGTCATGTCATGGCTGACGAACTCCATGATTGACTCCATCGCCCGCAACTACTTGTCTCTTGATACTGTTGCTGATATTTGGCGGAGAGCCGAGACTACTTATTCTTGCCGGGGCAATGCTGCCCAAGATATTTCAGCCACGCCGAAAGATCTTCCTTCTACGTCAAGGAGATCATCCCCCGTCGGCCTACTACCTCGAGTTCACTCAGTTATATCAGGAGTAAGATCACTTCGACTCACTCACTTTGGTGTCACCTGAGGATGAGATCCTTGTCCGCGTGCGGGAGGATCGAAACAGAGTTTTTGAGTTCCACCATGGACTGCATCGGGACTTCGACCAAATCAGTGTGCAGATTCTTGGCCGCTCCCCTTTTCCCTCTCTTCCCGAGGTGTTCAGTCTGGTTCAGCAGGAATTTGATTGACGACAAGCTTGGACTCCTGATCCTTCTCCTGACAGCTCTGCCTTGGCTGCCCAAGTTGGGCCTCGCGGCCTCCGTGATTCCAGACCAAATCCCAGTGACAAGGATCATCTACTCTATGACTACTGCGGGAAGACCCGTCATACACGGGAGATGTGTTTTCGTCTTCATGGGTTTCCGGCACCCCGTGGTGGATCTCCCTCTCGTGGAGGTCGTGGTCTTGGTCGCACTTCAAGGCGTTCTACTCCGCATCGCTCAGCGCATCTATCCGATGGTTTCGATGAGCCACGGCCTCCACCAGTCGTGTCTGCTCCTACATTGACCCTATCAGCCGATGAGGTTCTTGCATTCCGTCGCCTAATGCAAGGACAGTCGCCAGAGCCTCCTGCCTCCTCATCCTCCTATGCCCATCAAGGGCCTCCAGGTGCTCATGCTGCTTCCACTCGTCCACCTACTCATTGGATCATCGACTCGGGAGAGACGGATCATATGACCGGTTCCTCATTAGGTTTTGTGTCCTACCTTCCGTAACATTTTTTCCTTCTTCTTGTATCTTTCAGGACCTGAAGACGGGCACGGTGATTGGAACTGGTTAGCTGGTGGATGGGCTCTATGTGTTCGATTCCTCCACTCCGATCTCTCCTCCACAGGCCCTTCATGCGGATCAGGCTGCTACTTTGAAGTCCTGGCACTATCGGCTGGGACATCCATCTACCCTTTATATGAAACATTTATTTCCTATTTTCTCATCTGTTGTACTTGATAAATTTCGTTGTGATGCTTGTGATCGTGGTAAACATCATCGCACTTCATTTCAGCACGTTTCTTCTCCCAGTATTGCACCTTTTCATTTGATACATAAGTGATGTTTGTGGTCCATGCCAAGTTGCATCTATTCCGGTTGTTGTTGGTTTGTGACATTTATTGAGTGCTTTTCGCATACCACGTGGGTTTACCTGATGAGAGCAAAAAGTGAAGTGTTCCCTTTGTTCCACTGTTTTCACAGAATGGTCTCCACACAATTCGCAACCCCTATCAAATTTCTCCGCACCGATAATGGTCGGGAATTCATGGATTCTGCTTTCGAGCAATACTTGGCTGATCACGAGATTATCCATCAAACATCCTGTGTCTATTCCCCTGCTCAAAATGGGGTGGTTGAACGAAAAAATCGCCACCTCTTGGACGTTGCCCGGTGTCTTCTCCTTCACATGCATCTCCCCAAGTACTATTGGGGTGATGCTGTGCTCACCGCAGCGTATCTTATCAACCGTATACCTTCCCGTATCCTGGATTTCAAAACTCCTCTCACCACGCTTGACATACCACCTACTACACTTCACCCTCGTGTATTTGGATGTGTTTGCTTTGTCCACATCTACCATCGCTCGAAACTTGATGCTCGTGCGCACAAATGTGTGTTCATCGGATATTCTCCTACTCAGAAAGGGTATAAATGTTATGACCCTATCAGCAAAAAGGTCTTCATCACCATAGATGTCACTTTCCGTGAATCGGAGAGATATTACGGGTCCCCACTTCAGGGGGTCTCCTACTACATCGGAAGTGAGTCCCCTATCGTCGCTTGACACCGTCCCTCTTCTTATACCTCCGGCATATCATCTCACTCTGCCAGCTCCCGCTAATCCCACTACTCCGTGTGCTCCACCTATTAGAGACTCAGGTCCCTAAACCTTTACAGTTGTACTCTCGTCGCCCCAAGGGTTCGAACACGCGACCCGCCATCTGGATATCCGACCACCCACCGGATCTGTCGTCAGGATCCATCATCCCTGCGGAAGGTACTTCTACTTGGCATCCTCTATCTCAATTCGTATCTTACTCTTCTCTAACGGCCTCCCATGGAGTTTTTGTTTATCCCTTGTCTTCTGTTTCTATCCAAACTTCGTGGCAGACAGCTATTTCCGACGACAGGTGTAAATTAGCCATGATCGAAGAAATGAATGCCCTGGAGAAGAACAACACATGGGACTTGGTTCAATTACCTCCTGGAAAGAAGGTGGTCTGATGCAAATGGGTGTTTGCGGTCAAACAGAACCCCTCGGGGGTGGTGGAACGATACAAGGCAAGACTGGTGGCGAGAGGCTACTCTCAGACGGAGGGCATTGATTATCAGGAGACTTTTGCTCCTGTGGCCAAGATGAACTCGATCAGGATCCTAATGTCCTGTGCTGCTTGCAAAGGGTGGAAACTTTGCCAATTAGACGTGAAGAATGCCTACCTTCATGGCGATCTAGAAGAAGAGGTGTGCATGGCCCTTCCTCCGGGGCTCACCCCACGTGGATCCACAGGGAAAGTGTATAAGTTGAGGAGGCCACTATATGGGCTGAAACAATCAGCCAGAGCATGGTTTGGAAGATTCCACAAAGCCATGCGTGGGTTTGGGTACACCTAGAGCAATGCCGTCCACACTCTATTCTTTAGAATCAGCGAAGGGAAGTTGGTCGACCTGATAGTTTATGTGGACGACATTATAATCACTGGAGATGACAATGTGGAGATTCAACCCCTTAACGGAAAATTAGCTAAAGAAATCGATGTGAAAGATTTGGGGAACCTCAAATACTTCCTTGGTATTGAAGTTGCGAGGTCAAAGCACGACATTATCTTATCTCAAAGGAAATATACACTCGACATCCTTGATAATACCGGGATGAGTGGTTGTCGACCAGCCGATACCCCAATTGAGGCAAACCATAAGCTAGGCAAGGATGATGGCGAGGCAGTTGGAGATATCACGGGTTTCCAAAAGCTTGTTGGGAAATTGATCTATTTAGCACACACCCGACCTGATATTTCTTATGCGGTGGGAGTCCTCAGTCAGTTCATGCATTCTCCAAAGACCCGGCATGTTGACGCTGCACATCATGTCCTCCGATACCTCAAATCCTCACCAGGGAAAGACATCCTATTTTCCCCAAATGAAGAATTGACTATTGAAGTCTATACAGATGCGGACTGGGCTGGATCGCCATCAGATAGACGGTCCACATCTGGATATTGTTCCATGGTCGGGGGAAATTTGGTTAGCTGGAGAAGCAAGAAGCAACATGTTATTGCTAGATCGAGTGCTGAAGCTGAGTTTAGGGCAATGGCTCATGACATCTGTGAAGGTGTATGGATCTCAATCATCCTGGGGGAACTTGGGTTAAAGAGAAGTGAGCCGGTCAGGTTGTATTGTGATAACAATGCAGCTATCTCTATCGCTCACAATCCAGTACAGTATGAATGCACTAAGCACATTGAGATAGACATACATTTCATCAAGGAGAATATTGATAGGGGGATGGTAGTTACCCCATTCGTACCGTCCGATCAACAGTTGGCTGACGTTGTCACGAAGGGTTTGAGCTTCAATATATTTACTCATCTTATCAGCAAGTTTGTCATGGCTGACATCACACACCCAACTTGAGGGGGGGGGGGTGTTGAATTATTTGTTGTCATGTGTTATTTTGTAATAATATTAATATTGTATGAGAGGGCTATATATACCCCATGCTATATGGAATAAATAAGAATTTTTCCTCCCTCATTCATTTTCTAACAAAACTAAACTGAAGCGGGAAACTAAACTAAAATAATTAGATAAGTTTGGGGGATGCAATGTACTAAATGACTTTATCATTTGTAGTTTCAAGATTAAGCTTTCTAAATAGTTATAATTGCAAACATCATCTATGCGGATAATTATTGATCCATCACGAAGGTACACCAAGAGGAGGGCTGTGCAAGTGATATGGGGTTCTTAAATGTCTACAAACATTTTCTTAACAAGATATAGGTTGCTGAATGGCCACTTGGTGTGAATCTAAAACTTAAAATCAAAGTTATTGAGAGCAGCGGGCGATGATTTTGGGCGATGATTTTGGTTGATGCAACATTCGGCATGGGTCGCGACATTTGGCATGAGCGGCCACATTTGGTGGGGGTGGCGACATTCGGCTGGTGCGTGAGCTTGCTTTTACATGGAATATTGAGAGCAGCGGGCGATGATTTTGGAGGAGAAGACCAAGTGTGAGATCATCCAAATGAAAAATAACAAAGAATGTGTCACTCTTCACAATGTTACGTATATCGCCTATAGATAATGCCAATCATGTGAACACTAGATCAGGTGATCATCACAATCACATAAAGAATAAAAATAGAATATTCAAGTTCCTTTTTTAAACATCAACGAAGCAAAAGTCCTATCAAAAGCAAGCCAGGATCTCAATAGCAAATGGAAATCAACAAACAAAGAAAAACAAAGAGTAATCAAAGGTCAAAAAATAACGCAGACCATCTTTTATTTCGGAAGAACCTCCACTTTGTGCATTATAGAGAGATAAGATACTTTTTCTGAAGCGCAGATCCTTACCTAAGAATCAACGCCCTAACCGGCTCGTGTGTGGATGGATTACACGGAGGATATGGAGCAAGCTCTGCTTTTCACCAGCGGCTTGTGCGAGAACGATATCTCCTTTCGGGGCCCTAAAATCTACAGGGAATGAGAGCATCGACCGGTAATTTTGGAGGAGAAGACTAAGCGAGAGATCGTCTTGCTCGTTCTTGAGATGTCGTTTGTCGTTGATGTTTGCGGGAGTAGAGGAGCGAGACATGAAACAAGGAGCCCTAGCAGACGCCATGGTAGAGTGAGAGAGTAGGACACTGCCGTTGTAGGAACTTGGTCGATGCAGAGAAGTGTCGCCGCCGGAGGGATCTTTGCGGACAACATTCGTCGTGGGTGCGACATTTGTCGGAGGGATCTTTATCAGAGGGATCTTTGCGGGAGGGATCATGAAAAGGATGTGTTATGTAGAAATGAAAGAGTGCAAATTGAAGTTGCAAAATAAATCACATATGAACTTGTCGAATATTTATAAGGAATTCCACACATTCATTCATAGAATAGTCATAATTCATCATTCTCATTTGGCATTAATGATGAGAAATAATATGTATCTTTCTATGATTAATTTTACAGCAGGTATGTTTGTTGGATATGAAAATTTCATGCCAACTCAGAGAAATGACAGTGCAACCATAGATTGATCAAATCTCTATACAAATATCTTTATTTTACAACAGCTATGTTTATTGGATATGAAACTTTCTCAACAACACAAAGAAATGATAGTGCAGTCATAGATTTATCTAATCTCTATACAAAAAATAGTTTCCGTAACAAAAATTTGATCTAATCTCTATACAAAATAAATCCCTAGACAGATTCATGTTGGTTTCATCCCAGGAAGAAGGTAGATCGGCTTTTGTTCTGAGCTTCAACACAGTTTAGCGCTACCCTTATAAAGAAAAAGTTCCATTTTTTAACAGAGATTAATCAAAATATTAAAAAAGTGGCATTTCCTGGTAAACTACTCAAGAATACGGGAACATAACACTGTCAAAATCAAAAACTTAAACGTGCATCTCATTTCAAGATTGAAAATAGTGCAATAATTGCAAAGAAATGAAATCATCCATAAACCTGCATCTCATTTATAGATCGCTTGATGAGCAAAGTGGCAGGAAATATTAAGATGAATCAAGCTGAAGCCCTATATACAAACATGCATCTCATTTATAGATCACTTGATGAGCAAAATGGCAGGAAAAAATTAAGATGAATCAAGCTGAAGCCCTATATACAAAGCTGCATCTCATTTATAGATCGCTTGATGAGCAAAATGACAGGAAAAATTTAAGATGAATCAAGCTGAAGCCCTATATACATTGGAAGAGTTATCAGAGAAGAACTGAGTCACCTGAGATGGGCGAAGGCGGAGCAATGCAATGTGGAGCGTTGATGCCCTAGAGACATTGGAAAAGTTACCCTCGATACTTAGGCAGGGAAATATAAGAAGAAGAAGAAGAAATAGAGTACGGAGGATATTGTCTCATTGTGTTGTAGCAGGAGGAATATCGTGATCTAGAGGAGGAGAATGAAGAGGCGGCAAGTTCGAGAACATCGCGACCTGAGGAACATTGTGGCGTCGTTGTCGGCAGGAAGCGACAGCATGACGGTGGCGTGCAGAGAGGAAAAGAGAAATGAGAAAACTTTCCAGATCCATCAAGTTTCAGTACCTGAAAACTTCCATGTGGCTAACTTGGGCTTATGTGTGGGTCAATTTGGGGAGTGTAATGGCGAGGAGGAAGTGGAGGAGCAGGTGAAATTTAATTACAGGTCAATTTGGGGAGTGTAATGGAGAGGAGGAAGGGGAGGAGCAGGTGAAATTTAATTACGCTCAGGCATTATAAATCAAGTTTCAACCCATTCAGAGAAACAGCGAAAATAGCAACATCTAGAAAGCTTCATCTTCTTCTTCTTCTTTTCCTCTGTAGAGAAGGATAGAGAGAGCTAGAGAGAGAGAGAGCGTACAGGAGGGAGAGAAAGGGAGATATGAGAAACTACTTGAAAACTTCCCTGTCGTAAAGATTTGGAGAGTGTAGCGGCCGAGAGGAAGTGGAGGAGTAGGAGAAATATGATTGGCTGCTAGGTCTTCGTCGTCTTCCTGCGTTTCTCTGGTCCGATTGGCTCACCAAAATGGCCCTGTTTTAAGTCTTGTTGGAGGAAGAGTATGAACCTTGCGGAGGCGCCAATCGCTGTGATGGGGAGGAAGAAGCCAAGCAGCGCCTTTAGGAGGAAGAAGACCTAACCTACGGAGGCACCCATTGCTGCGATCGGGAGGAAGACACAAAAAAGCGCAAGACCTAACCTGCGGAGGCTCTCACCATCGAGAGTAAAAATGGGTATCGTGATTTTGAGGCGGATGAATAGTGTAGGAAAGGATGAAAACTATATTAATTAAGCTCAAATTTGGCCAAAAGACCAAAATACCCCCCAATTAACTCATAAAAGCTGATTTTATGAGGGCATTCCGGGATTAAATTGCTACACCATGTTACATCATGGGCTGATTAGGTCCTACCTTATAGTATAAAGATAATGTTATATATTGTACGCTGGTTTCCTATTAATGCTTCCGCAATTCTCTGGTGTATTATGAATGTTGTGATTCTAGCCGAAAGAGTTGGGGGGGGGGGGGGGGGGGGCGTCTTCAGAAGTAAGATCCCCTCCGGCCCGACCCGGGTAAAGGTTGGGGGGGGGGGGTCCTACACTACCCCAATATGACGTCAGCTCATCGAAGACAACGTCTCTCAACACGATGAACCTCTTCGTCGCAGGATCCATACACCTCCATCTCCTCTTCTGCTCATCATACCCAACAAAAACTAGCTTCGTCTTAAGAGTACCCGGAGCGTGTACGTAGCAGGTAGAACCAAACACCCGTAGGTGCTTCACACTGGGCTTCATCCTAAACATCAGCTCATACGTAGTCTTCGCATTGATCAGACTAAGGGCATCTGATTGATGACAAGTGCTGCACAGGTCATCCCTTCCACCAAAAAGGCCTTAGGAATGCCTTTGCACTGAATCCAACACTTGCAGGTCTCCGTCAACAGATGTATCATCCGATCTGCAACACCACCTTGCTGTGAAGTATGTCCACAAGAGAGCTCCCTTCGGATCCCATGCTTCCTGCAAAATTTCGAGAATATGGTTGAGCCGAACTCACCTCCGTTGTCCGTCCTCAACTTCTTGATCCGCAGGCCATGCATGATGGAGACTACGGCGCGCAACACCTTGAAGACGGCGCACTGACAAATGACCGTGAAGAGCATCGCCATAATAAGCGTCTGGATCGCAAGCTGATTTATTAATAATTAATAATAATTATTATCAAATTATTATTAATTATTAATCCATGCTTTGTGTGTTTTATTTTTAATAATTGCACTTTTATTTCATGTAATATGTACATTATGGTTATGATATAAAATCATGATGTATGTGTGTTTTATTTTCATGTTTTCATGTTTGGGCTGCATGTAGCTAGTTGGAGTGTTGTTGTTGTTATAGCCTATATATAGGCATGTCTCCCCCTCTATTTGGAGGAGATTGAATGAAAAGGAAATTTGAAAACCCTTACCTCTTGAAGCTTCCTCCTTCCTCATCTCTTGCCCGATCTTTCTCTTGCTCCCCCTTCTTTCTCCTTGGCCGCCGGCCACCTCTCATCCCCTCTCTCAAATCTCGGCTTTCTTCCTCCCTCCCTCTTTCTCCAACCCGGCAACCACTCCTCTCCTACCCGAGCCACCATCCACAACTCCCAAGGCTGCCACCTCTTCCTTTTCCCTCCAACAAGAGCCGACCACCCTCCTCCTTCCTCCTACCCGAAACACCACCATCAGGGCCAACCCAAGCTGCCTCCGCCTCCACCAAGACAGGCTGTCACCTCCACTACAAAAACAAAACCGACCCCCTCCCTCATAAATTCCTTCCTAAATCCAAAAGATACCCTTTGAAGCTCATTCCAAAATCATATCATATTCTCCCTCCTCTTACCATAACCAAAATATCACCTAGCATAAATTCCCTTAACCATCCATATTGGGAATATCACTTTCCATTAATATCTCCAATCCACCACCTTTTTTCTCTCTTGCCATACTTGAAGATATTTATTTCCATATTAAGAAGATTTCGACGGGACTTTCCATTTCCAGCATAACGCGACGAAGGCGGACGAATTTCACTCCTACCGGCGTGATTCTGGTGGAGCTGTTGAAGAACGATCCTCGTCGAGTGAATCAGAATCACCCATTCCGGTTGGGTAACGAACCTTTCTACTTTCATGTGTTTCTTTCCTTAAATAATCTTGTGGTGGAATTTCTGGCATTAAATTTTGAAATCATTTGAAATTTCGTGATTAGCTTTAATTGCTTTGCGTTGTTTTCTTGATCAACTTAATTTCGTAAAGGGTTTGGCAAACCCTCGTTTTCTTTTGTTGGGAGAGATCTACCTTTTCCAAATTCGTGATTATTTTCGGTAGATCTCTTTGGGTACAACCTTCGCTCGTCCGGATCCAATATTGGTCCTTTTCAAATATTTCAAATTAAAAACAAATAAATTTCAAATTTCAAAATTCAAAATTTCAAATTTCAAATTTAAAAATTTAAAATTTAAATTTCAAATTTCAAATTTCAAATTTCAAAATTTCAAATTTTAAATTTCAAGTTTCAAAGTTTAAAATTCAAAATTCAAAATTCAAATTTCAAAATTCAAAATTTCAAATTTCAAATTTCCAATTTCAAAAAATCCAATTTTTTTTTTAATAATCCTCATAATTTTCCAGCAAGAACACTATTTTCTTATAGGTATAACCCTAGTGGATAAGCGGGATAATTCCAACTGTCATAAATATTTTGTCCCAAAAGCGTTATTCTATGCACTTGTAATTATGGCCTATGACGTTCACGTTTCCCGGTTGGACTTTTGGTATGATAAAGCCATGACTAAGTTTCCCCCTAGGCAATGCCACACTTGTCCTACTTATGACGGTTTAGGGTATCCTAAAATTTTTAGGGATTGGCTTAAGGGTATAGAACTTCATTTTAAGTGTTACGGATGGGATGACCCCCAAAAGATTCACTTTGCTCGAGAGCGGTTAATAGGTCAGGCCCAGTTATTTTGGATGAACGAAGAGCGTCATGTTGATGGTTATCAACGTAATTGGCAGGCGATGCGAAGCCTCCTTTCGGATCAATTTGATCTCGCCTATCTCCGTACTACCAACACCGAGCCTGTGAGTGAGTATCGTTATGGCACTAGTTCCATACCAAGCTGTAGGACTGACTATAAACCAAATGCCCAGATCCTACAGCACAAAACTGAATATTTGGCTCCCCTTCAACAAGGGAACAAGTCGGTCTCAGATTATATGAAATTTTTTAAGGACGTGACAGTTAGGAGCGGTGTGAAAGAGTTGCCTGAGGTCACCCTTTCTAGGTTTCATAGGGGGTTAGACCCCTACATCCAGGGTAAATTACTACATTATTGTCACACCGACCTAGACCTCATCTTTAGTGCGGCTTTGGAGATTGAGAAGCGCCAACCTCCTAGGAGAAAGGTTCACTCACGTCAGAAGATTATTACCTTTGAGTCTAGTGGCGTATCCGAACTTGGTTCTATTGCGTGTCCTCCCATGATTACGCCCATAGAACCTTTTGAGTCTTCCCATGAGTTGCCTGCTCTAGTTATTGACTCCTCTGATGAGTCAAAGGAAAGGCTTAGGATGGTGCCCGTCACTAAGGACGAGGCTGATGTCCCTGACGATTATAGCGACGGTGAGGATATTGGTTGCCCTAGTGACCTGGATGAGGATTCCACCATTGAGGAATCATCCCTACTCCCCGTCGACGACATTTTGGAGCCTACGGTTACTCCTGTTGAGATTACACCTGAGTCGGTAGGCATTTTACCTGATGATGAGAGTTTACTTAGTAGTGACTTGGGAGATGATCTGTTTGGACTCAAGCTGGTTCCTCTTAGACCGAGATATATTGAGGACTGTTCAATGATCCTGATATATTGGACGTTCCGACTGATTGGGAAGACTTACCGTGGGTGAACGAGTTATGCTTGGATGATTTTAGTGCTATGAGCCCGAACGATATTTCTTTGATGCAAACACCTTTATCTGACGTTCCTGATTTAAAGCTTCCGTCGGGTTCAATTCTACCCTTGTCTGAGACCATAATTGATTCTAAATTAAATAACTGTTGAATTTTGTGAAGTGGAAGTGGGTGACAGGACAGGCAGGGCGGCCTGGGCGGACAGCATTGGCGGACTAGGCGGACTAGGCGGACTGTGATGTGCGGCCTGGTGGTAGGTCTAGTGGGAAGCCGGCTGTCTTCTGAGCGGGTTGTTGTATGGAGTCCGCGGACTATGCGGCCTGGTGTCTGCGGATAGGGTGTTTGCTGATTGGCTTTGCCAAGGAGCGGCCTGAGCGGATGGAGGCTTGCGGACTGATGCATTGCTCAGTGGCCGCGGGTGCAAGCTTGTGCTGATAGGCGTGTTGGCTCTTGTCCGCGGGAAGCTTGTGGACTGATGTGTCCGCGGTATTGGCTGTTGCGGACTGGGCTTAGAGCTTGGCTGAGGCCTTGTCAAGTTCTGGTGACACAGCAGGTGCTTTGCTGTGGAGACCGGTTGGCGGACTGGTGTTTGGAGTCCGGGAGGAGGCTGCTGCGTTGGACAGGAGTGCGAGGTGCTTGCGGACTGGTGGCGGTCTGTGCTAGGGTGTTTGGCGGACGGGAGTTTGTGTCCGCCATGCTCGCACTGGCCCTTGATGGTTTTGGACTTGGTCACACTTTGTGTCAAGTTCATGGTGTCCGCCGTATCCGCCAAGTCCGCTGTGACCGGGCGGACTGTTGCTGTCTGCCTTTGGTCGTGGACTTGTGGCGGATTGAGGTGTGAGTCTTGCGGACTGCCTCGGGTTGGTGCGGACTGTCATTGAAGGGGGTGCTGTCCTGCAGTGGTTGGAGCTTTGCGGGCTGATGCCTTGTCCGCATCGCTTGGGCGAACTGGAGAGAGTTCGTCAATGGTTGCCTTGCTCCCGACTATTTTCCTTGTGACCGGCTAAGTCCTCGCGGAATCAGCGGACGGTGGTTTGCATTCGCGCGGGCTGGGGCGGTGTCGCTATCTCTTGGGCGGTGACCACACTCCTCACCCTGCCTATAAATAGGACCCCCCTGGCACATCTACAGGAACCTAAGTAACTTGAGTGAACAGTAAGTTGGGGTGTGCAAGGAGCCTGCGGTCTGTGTTTTCCAGTCCGCGCGGATTGTTTCAGGCTGACGGTTTGCTGTGTGCAGGTCGCGCGGATAGCTTCAAGGAGCCAGGAGTTTGGCTGTGACTTTGATCAAGTGCTTGGAAGTGTGCGGTCTCTGCAGACTCAGCAGGAGGTCGCTCTGCGGCTTGTCAGCTCTGTTTCAACTTTGCCAGCTTCAATAACCTGTCCGCCGGTTTCAGGCGGGTAGGGGTGTTCCTCAGTTCATGTTCAGCAGGAGGGGAATAACGGTGTGTCCGCGCGGCCTCGCGGCTTTCGGCGGACTCCGTGGTTTTTCGGCGGATTGCAGCATAGCTTGGGCGATCTCAGCGGACTCGGCGACCTCGGCGACCTCGCGGTCTCGGCGGACTCCGGTGTTGTCCGCCCGGCTTGTTTTTTGGTTCTTTCTGTTTACAGCTATTATACTAGCGAAATCATGTCTCGCTATGTATGCCTCGGATTGTAAAGAAGTGAATGTTTAAAAGACCTGCTTGTGCTTCCATTGTTTGTTGGGTGTAACCTTTGATCCTTGGGTTCCGCTGGTTCAACGTGAGAACTGGGTAGTTCCGAAGATATTAATTTGGCGTTTTGGCTATCTTGCTGACCACGTTGAGAAAATTTAACATGGTATCAGAGCCAGGTTACTGAGGTTCAGTTGCGTGAGCGGATGTCAGCCAGTGTTGTTACTCAGTGATTGAGTGGTGATCAACCTGTGTTGTTGCTCGGAGCTTCTAAAAGGTTGCCAACAGGTGTTACAATGGAAGGGAGTTTTGCAAGAGGTCTAGGCATTGAACTCTTAACGCCGACTAACTTCAAGAAGTGGAAGTCGTGCATGAAGAGTTATCTTCTTGGCGAGGAGCTGTGGGAAGTCGTCGGTGGTGACGACAGACAGGAAGTTACTGCTGCTTTCGGTACTGCTGAGCAGGTTAGGCTCTGGAGAAGAACAAATGCTAAGGCAGAGTTCATTCTGAAGAGAGCCGTATCTCCGGAACTGTTTGATCACATCATAGGGTGTGAGTCGGCTGCTGATATTTGGACAACCATTGATGAGTTGTTCAATAGGAAGAATGTGGCGCGGCTTCAGTTCCTGGAAAATGAGTTGGCCAGGGCAACTCAGGGAGACCTTTCCATCTCCAAGTACTTCTTAAAGATGAAGAGCTTGTGCGCTGAGCTGTCGGCACTGGATCCTGATGAGCCTATCTCTGAGGCAAAGATGAAAAGGCACATTATCCGCGGCTTGCGGAAGGAGTATGTGGCCTTTGTTACATCTATTCAAGGGTGGGCTACTCAACCATCGTTGCTGGAGTTGGAGAATCTGCTTGCCTCGCAGGAGAGCTTAGCAAGGCAGATGGCTGGAGTGAACCTGAATCAGGAAGGCAGCGAGGCTCTCTTCTCAGGCAAGAAGAAAGAATGGGAAGGGAAGAAGAAGAAGAAGGTGTAGGCCGCTGGTGAGAAGGAGACTTCAACTTCATATCCGCCGGAGAGGAGCAATGCTCCTAAGGACTGGAAGAAGAACCTGAAGTGCTACCGGTGTCATCAGCGAGGGCACTTCAAGCGGGACTGCAAGGTCAAACTGCAGCCTGGGCATGCTGCGGGAAAGGATGAAGCTTGCTCAAGAAGTGAAGAAGCAGAATGGGGCGGAGCTTTTATGACGGGCACTTGTGTCCGGGCCTTGTCTGCTGAGGACTTCAACAGCGAGTGGATCGTGGACTCCGGGTGTGGTCATCACCTCACCGAAGACAAATCGAAGTTCACCTCCATGCAGGCGTACTCAGGTAATGAAGCTATTATCACTGCTGATAATACTGTTTATGCAGTAGAGAAGGAGGGGGTCGTGTCTTTGGGTAGTGATCAGGGGCCACTCACGTTAAGGAGTGTGTATCACGTGCCGGGCATGAAGAAGAACCTCTTCTCGGTGACCAATGCGGTGGACGATGGGTATCACGTTCTGTTTGGGCCAACAGACTTGAGGTTCCTTTGCAACGTATCAGCGGTGAAGGCTGATGTTGCTCATGTCGGGAGGAGGGTGAAGAACTTGTTTGTTCTTTCCACCAGTGCTTATGTTGATAGAATGAGAGCCAATGATAGTGCTGCTATCTGGCATGAGAGGCTGGGGCATGTTGGCATGGACAAGCTGAAGGCGATGGCTAGTAGAAGTCTGGTGAGGGGGTTGCCAAAGTTGTCCTCCTTTGGTGATGGGCATGTTTGCGCGGGCTGTCAATACGGTAAGGCACATCTCCTTCCGTTTGATAAATCACAAACAAGGAGCAAGAAACCTTTGGAGTGTATTCATGGCGACCTGATGGGACCGACTGTTACTGCCAGCCTTGGTGGAAGCAGATATATGCTTGTCTTGGTTGATGACTACTCAAGGTATACTTGGGTGTACTTCTTAAAGGAGAAGTCGGAAGCCTTCCGTTTGTTCGTGGAGTTCAAGGAGTTGGTAGAAGGCCGGCTTGGCTTGCGGATTAAGAAGTTTAGAACTGATAACGGGGGTGAGTTTGTCTCCTCCGAGTTCTCTATCTTCTGCAGGAAGCACGGGATCCAACGGGAGCTTACTTGTTCTCACACTCCACAACAAAATGGGGTAGCGGAGCGGAAGATTCGTCATCTGACGGAGACCTGCAAATGCTGGCTTCATGCGAAAGATATCCCAAGGTCTTTTTGGGCGGAGGGAATGTCTTGTGCTGCTTATGTTATCAACCGGATGCCACTCAGCCCTATCCAAATGAAGACTCCTGTTGAGCTGTTGCTAAAGGAGAAGCCGAGTGTGGGACACCTTCGGGTGTTCGGTTCAACTTGCTACGTGCATGTCCCGGATGCTTCACGGACAAAGCTGGATGCGAAGGCAAGGAATCTTGTCTTTGTTGGCTATGATGAGCGGAAGAAGGGATGGAAATGCATGGACCCTGTGACGAAGAAGTTCGTGGTGTCAAGAGACGTTGTCTTTGACGAGCTGACGTCATATGGAGGTGGCTCGGTGGAGCTTACCGGAAGTATCAAGGTTTATGAAGCACCGGTGGTGGCTGCTGAAGGCTTGGAAGAGGAGCTTGCTGTTTCACCAGCAGCTCCTGTTGCTTCGAACTCCGAGGCTGAGCCTTCTGGCTCAAGAAGCAGGGGGAGCACTGCTCAATGCTTGCCCCAGGTAGGAGTGGAGCCCGAAGAAGCAACAGAAGCTGTGAGCAAGGAGCCGTGTCTTCGGAGATCGAAGAGGGTGGTTAAGCCACCGGCTCGGTACTGTGATGGGAATGCAGTGAGCTTTGTCTCCTGCTTCTTTGCAGGTCCTCTGGATGAGCGAGAGCCTGCAAGCTTCAACGAGGCCACTGGAGTGAAGGAGTGGGAAGGTGCCATGAAGGAAGAGATTGATTCTCTGAAGAAGAATGAAACCTGGGACCTCGTGCCAAGGTTGATGGCATTACTCCGGTTACTTGCAAGTGGGTGTATAAGTTGAAGAAGAAGGCTGATGGGAGCATTGATCGGTTCAAGGCTCGCCTGGTCGCTAGAGGATTCTCACAGCAGTATGGAGAAGACTATGAGGAGACATTCAGTCCAGTTGCGAAGATGACTTCTATAAGAGTGGTGATCGCCTTGGCTGCTAGCAAGGGATGGAGGTTGTGGCAACTCGATGTGTAGAATGCCTTTCTTTACGGAGAGATTGACAAGGACATCTTCATGGATCAGCCGCTTGGTTTTGTCTTTGAAAAGCATCCGGACTATGTCTGCAAACTCAGGAAGGCTCTCTATGGGTTGAAGCAAGCTCCTAGAGCGTAGTATGGGAAGATTGCAGAATACTTGCAATTCTGTGGATACCATGCTTCCAACTCGGATTCAAGCTTGTTCGTCAAGAAGAAGGGAGAGCTACGAGTCTTGGTACTGCTGTATGTGGATGACATGATCATCACATGGAATTCGGAGGAGGAAGTAGCAAGGCTCAGGGCAGAGCTTGCTATACGCTTCGAGATGAAAGACCTGGGAGAGTTGCATCACTTTCTTGGTCTTGAAGTGGAGAGGAAGGAGTGCGGGGTTCTCATTAGCCAGAAAGTATATGCTGATCATATTGTGAAGCGATTCGGCATGGGCGAAGGGAAGAAGTGCTCTACTCCACTGGAATCTGGGCTGAAGCTTCGACGAGATGAGGGAAGGGTTCTTCATGATCCCTTGGTGTTCAGGGATCTTGTTGGGAGCTTGATTTATCTGACAATTACAAGGCCGGATATAGCTTATGTTGTTGGCCGAGTAAGTCGGTATATGGCTGAACCAAGGCAATCTCATCTAGTGGCGGCAAAGGGAATTCTGAAGTATGTCAAGGCTTCTTCTGACATGGGACTCCTCTATAGAAGGGACGCGGAGTTTGCGTTGCTCGGGTACACGGATGCTGACTATGGCGGTGATTCGGATGATCGAAGGTCTACTTCAGGTTATGTGTTCACTTGCGGTTCAGCTAGCATCTCGTGGTGTAGCAAGAAGCAGGACTCGGTGTCGGTTTCAACCACGGAGGCGGAGTATAAGGCTTCGGCCTTGGCTGCTCGGGAAGCCGTTTGGTTGAGGAGGCTTATAGAGGATGTTCATGAAGAAGTGCAAGGGCCTACTTTACTCCGGGTTGACAATGAGAGTGCTCTCAAACTGGTAAACAATCCAGTATGTCACGCAAGGACCAAGCATATAGAGATTGATCACCACTTCATCAGGGAGAAGGTGTTGGAGGGGTCTCTGCTGGTCGGGCATGTTCGGAGTGAAGATAATCTTGCTGACATCTTCACGAAGCCACTGTCGAAGGGGCCCTTTGAACGCTTGCGCAGCTTGCTGGGCTTGGTCTCCATTTCCCACTTCAAGGGGGAGTGTTGAATTTTGTGAAGTGGAAGTGGGTGACAGGACAGGCCGGGTGTCCTGGGCGGACAGCATTGGCGGACTAGGCGGACTTGGCGGACTGTGATGTGCGGCCTGGTGGTAGGTCTAGTGGGAAGCCGGCTGTCTTCTGAGCGGGTTGTTACATGGAGTCTGCGGACTATGCGGCCTGGTGTCTGCGGATAGGGTGTTTGCTGATTGGCTTTGCCAAGGAGCGGCCTGAGCGGATGGAGGCTTGCGGACTGATGCATTGCTCAGTGGCCGCGGGTGCAAGCTTGTGCTGATAGGCGGGTTGGCTCTTGTCCGTAGGAAGCTTGCGGACTGATGTGTCCGCGGTATTGGCTATTGCGGACTGGGCTTAGAGCTTGGCTGAGGCCTTGTCAAGTTCTGGTGACACAGCAGGTGCTTTGCTGTGGAGACCAGTTGGCGGACTGGTGTTTGGAGTCCGGGAGGAGGCTGCTGCGTTGGACAGGAGTGCGAGGTGCTCGCGGACTGGTGGCGGTCTGTGCTAGGGTGTTTGGCGGACGGGAGTTTGTGTCCGCCATGCTTGCACTGGCCCTTGATGGTTTTGGACTTGGTCACAGTTTGTGTCAAGTTCATGGTGTCCGCCATATCCGCCAAGTCCGCTGTGACCGGGCGGACTGTTGCTGTCTGCCTTTGGTCATGGACTTGTGGCGGATTGAGGTGTGAGTCTTGCGGACTGCCTCGGGTTGGTGCGGACTGCCATTGAAGGGGGTGCTGTTCTGCAGTGGTTGGAGCTTTGCGGGCTGATGCCTTGTCCGCATCGCTTGGGCGGACTGGAGAGAGTTCGTCAATGGTTGCCTTGCTCCTGGCGGTTTTCCTTGTGACCGGCTAAGTCCTCGCGGACTCAGCGGACGGTGGTTTGCATTCGCGCGGGCTGGGGTGGTGTCGCTATCTCTTGGGCGGTGACCACACTCCTCACCCTGCCTATAAATAGGACCCCCTGGCACATCTACAGGAACCTAAGTAACTTGAGTGAACAGTAAGTTGGGGTGTGCAAGGAGCTGCGGTCTGTGTTTTCCAGTCTGCGCGGATTGTTTCAGGCTGACGGTTTGCTGTGTACAGGTCGCACAGATAGCTTCAAGGAGCCAGGAGTTTGGCTGTGACTTCGGTCAAGTGCTTGGAAGTGTGCGGTCTCTGCGGACTCAGCAGGAGGTCGCTCTGCGGCTTGTCAGCTCTGTTTCAACTTTGCCAGCTTCAATAACCTGTCCGCCGGTTTCAGGCGGGTAGGGGTGTTCCTCAGTTCAGGTTCAGCAGGAGGGGAATAACGGTGTGTCCGCGCGGCCATCGCGGCTTTCGGCGGACTCCGCGGTTTTTCGGCGGATTGCAGCATAGCTTGGGCGATCTCAGCGGACTCGGCGACCTCGGCGACCTCGGCGACCTCGCAGTCTCGGCGGACTCCGGTGCTGTCCGCCCGGCTTGTTTTTTGGTTCTTTCTGTTTACAGCTGTTATACTAGCGAAATCATGTCTCGCTATGTATGCCTCAGATTGTAAAGAAGTGAATGTTTAAAAGACCTGCTTGTGCTTCCATTGTTTGTTGGGTGTAACCTTTGATCCTTGGGTTCCGCTGGTTCAACGTGAGAACTGGGTAGTTCCGAAGATATTAATTTGGCGTTTGGGCTATCTTGCTGACCACGTTGAGAAAATTTAACAATAACTTGGATAGTGTGTCAGAAGTAATTGTAAGCAAGGAAGTTGCATTATTGGATGACTTTTTGGATTGTACCCCAGGTTTGATTTTACCGACTCGTCCCCCTGACCCGTTGACTCGACGTACTGATCATTTAGGACATGAGTGTGGTACGATTGATTTCAGGAGTTCTACAGTGCCCCCTGAGTTCATTCTGCCAGTTTCCCCAGATGAGGTCCCATTAGTGCCTCTAGATCTCGTATTATTGTTGCCGACCTATGACCCGACCTCTGATTCTGAATTACATGTTATATCTAATGAATTGGTAGACATGTCGGACGAATTTTTTGTAAGGGCGAATCCATTATTTGAATTTTCATATGACTTTAATGGCTTTCAACCGGGTGATCTTTCTTTGACGTTAAACCCGTGTTTCGACATTGAGGACTTAGATCCTCCTTTGGACATGTCCCCTTTTGTACAACCCCGTAGCCGGGCGAGTGGGACCCTCTCCAAATATCAGCCCAGGGGCATGTTATGGGCGGCGAGTTGGTGCGACCCCGTTCGACGACGTGCGGGTCCTCGTGCGTGCGTGCGAAGGTTTTATGCGCATAGGTTTAGAATATATATATATATATTATATTATATTATAATATATATAATATATTATGTATATATTATAGATATGTGATAAGATAGAGAGAAAGGGGAGAGGGGATTTTAGAAGGGGAGGCGGGGTACAACAAAAAAAAGGAGAAAAAAGGAGAAAGGCATCGGGGGTTTCTTATCTCCTCGCTAGGGTTCGGCCAGGAGGCAGCCGACGTCACCTCCCCTCTCTCTCCCGCCGCCGCCGCCTGAAGTGGCAGCCCGAGCCCCGCCTCCCTCTTTCTCTCCAGCCACCTGAAGCAGCAGCAACAGCGCGCCGCTCCTTATTTTTCCAGCCGCCTGGAGATCAGGCCGAGCCCTATCGCCCCTCCCCCTCTCTCCCGGCCTCCTGGAGCAACCCAGCCCCCCTCCCTTTCTCCCGACCTGGAGAAGCACACCCCGGCCCCCCTCGCTTTCTCCCGGCTTGGAGCAGCGCACCCCGACCTCCCTCTCTCCCGGCCTCCTGGAGCAACCCGGCCCCCCTCCCTTTGTCTCGGTGTGGAGCAGGGCTCGGCTTGGAGTGGGGTTCAGCCTGGAGCCAAGCCCTAGCTTTTCACCACCGGCAGCAAGCTCGGCCTGGAGCAAGGCTCGGCCTGGAGCAAGACTCGGCCTAGAGTGGAGATCGACCACCGACGCGGCCGCATGCAGTAGGATCGACTCGGAGCTCCTCTCCCGGCCCCGCCGCCAAGCACACGACGAGGGTAATGATGTTTCTACTTGGGCAGGTGAAGCCCTCAGTTTACATACTTGTATGGAAGCCCCTCTCCACCAACGGGTGGGGGGAAGGGAGCTTTCCGACGGGTTGACGTGTACGTCCCCGCAGTTAATTGAATTAGCACCCGGAAGCATGAGTATGGGTTTAGGCATACTGTGTGAAGCCCATCCGGACGTGCGAGCCAGATTGGTGATATTCTGGGGTTCCCGGAGAAGACTCCGAGGAAGTTGTTTATTAGCCGCTTGCAGGAAATGCACACCATAGCCCCAAAAAAGGGGGTGTGCGCAATATGTTTGGCCCGCTTATGTTAGCCGACTGATGCCTAGTTGGTCGCCGCTCGTCGAGACGTTGGCATACAGGTGTTGCAGTACCAAGCGGAGAATAGCGGGCTTAAGCCCGAGCTCGTGCCGGCCCTCGAAGGCCTTTTTTGTTTATATTGCCGGCCTGCGTGCCGAAGTATGGAATTCATATTCCTATAATATTTTTTAATATCTGTGATACTCTGTGAATATGTAGTTTACTCCTCCTGTCTTGGGCGAGTGGTGTGTTCGTGAACCGCTCCCCCCGTGGGGGCCCCGAGGAATAGATGCCGGGAAGCCCCTGATGGCCTGTTATCATCCTTTCAGAATAGCGGAGTTCCGCTGTTGGTGACCCAACTTGGGCAGCGTGTCGTAGAATTTCTCGGCGAGATTGCTCCATTAGCAAGGCGGGCGGGGAACATTTTACACAGACCCGAGGTGGCACCTCTCGTTAAGGAGTCGATCTTGAGATCCTCCTTAGATGTTCCAGTCAGCCAAGAGAGCCCTCCGAAGGTGCCTTAGCTCAGCCCTTGGCTTGGGAGGGGAAGAGTTTGTTAGTCTTCCAGGTATGCGTCGGGACCTCCACGCTGAGACCTTGGATCTGTCACTTGTGTTCCTAGTCTTGTGCCTAGATCGTTCGCTTGAGGGTAGTAGGTGCGCGGTCACCCCTTGTCCAAGTGTCGAACTCCACAGGAGACCGATTTTTTGTTTCAACACCTTTGACGGCATATTACCCTACGAGTCCATCGTTGGTCACACCATCGGATGTTTTAGATTTTATTTCTGTTGCGACTATCTCCTTTATCCTAATTTTATCCTCCATGAATTTTAAAGAAACTCACTTGTCGAATTATACGTTTCGGATAGGGCGCTTATAGTGCCTCCTGATGAGATTCCCTCGGCGCCATCAGATTTAGTTCCGTTGGTGCCGCCTTATGTCGTTCCGTGATCACCAAATGCACTAAGTACGTTTGCGCATGATGATGCTCGCAATGAATTTAATTTATGTAAGCACTGTAGTGAAGCGCCAACCACGTTACAACAATCTATTCAAATTCTTGCTAGCTTACAAAAAAGAGCGTATTACGGTATAATTTGCGATTTTGACTTGGTGCGTCTCGTCCCTGAACGGTTGCCTTCGGGCACTATAGAACGTGGGCGAGTTGGCAAGCTGCACCATTTGCGGAATTTAATGACATTAGGAGAACGCACACTACTTTTGAGGTTTTTCACTGATTGGGGTGATACCCCTATTTTTAATGTTTCTGATTTAACGCTGCATGTTTTTCCACCACTTGAGTTATTTGCCTATCCGTTTGGCCCCACTTCGTTCTCTTATGGGTTGGGTAGTGAGTTTGTGCCTGGATCGCTTTCTTTTTCGGTCTTCACTGGAGGTACGTTTGTAGTTGATGTTGAAATTTTTCTTCCTTTATTGCCTAATGCTTTTCCGAGGTTCCCCAGGACCATCTTTTTGCATTACAAGATACTCCAGGTTGAAGTGCTCTCCTCTACTTGTGGCGATGTTGGCCACTCCCTGCGTCGTTGGCGTGATCGTCCAGTCTCCGATGTCCATTGGCCGTTTGGATCGGGGGTAGCTCATTCGGTTGTAGCTCTCCCGCGCTGGTGCAGTCAAATCCACTCATCGGTGATGAGTATTTTCGAGCGGGGGAGGATTGATGGAGACTACGGCGCGCAACACCTTGAAGACAGCGCACTGACAAATGACCGTGAAGAGCATCGCCTTAATAAGCGTCCAGATCGCAAGCCGATTTATTAATAATTAATAATAATTGTTATCAAATTATTATTAATTATTAATCCATGCTTTCTGTGTTTTATTTTTAATAATTGCACTTTTATTTCATGTAATATGTACATTATGCTTATGATATAAAATCATGATGTATGTGTGTGTTTTATTTTCATGTTTTCATGTTTGCGCTGCATGTAGCCAGTTGGAGTGTTGTTGTTGTTGTAGCCTATATATAGGCATGTCCCCCCCCCCTCTATTTGGAGGAGACTGAATGAAAAGGAAATTTGAAAACCCTTACCTCTTGAAGCTTCCTCCTTCCTCATCTCATGGCCGATCTTTCTCTTGCTCCCCCTGCTCTCTCCTTGGCCGCCGGCCACCTCTCATCCCCTCTCTCAAATCTCGGCTTTCCTCCTCCCTCCCTCTTTCTCCAACCCGGCCACCACTCCTCTCCTACCCGAGCCACCATCCACAACTCCCAAGGCCGCAACCTCTTCCTTTTCCCTCCAACAAGAGTCGACCATCCTCCTCCTTCCTCCTACCCGAAACACCAGCATCAGGGCTAACACAAGCTGCCTCCGCCTCCACCAAGACAAGCCGCCACCTCCACTACAAAAACAAAACCGACCCCTCCATCATAAATTCCTTCCTAAATCCAAAAGATACCCTTCGAAGCTCATTCCAAAATCATACCATATTCTCCCTCCTCTTACCATAACCAAAATATCACCTACCATAAATTCCCTAAACCATCCATATTGGGAATATCACTTTCCATTAATATCTCCAATCCACCACCTTTTTTCTCTTTTGCCATACTTGAAGATATTTATTTCCATATTAAGAAGATTTCGATTGGACTTTCCATTTCTAGCGTAAGGCGACGAAGGTGGACGAATTTCACTCCTACCGGCGTGATTCCGTTGGAGCCGCTGAAGAACAATCCTCGCCGAGTGAATCGAAATCACCCATTCTGGTTGGGTAAACGAACCTTTCCACTTTTGTGTGTTTCTTTCCTTAAATAATCTTGTGGTGGAATTTCTGGCATTAAATTTTGAAATCATTTGAAATTTCATGATTAGCTTTAATTGCTTTGCGTTGTTTTCTTGATCAACTTAATTTCGGAAAGGGTTTGGCGAACCCTCGTTTTCTTTTGTTGGTAGAGATCTACCTTTTCCAAATTCGTGATTATTTTCGGTAGGTCTCTTTGGGTACAACCTTCGCTCGTCCGGATCCAATATTGGTCCTTTTACCTCGATCGGATACCGGCCTATCGCCCTTATTTGATCTCGAAATGGTTTGGCTACCCGTAAGCTAGCGTGAAATTGAATGAATGTAATAGCGTGGAGCGGCGTAGAACAATTGTGTGAGCATAGAATTAGTCGTGAAGAGATAGTCGTGCGCGTCCGTAGTTATAATTCGGCTCTAACGCGTACGTCTACATCAATGCTGACCCTCTACAAGCTTCTTGAACTCTATTGGGTCCATTGCCCACAATGTTCCCTAGATTAAATTTGAAGAGGCATCACCATCAAGACTAAGAGCATAGTTGTATTTGATGTTGTTTAAGCTCATCATGTGCAGGATGTTCCATGGAACAAGTCTAGACAGGTTGTCTAAGTGATGTGACAGGGTTGTCACAATATGAAGATGCTGATAAGGTAGGAAGTATCCTAAGTGGCCAAGTCAGGTAAACTCTTACCAATGATGTGGGCTGACATATCTGTCTAAGTCCACATGCGTTGAGTGATGAAGACACACTCAACACCATACAACAAAAGGCTGTGAGTAGAACTCAGTTAAAAAATTTCGTCAAACCGAGATCAGAGTTCATCGAGATAAGTTTAGAGTTTGAGACTCTGAGTTCGTCGAGCTCAGTTCAGAAAATTCGTCGAACTGAGTTCAGAGTTCGTCGAGCTCAGTTCGTCATTCGTCGAACTCAGTTCAGTTGTCGAACTAAATAGCAGATAAGAAGTAAGCAGTAAAATAAAGTCTTGTCTCAACTGATAATGAAAATTGGTGAGACTGTTAAGAGAAAACCACTGAGACAGTTAAGTGCAAAAACCACTAAGACAGCTGAGACAGCTAAGAAGTATGTCTCCACATAACCGCTGAGATAAAGCAGCTGGAATTTCTCTAAGTCTAGAAGCATTGAGTGAAGCAAGTTCACTCAACGCTTCTAATGAAGAAGGTAGCGCTGAGAAGATTAAAGTTTGTCGAGCTCTGCCCACAGATTGACGAACGCAGATAAAGCTAGAAAATTTGTCTAAGGCAAAAACGCTGAGACCGCTGAGAAGAAAGTATTGAGACTGCTGAGACAGTCTCAGCTGAGAAGAAGAAAGCGTTGAGACCGCTAAGACAATCTCAGCTGAGAAGAAGAAAAGCATTGAGACCGCTAAGAAGAAACCGCTGAGATAGGATTTGGTCTCAACACAACCGCTGAGACAAGTGTGTGTCTCAGCTGAGCATAAGAAAGCGCTGAGATGGGTAAGCAAAAAAATGGTTAAGGAAAAAAGCGTTGAGTGGAGGTTGCTGACTCAACGCTGTCAATGCCTAGTGGAGACAGAAAATCTGTCTAAGTGTTTTGGCGTTGATTGATGCTCACACACTCAACGTCAAACAACAGATAATTGATAAAGCAAGTTGGTGTTGAGTGAAGCTGATTCACTCAATGCCTAGAAATAGTTTTATACTCTAAGTAGTTTGAAGTTGAGTGAAGCATACTCACTCAACGCCATGGGACAGTAAATCTGTCTAAGTGTTTTGGCGTTGAGTGATGCCTACTCACTCAAAGCGGATGCTAATATTGTTTGATTTTTGGCTAAGTCCAGAGTTGATGATGTCAGCAAGTCAACAAGTCAACATATTTCAAATTATTGGCAGGATGGCTACAGTACGCAACAGATGGTGCCGCAGACCTACTGTACGATAGTTGGAGTTAAAGTAAAGTTGCTGCTGGACGTTAATTATGTGGGGCCCACTGCTCAAGAGCTGTTCTGTCAACAATCAATAAAAGAAAAGAGGTGTATAGAGAAAAAACAATTTTGAGGAAAAAAAGAAATCATGTTAGTTCTTCTTCTCCACCATTATTGTGGAGCTGAAGAACACGTGAAAGAGAACAGTTGTCTACCTAAATCACCTAGAGGGGGGTGAATAGGTGGTTTGTGGGTCTTTTTGCGGAATAAAAAATAATTAGAGCACGACACAGAACTATTCTACCAACATCACAGACGACACAAGATTTATAGTGGTTACCCAACCTTGGGTACATCCACTTTCCCTCACCGATCTAGCAATCAACTAGACTCGGCTACTCCACTATCTCGGATCAAAAATCGATCCTACCCTCGGAACAAAGTTCCTACAAACTCGATCCAAACAAAAGGATCTACACCTCGGAAGATAACCCTTCCTACAAACTCGGAGTGAAGAACTCCTACACTCAGAGAAGATTTCTCCTACAAAAATAATAAAGTGTTTGCAAGAATACAAACAGTAAATTACTCAGATCTGAAAGAAACGGCCAGGATCTTCTTCTTTTCAACTTTGTAGCACTTTCAGAAATCGGTGAAGAAGTTCTCGGCCTCGATCTGGATCTACTCGCTTTTACAGAAATCGAGAGAGAATATGATCAGTGAAGTCGATCTCGATCTGTAACTTTTCTTCAGAATAATCCTCTGAATGTAGAAGCTTTGGCCGAAGAAGAAGGCGACGGCGGCGGCTTCCGTTTTGCGACAGTCAGAGAGGAGGCGGCTGAAGAATATTTCTCGAAAAAGAAATTACAAGAAAGCTTTGAGAATGCTTAGGGTTTGTCATTTTCTGATAAGACCTTATATAGGAGAGACTAACGGTCATAATCGGTCATAATGATGTACACGTGGACCAATCATGTCGCGTGATTTGAAAAATCTCGTCAGAAAAAGGACTTAGAAAAATTTCGGAAAGATTTAGCCAACTACACGAGTAAGTCAATAACTACTCGAGTAGTTGAATAACTACTCGAGTATATGATGGGGAACATACTCGGGTATGTATATAAAGACTACTCGAGTATATAGAGATCAACTACTCGAGTAGGCAGACAGAACTACTCGAGTATGTGTAGAGACCTACTCGAGTAGATAAAGGATCTACTCGAGTACTGGAGAAGTTACACGAGTATATTACATAAACTACTCGAGTACAAGAAGTACTACTCGAGTGGAATACTTAGAGAAATTCTGAAGAGGTCTGCTGGCAACTACTCGAGTAGTTGAACTAGACTACTCAAGAGGAAGTAATCTACTCGAGTAGGTGAAAGTTCTACTCGAGTAAAAGACTTAGAAAACAATTCTGGAGTAGGGAAATATCATGGTACACGAGTGACACATGATCTACTTGAGTAGGTAAAATGAACTACTCGAGTATGTTTCTATCTACTCGAGTGTGTGAGTATACTTACTCGAGTATATGAGTATACTTACTCGAGTATATGACTTAGAGAAGTTTAGATGAGGAAACCCTTTAGTACTCGGGTATAAAGAGTAATCTACTCGAGTATATAAGCATGCTACTCGAGTATATGACTTGGTCTACTCGAGTAGGTGACTTAGCTACTCGAGTATATGACTATGCCTACTCGAGTACAAGGTTCTTTTACTCGAGTAAATTATACCCAGACTACTCGAGTAGGTGAATGCTCTACTCGAGTAAAACACTTAGAAAATTTTCTGATGTTAGAAAAGCTGATTCTTCTAGGGTAGCCAACTTCCAATACCTTTCCCATAGTCCAATAGCTTGAATATGAAGTGTATCCCAATAGAGAGACCACACATGAGTCAACACCTTGGAATATGCAATGAGGGATTACATTGCACAGTTCCTGTGTTTGGTGACCCACTGTGAGCTGACATTGGTCTACACTTCCCAGTGAAATTCCTGCAAACATATAGCTCAAACCAAGCATCAAATACAACTTAATTCATCTTAGTTACAGGGTGACTTCATCAAATCTGGGTTCATGTGGATGAAATATCCAACAATCTCCCCCTATTTGTTGAAGTCAGAACCCTTTACACTAAGGTGAATTATGGACATAAAAGAAACTAAGAAAGAAAATATGAGCAGGAAGGCAAAGGATAAAGAAAAAGATAATTAGACAGTAATGAAGAATTGTATATATATGAGTTTCCAAAAGCATCAAGTCTACAATTTGTCATTTCAATTTCTCATCATCTTTTAGGTTTAGGCTTGGGATTGCTGCTTATCCATATTCTCTTGTTGTCTCCTTAGGTAGCTAAATGGCTTAGGGAAATATTTAGGAGGCCTTGGAGGAGCAGCAGGGTTATTTCTCCCAAACTCTCTGTCATGGATCCTCCTTTTTAGCATGGATTTCTCATATAACTCCCATTCCTGGGAACTGTAGTGAAGGCTTCTGTTCTCACTGTGATCCATAACTAGCCTGAGGGTGTCCAAAATGAGAGACTTTGAGGTTGGAGACCAGGCTTCAGCATGTTCAGGGGCTTTGGAAGGAGCAGTCCTGCTAGCAGAGGGGCCTTCACCATATTTCATTTTCTTCTTGATTTTGATCTCTGGAGGAGCTTGAAGGAATATGTCAGCAGGATCTTCTTACCAGCCTGGAACATAAGTATCTGGAGGAGCAACTGAGTCTCCAGGCCTGGGAGAGAAGGTGGGTTGCAGAGGAACAGCAGGAGCAGTGACATCTGTGGCCAGAGGGTTGAGATGATGGGGAATGATGTTTGGGTCAACTGCAAGATCTGGCAAGATCTGATTGTACATCCATACAGCAGTGTCATAGGTGTGAAATTTGACACTCTGTAGCTGGGCAAGCATATCATCATGAATGGTCTTCACATGAGCTTGTCATTCATCTGTCTTCTGAGCTGTAGATTTCTCTACCTGTTCTTTGATTTCTTTTATCAAACCCTCCCCCTTTCTGATTTCAACAGATACTTTCTCTATGGTGTCATCTTTGAAAATGCCAACTTCTTCACATATCTTCATCTTGTTGGCTTCAGTCCTCTTGTCTAGTTCTATCTGATTGTTTGCCAAGGTGATACCTTGTTCCATAACATTGCCCACACTAGTGATAGTATGGTCAAGAGCTTTGCCACCAAGTTGGAACAGGTACTTTAGCTTGTCAGTGTTATGCTGAATTTTAGCAAAACCTCTGCTCATCTCAGTCTCAAGAGCAGTGACCTTGTCAGTGACCACCTTTAGAGAGGTGTCAAAATGATGTCTTTGTTCTTGAAGAAGAATGACAATACTTTGCAGCAGATCTGAGGAGGAGGAAACTATAGCAGCAGCTGAGGGAGCAGCAGTAGGGATAGGAGGAGTTACCCAAGGAGCTAGTTCTTCAATTATCACTGAGCTGAGAGCTCTGGTGGTAGGAATGACAGCATCCAGTTCTTCTGTATCAAGGGGGATGGAGAAATCAAGGTTTCTGAGAGGAGCCTCATCTGGTTTAGGAGAAGGCTCATTAGAAATAAAAATGGTGTCTGGCTTATCTACTGGAGAAGTTGGAGAAGGTGTTGGAGTTCTGGCTGGAGAATGGGCAGGAGACTGTGCTGGAGACAAGTCCTTGTGATGTTCAGTGGTTGGAGCTGGAGGAGATAGAGGAGGAGGGGGAAGCACATCTTCAGAAAGCTCTGCAATCATGGCATCTATAGCAGCAGCTGTGGACAGAAGAGTGTCTTGAGGTACTTGATCTGAGGAAGTGGCTGGACTCTTTAGAGTATGAGGTAGGGATGGAATCTCTGGCTGAGGAGAGGGCTGCCTGACTGGGCTAGAGGGAGCAGGCTCCCCCTCACTTGGTGCACCAGAGGAGCTGGCCACATGATGAGGAGAGGGAGATGGAGTCCTGTCCTCTACAGCTGGAACGTCTGGAATGTCTGAAACCTTTGCAGCCTGGGCAGAATTCTTGAGCTTGAGATCCCATCTCTGAATTGAGGAGATAGAGACCTTCTTCATATGGTGAAGTGGAGTACCTTTGGAGAGATTCAAGACTTCAGGATTTGTTTCATGAAGGAGCAGAGATATAATTCTTGCGTAGTTGGGGGATTTCATGCTGTCCTTGATTTTGTCCAAAATCAGCATACCAAATTGGTATTTCTAGCGGCAGACAATGGCTTGCATTATATCAAAGAAGTATGAGGGAATGTCTCAGATGGAGTGAGTCTTGCACATTATAATTTTTCCAATAACATCAACCAAGAATTTGTCTTCTGCATTCATATCTGACCTTTTGAAGTATTGAGCATCAGTGGAAAAACCACAGAAAAGGGCTGTCCTGTCGGAATCCTCAGCAACTAGGTGATCTTCTTCATCAACAATCGGTAAATGGAGTTGTTGAGAGACAGAGGTCTTGGTGAACTTTAGTTTCAAACCCTTTACTGTAGATTTTAGGACTTTGCCATTTCGTCGAACCTTGAGATTTGAGAAGAATTCTGCAACTTCGGGGAAGAGAACGCGACAGGGTTCTTGGAGGATGAAGGAGAGGCCGACGGTGTCGAGGAGGATGAGGAGGTTGCGGAAATCATCGGAGAGCTCTACGATACCCTCGGTGACTAGTTTGGAGCCGACGCCAATCTTGTGAGAAGTCGCCATGGAAGCGAATGCCTGGAGGAAATTAGAGAGAGCTCTGCAACTGCGGCGGAGGAGAGAAGTCGAATCGGCAGGGCAGTCAAAGAGACAGAGGGTACTCGAGAGATAGAAATGATGTCGAGTAGGTTTGATGTTTCGGAATTTCGTATATATATAACTCTTGAATTGCCGCTAATTAATTTAAAGGAGGCGACATATGGCCTTGGGTGGCGAATAGAGCAATTTTCAAATTCTGGGAAAATTGGACACGAGAGAGAGATAGACTACTCGAGTAGGTAAAGGAGCTACTCGAGTAGGCCGTCAGGAGGTACTCGAGTAGGTCTGCAGAGACAACTCGAGTGGCTAGATGACTTACTCGAGTAGGTTGACAGGAGTTACTCGAGTAGGAGGCGAAAACTTACTCGAGTAGATAGGGACTTACTCGAGTAGGTAAGTGACTTACTCGAGTAGGTCTTTAGATACTCGAGTAGGCACATCCGCATACTCGAGTAGGTCAGTACACATACTAGAGTAGGTTCATTCTTATACTCGAGTAGGTAGAGAAGAGTACTCGAGTATGTCTTATGCTTCTCGAGTTGAATTTTGAAAAAGTTGAGGCAGAGTTGATTTTGACTAACCCCTTTGCAATTTCTTGCTTCTTAGCCATCCAGCCTTCTTTAGTCCTCTTTGTTGAGCATCCCAAGCTCTGTATTGAAGAACGAGAACTTGGTCTCGTCCAGCGGCTTTGTGAAGATATCTGCAACTTGCCTATCTATAGGCACATATTGGAGATCTATGTCTCCATGCTCCACATGTTCCCGGATGAAGTGATACCTTAGCTCAATATGCTTTGTCCGGCTGTGGGAGACTGAATTGTTGGCTATTGCAATTGCACTGGAGGAGTCACAGTACAAGGGAATATCCTTGAACTGCAGGTTGTAGTCCTCGAACTGATTCTTTATCCATATCAACTGTGCGCAACAGCTGCCTGCAGAGATATACTCTGACTCGACCGTTGAGATTACGACACAGTTCTGCTTCTTGCTACTCCAGGAGATTAGCCTTCTTCCGAAGAATTGGCAAGTCCCTGAGGTGCTTTTCCGGTCGTCTTTGCTACCTGCAAAATCTGCATCTGAAAATCCAATTAGTTCGCTGTCATTACTTCTTGGGTACCATAAGCCAAGATTTGGTGTGCCTTTAAGGTATCTCAGGATCCGCTTTGCAGCAGCGTAATGCGATTCCTTAGAGTTCACCTGAAATCTAGCACAGACACATGTTGAGAACATTATGTCAGGCCTACTGGCAGTAAGGTAGAGCAAGGATCCAATTATGCTTCTGTACTTGATTTCATCAAAAGGTTTCCCTTTTTCATCCTTATCCAGAGACATAGTTGAGCCCATTGGAGTCCTCATAGATGTTGCGTTCTGCATTCCGAATTTCTTAATTAGCTCTTTGGTGAATTTGGTCTGTGAGATGAAAATTCCATCTTCAGATTGTTTCACTTGAAGCCCTAAGAAATACTTCAGCTCGCCCATACTGCTCATTTCAAACTTCCCTTGCATAAGTTTTGAGAACTTTTTGCAGAGGTTGTTATCTGTAGAGCCAAAGATAATGTCGTCGACATAGATTTGCACTAGCAAAATCTTGCCTTTTATTTCCCTAAGAAATAATGTCTTGTCTATATTTCCCCTTGTGAACTTGTTCTCAAGTAGAAAGGTAGACAACGTTTCATACCAAGCTCTAGGAGCTTGTTTCAGACCATATAGGGCCTTGTGTAGAAAATAGACATGACCGGGAAAGTTAGGATCAACGAAACCTGGAGGTTGTTCCACATACACTTCCTCCTTTAAGTTACCATTCAGGAAGGCCGACTTCACGTCCATCTGATAGACGGTGAAGCCTTTGAAGGCAGCATATGCTAGGAACAACCTTATTGCCTCCAGCCTCGCCACTGGAGCATATGTCTGGTCGAAGTCGATTCCTTCTTCTTGACGATAGCCTTTAGCGACGAGTCTGGCCTTATTCTTTATGATAGTTCCGTTGTTCCTGTAGACCCATTTTGTTCCAATGATGTTCTTTCCTTTGGGTCTTGGAACCAACATCCACACATTGCAGCGCTTGAACTGATTTAGCTCTTCTTCCATTGCCATTATCCATGATGCGTCTGAGTTTGCTTCCTCAAATTTCTTTGGTTCAACCTGTGAGAGAAAACTCAAATGAAGATTCTCATTAGTTGTACCTCTCCGAGTTCTGACACCATCCCGGGGATTTCCTATGATCTGGTCCATGGGGTGATCCTTCAGATGTCTGAGCTCTAGAGTTCTTGCATCTGGATTATCTTTAAGCATCGGAGTGATTTCTTCATCCTGGATGACTTCTTCATTTTGATCATCAGCCTCTCCAATAGGAGTGGGAGTGGTGATCTTAATGAACTTCTCGCTTTTTTTCTTCGGAAGGATCAAGCAAGCTAGTTTCTTTCAGCTTTTCACCTGCAACTTCAGTGAGCACACTAGACGGATTGCTTTGCAGCAAGCTCGTCTCATCAAATACAACATGTATCGATTCTTCCACCACCAGGGTTTTTCTATTGAAAATCATGTATGCCTTACTATGGCTACTATATCCTACAAAAATACCTTCAAAGCTCTTTTCGCTGAACTTGGTGGCATGATACTTGCCATTGTTAAGTACGAAGCATTTGCAGCCAAAGATTCTAAAGTAAGAGACTGTTGGTTTTCTACCTTTCAGAAGTTCGTAATGTGTCTTATTGTGGTCTTTGTTTATGAGTGCTCGATTTTGCACGTGACATGCAGTGTTGACGGCCTCAGCCCAGAAGTACTCCGGTAGTGAAGCATCACTCAACATGGTCCTGCAGGCCTCTATGAGTGTTCTGTTCCTTCTCTCAGCCACTCCATTTTGTTGTGGAGTACGAGGAGAGGAAAACTCATGAAAGATACCTAAGCTTTCACAGAATTCTGTCATGGCCCCAGATTTGAACTCTGTTCCGTTGTCACTTTTGATTTTGACTATGGAGCAGTTGTATTCATTCTGGACTTGCCTGACAAAATTTGTAAAGATATCGAAGGTATCTGACTTGTGTTTCAGAAAGAACACCCACGCAAAGCGCGAGTAGTCATCAACAATTACCAATGTATATTCCTTGCCTCCCAAACTTCTAATCTGAAGTGGACCAAACAAGTCCATGTGCAATAGATGGAGACATCTGTTAGAGTCTTTGCCAACAGTGCTTTTAAAGGTAGCCCTTGTTTGCTTGCCTTTTACGCATGCATGACAAGGTCTGTCTTTGACGCATTTGACATTTGGGGCATCACGTACCAAGTTCATTGAAAATAGTTTATTAATTGTTTTGAAATTAATATGTGCTAGTCTCTTGTGCCATTGGTCACCAAGAGACGCACTATCTTTTGCCAAAAGATACACTGGTGTAGAGGAATCTATACAAATGAAATTTAAACATAAAATATTCCTGCTTTGAGTGCCGGATAGAATCGTTTCCATATTGTCAACGCATTTTATCAAGCACTTATCAGCATGGAACTCAACTATGTATCCTTTGTCGCAGAGTTGGCTTATGCTAATGAGATTGTGTTCCAATCCTTCAACATAGGCCACATCCGAGAAGGATACATTGCCGTTAGTAATCATACCATAGCCTCTAGTAATTCCACGGTCTGAATCTCCAAAGATGACCTTTGGTCCGTTCACGACAGGAGTAAAGTTCTGAATGAGGCTTCTCGTCCCGGTCATATGCCGAGAGCATCCGCTGTCCAAGTACCAGATAGGCATTTTGTTGGCCTTTGGACATCCCTACAATCACAATCAATTCACCTTAGGAACCCAAACACGTTTGGGTCCTTGGTCTCGGGTTAGAGTGCTCCCCCTACGAGTGTTGGCATTATGAGCGGTCTTTCTCATATTGCTGACATGAGGGGTTACAGCATTTCTGGAATTGAACCAGCAATCTATGGCGAAGTGACCAACCTTGCCACAGCACCAACAGTCAAATCTGTTGTACCTTTGCCTCAAGATCTCCTGCTTGACCTTTTGGAACTTTGGTCTAGCAGGGGTTGCTTTCTTGGAGGAAGATGCCTCATGATGATGACAATCACATGGCTTCTTCTCCTTTATGGTCTTCTCTACAACAGGCTTTGTCTTTGGTGCCTTCTTGAAGTTATGCCCATGATTGAAAGGGCCATAGCTCTGAAGAACAACTTCTTCATAAGGTGCCTTAAAGGCACTTTCGCCAAAGTTTTGGGGTAGAGCCCATCCTTGATAGCGGGACTTTGGCTCTACATAAGTAGGCCTAGCAAAGTGCCCGTATGATGAGTCAAAATCAAACTCATTTGTTGGAAAGATGACCTTTCTGAATGTGGTTTGATTTTGAGGGGCTTTTCCCTTTTCTTCGGCTGAGGCCTTTTTGGCGGCCTTATTTTTTCGTTGATTCTTGTTTTTCCTAGAGGATTTAGTAGGAGCTTCTTCATGGCCTAGTCCAGCTCCCTTGGCCTTTGCTGAGAATTCAGCAACGAATGGAAGAACTGTTTTGGGCTTCGAGAAACTCTCAACAAGTTTCCTTTCAGCCGCAAGTTCGGCTTCCAATCCTTTGATGATCTTCTCCTTCAGGTCAAGGTGCTCAAGAGCCTTGTTGTATTCTTCAATAGCATTATTGAAGTTTTCTTCGAGTGAGTCAGTCTCTGTGACTTTCTCTCTCAAGTTGCTCTCTTCGGCTTTTAGAGATTTGATCTCTTTAGCCTGAGTCTTCACGACTCGACGACATTTGTCATAAGCCATGATTAAATCCTTGTACTGGGCCATTAGTTCTGACTCATCGTCAGAAGAGCTACCCTCGCAATCATGTTCAGAGACTTCAGAATCTGAAAGAGGGGTATGAGAGTTTACCTTCCCACTGAACTGGGGCTCTTGTTCATCATCTGTTTGAGCCATTAGCCCAAAGTAAGCTTCTTCTTCTTCGCTTGACTCAGATGAGTCGGAGTCGCTAAGAGTCTTGCTCTTTTTGGCTATGAGGCTCTTCTCCTTCCTCTTCTTGTTGTATGAGGATTTCTTTTCTTCTCTTCTACCACCCTTGATGAATTGTAAATATGCGTATTTTTATGCACATTAATTTAGTCATTTTCATTTATTTTCGTCGTTTTTACTTATTTTTGTTCAATAAAATGCTCTTATTCTTGTAAATTTTCTCCTAACTTGTTTTATTTTATTTTGCAGAAAAATTCCTAAATCTGTCAAAATTGGGCAGTACACGCCCGTGACACTTTGGTCACGCCCGTGACCGGGCCGTGACATTGCATTTCCTGTGAAATTACAAAATTTCTGAAGTTAAAGCTTGACACGCCTGGCGACACGCCCGTGTCACCCGACACGGGGCGTGACCCAAGCCCGTGTCCTCTCCTCTCGACGAATTCCGCTCAACGATCGTCGAGTGTCGACACCAACAGTCACGCCCAATGTCACGCCCGTGACCGAGGGCGTGACCCAATTTCAGCTCAACGATTTCGACTCGACACTTTTCGCTCGACATTCGTCGAGTGTCGACCCCAACTGTCACGCCCATAGTCACGCCCGTGACATGGGGCGTGACATTTCCAGCTGGCCCGATAAGATGCTGCCGAGGACATTTGACGCAACCCTCGCCCGGTTCTACCTCCCTGACATGCCCAGAGTCACGCCCGTGACCTGGGGCGTGACTGCTGCGAAATCAGCCCGAAGTCAACTTTGCTGTCCAATCGCCGGCCGCCTTCATGAATAGTACTGTCACGCCCCCCCTACACGCCCGTGACCGAGGGCGTGTACTTAGAAATTTTTTCCTATAAATAGCCCAGTTCTGTAAGGTCCAAGGGTTCAGATTTTTGGGCCAAGTTAGTGTCTTTTTGTGGGCTTAATCCGTGGATACTAGTGCTATGTAAGGAGATTTCTCCCTTCTTATTTCATGTTTTGTTTTGCTTTATCTTTTAGCTTTGTAATAGCTTGAAAATTTTAATAAAAATGTTAGATTTTCTCTCTCTATTTAGCATGAAAAATTCATTTGGATGGCTCACCTCTTTCCCTTTTTATCCTTGGTTTCATCCTTGTTCTTCATTTAGTTCTTCATTTATGAAAGGTGTGTGTGTGTGTGTATGAGTGTAATGTATTTACTTTCCATGTCCTTTTTCCCTTAACTTGTCTTCATGCTTAGGATTTTGATTTCATCCTTATGATTTTATAAAAGAGATTTTAAAAAGTGAATTTGTTCTTTTTTACTTAGTTTTCTTTTAGGATTGTAAAACCTCTTTTGTTCTTTTCATCTTCTTTTTGACTTTTTTATCACTTTCATAACATCATAAGAATGAAAATGTTGGTATTTTAATTTTCCAAAAACTTTGGTTTTTAATTCGTTTTGAAAAACTTTTGTCTTCTAAAAATTGAAATTTCCTCTTTTTATTTGTTTTTGGCAAAACCTAAGCATGAAAAAGTTAAAGTTTTAATTTTTTTTGGGTAACTTTGATTTTTCTTTGTTATTTGTGTGTGTGAGTGTATGAGCCTAAATTTCCTTTTGTTCTTCTTAATCTTCATGAAGTGTGTGTGAGTGTAGGTGTATTAACTTTTATGCTTTGATTTAAATTGTGTAGAGTGTGTGAGTGTAGGTGTTAACTTTTAATGCTTTCTTTTTAATTGCTTTCTTTTAATGCTTTATTCAAATTATGTAGAGTGTGTGAGTGTAGGTGTATAATTTTATTGCTTTCTTGAATTTCTTATGGAGTGTGTGTGTCTGTGTGTATTTATTTCCGCCTACTCGTTAAGAGTTAAATGGCGCATCGTTTTCATTTTCAGTCCTACTCGTTCGAGTAGGACTTGTAATTTTTCTTTCCTTATTTTTCCGCCTACTCACTTGAGTTTAAATGGCCGGACTTTATTTCCCGCCTACTCGTTTGAGTAGGATTTGTAATTTTTCTTTCTTTATTTTTTTCTGCCTACTCACTTGAGTTAAACGGCCGGACTTTTTAGCCATGTAATCGCATTTATTTTCTCCTACTCATTTGAGTATGACTCGCTTTCATTTCAGTCCTACTCGTTTGAGTAGGACTTGCAATTTTCAGCCTTTATTTACCGCCCCCACTCGTTTGAGTGGGACTCGCAAATTTGAATTATGCAAATTTCTTTTTTATGTGTAACTTAGTTCCTTTCTAATTTATAATTTGGAGTGTGCGTGAGTTCTTATTGTTAGCTAATTTTCCAGTTTTCTAAATGTTTGTTATTTTTCTTATGTCCCTTTCTTATAATCGTTTAGTGTATAATTTCGAACTCGCGCCTCACTAAATTATAAGCCGTCCCCATACCGATGTGTGGCTAATCGCTATTAGCCTCGGCATCGAAGGGCATTGGGACATTTAAAATGATTTATAATAATTAAAGCTCTTTATTTTCATTTTAATTTAAGCACTTAGGGTTTACCCCGGGTTTACGACGCGTAGGACCACATATCGATGTGTGGGCCCTATTTCCGTAGTCCATATGCTAGCTAGCCGAGAGGCCGTGCATATGGACCGATCACCCCTGGGTAAATAGAGTTGTGTGCATACCCTCGAGAGAGGACAAGCGTAATTCTACCGGATTGGGTTCCCCACCAATAGCGGGGTTCTTAGCGTAAAGTGGGCGTTAAGAGGAATCCTTCGTCGGACTAACGTTCGGTCGAATAGTCTTAACGTTTAGGTGAGCGATATCCCTATAGCTAGGTGAGCTCACATTAGTGGAACCTCCACGGCCAAGTTGCCTTATTATTAATTTGAAAACTAAGTCTTTTTATTATTAAAAATTGTTTTAGTCTTAATCCGATTCGATGCCGAGCGTTAACCCTTCATCGAATATTTTCTAAATTGTTTTTTCGCTCCTTTGCTTTTCCGTCTTTTATTAAATAAAAAATCCATCTTTCTTTCAGTAAAATAATAGTCCTCCCGGAGGAGTAAGAATAGTCAACGCGACCCCGAGAACAATACGACCTCGGTATTCCCCCGAATATCGAGTACTACTTGCGATAGGTGCACTTGCCTACCCGAGCAAGCCCGCGGCGATCGACTCACCGAACCAACCACAGTAAGAGTCTGTTCGCGGGCCCATCAAGTTTTTGGCGACGTTGCCGGGGAAATCTCTTTTCGAGTTGCTATTTCGAATTCCGGAGTCTATTAATTTTACTTATTTTCTACAAAAAAGAAAAACTAAAAACTTTATTTTAAAAAAACAAAAAAAAGGTTTATTTTTGTTTTATTTTTGTTTGGGTGTATGACCCGAGGACAACCCTCAGAGTCTGAAGATTTAGACTTCGAACCTGAGATCGAACGCTCTCTTGCGCGTATCCGATCTCATCGCCGAAATCCTTCTTTAGATCCCGAGGAATCTATCGGAGAACCCACTGTTGTACTTATGGCCGCCCCTAACCTTCCCCCGGCGGCCGAGCATACTATGTCTTATTACGCCCGGCCTAACCTGGATGATTCTGGGTCGAGTATTGTTCGCCCTGCGGTGGCCAATAATAATTTTGAAATAAAGTCAAGTGTCATTCAAATGGTCCAAAACGCCGTGCAGTTCGATGGACTGCCGGATGAGGACCCGAATGTCCACTTGTCCAATTTCTTGGAGATATGCGACACCTTCAAGATCTATGGCGTCACTGATGACGCCATTCGTTTGCGCTTATTTCCTTTTTCCCTTAAGTCCAAAGCCAAGGCGTGGTTGAATGCCCTCCCGCGAGGATGTATCACCACGTGGGCTGAGTTGACGGAACGGTTCCTAACGAAGTACTTTCCGCCCGCCAAAACTGCAAAGTTGCGGGCGGACATTTCTTCGTTTGTGCAGAACGATCCTGAGTCTCTATACGAGACTTGGGAACGGTTTAAGGAATTCCTCCGCCGTTGCCCGCACCACGCGCTGCCAACGTGGTTGCAAGTTCAAATTTTTTATAATGGGCTGAATTTTCAGACGCGTCAAATGATTGACGCGGCTGCCGGGGGTACGCTTAACAACAAAACCCCCGAGGCCGCCCAGGCTTTATTCGAAGAGATGGCTATGAACGCCTATCAATGGAACGTCCCGCGGGGACGGCCAAAGCCGGCGGCTGGTCTTTTTGAAGTGGATGCCACTGCTCTCTTGACCCTTCAAGTTGAAAGGTTAACAAAGCAGGTGGCGGAGATGTCTGCTGCCTCCTCCACTCCGCCTTGTTTTATTCCACCTAATGTCTGCGTAGCTGAAGAGTTCGTGGACTTCATGGGAAATTCGGGTCGTCCTCCCTTCAACCCCAACAACAACCCTTATAGTAATAACTATAATCCGGGTTGGAGGAATCACCCCAACTTCTCGTGGAGCAACCCGAATAATGCTCAGCGTCCCCCTATTTCTTATGCGCCCGGATTTCTTCCTCCCCCTCCTCTTCTGAAACCCTCCCCATGGAGGAAAATTTTTCGAAGTATATTGCGTCCAACGAGTCAAATATCCGGAACATCACCATATCGCTAAAAACACTCGAACAACAGGTTGGACAGCTGGCGAGGATGATGTCCGAGTGCGCGCTCGGGGCACTGCCGGGAAACACGGAGCCCAATCCGCGGGAAAACGCCAACGCTATAACCCTCCGTAGCGGAAAGGAGGTGGTCGATCCAAAACGGACCGACCCTCAGGTACATATTTCACCTCCGACCCCTCTTCCCCTTTCTTCGCTTACGCCGCCTTTACCTATTATAAAAGAAAAAAATATTTTAAACCAGGCTCTTCCGTATCCGCATAAATTAGATAACGAGCGTAAGGACGCGCAATATGAAAAATTTATTTTATTATTAAAACAAATTCACATTAATGTTCCTTTTTGCGAGGCTATCTCGCAAATGCCCAAATATGCGAAATTTTTAAAAGAACTACTTTCTAATAAACGCAAATTAGAGGATATTTCGCATGTATCTCTCAACGCTGTCTGCTCGGCGGCCCTTACTAATAAATTGCCCGCAAAACAAAACGACCCGGGACGGTTTTCCATCCCGTGCCTTTTTGGCGATATATTAGTAAAGTACGCCTTAGCTGATTTAGGGGCTAGCATTAATCTGATGCCGTTCTCGCTCTTTTCGCGTTTAGGTTTGGGTACTCCTAGTCCTACGAATATGCGCATCCAATTAGCGGATCGCTCGGTTAAGTTCCCTATCGGGGTAGTGGAGGACGTCCTTGTCCGAGTCGACAGGTTTACCTTCCCGGTAGACTTCGTCATCTTAGATATCGAGGAGGACGCCGAGGTACCAATAATACTCGGTCGCCCTTTTCTCGCCACCTCCCGCGCACTAATAGATGTTAGTAATGGTAGCCTTCTCCTCCGAGGAGGCGATGACCAAGTTACTTTCTCTATTAATCCCTCGATGGACAATTTGTCATCGAGCGACGATTTCTGCTATTCTTTAGATACCTTTTTCGGAGATCGTTCTTCTCCCATTTTTGAGTCCGTATTTTTAAACGACGATATTTATGCGCTCGAAAATTTCAACTGCGATGAGGATACGTCTATAGACTTGCCTTTCGAACCAATTGGTAAGAAAGACATAGGCATTAAAACCTCCCTAGAAGAACCGCCCATCCTAGACCTCAAACCCTTACCCGCCTCGCTCAAGTACGCTTTTTTGGGAAAAGGTGATACGCTCCCCGTTATCATTTCTTCGGCCTTGAGTGATTCGGAGAATTCCGATTTATTGGAAGTTTTATTTAAACATCGCCACGCAATTGCGTGGCAAATCTCTGACCTAAAGGGGATTAGCCACTCCTTTTGCACCCATAAGATTTTCCTTAGCGATAATTGCCGCAAAACGATTCAGCCGCAGCGTCGTCTTAACCCAAACATGAAAGACGTCGTTAAAGCCGAAATCATTAAGTTATTAGATGCGGGGATTATCTACCCTATTTCGGACAGTGCATGGGTTAGTCTCGTGCATGTCGTGCCCAAGAAAGGCGGTCTTACCGTAGTGGTGAATGAGCATAACGAGCTTGTCCCAACTCGTACTGTTACGGGTTGGCGAGTGTGCATCGACTATAGGAAACTTAATGACGCCACCCGCAAGGACCATTTCCCTCTGCCATTTCTAGACCAGATTTTAGAGCGTTTATCCGGTCATCCGTATTATTGTTTTCTTGATGGTTTATCGGGGTTTTTCCAAATCCCCATTTCCCCCGATGATCAAGAGAAAACAACTTTTACTTGCCCGTTCGGTACCTTCGCATATCAAAGAATGCCATTTGGACTCTGCAATGCGCCAGCTACATTCCAAAGATGTATGCTAGCGATCTTTGGCGAGCTAGTAGAAGACATTATGGAAGTCTTTATGGATGACTTCTCTGTTTTCGGACGCTCTTTACCCGATTGCCTTCATAATTTAGATCGTGTCCTTCAACGGTGCGAGGACACAAGCCTTGTTTTAAATTGGGAAAAATGCAACTTTATGGTTCGAGGAGGTTTGGTCCTCGGCCATATGATTTCGTCTAAGGGGATAGAGGTGGATAAGGCCAAGATAGAAATTATAGAAAAACTTCCGCATCCAACAAACGTAAAATCTATTAGGAGTTTCTTAGGCCATGCGGGCTTTTACCGACGCTTTATTCAAGATTTTTCAAAAATAACAAAGCCGCTAACTCACCTTTTGGAAAAGGAATCACGTTTCATCTTTAGTAGCGAATGCAAGTCCGCCTTTAATTTGATAAAACAAAAACTTATCTCTTCACCAATTTTAGTGGCCCCTAATTGGTCCCTTCCGTTCGAAATAATGTGCGACGCTAGTGATATTGCCTTAGGTGCCGTTCTTGGCCAACGCGTAGAAAAACATTTTCATCCTATTTATTACGCTAGCAAGACGCTCACTTCCGCACAAATAAATTACACGACAACGGAAAAGGAACTCTTAGCCGTCGTTTTCGCTTTCGATAAGTTTCGCTCGTATATAACGCTATCTAAAGTAATCGTTTTTACCGATCACTCCGCGCTTAAGTATTTATTAGCTAAAAATGATGCGAAGCCCCGCCTTCTTCGATGGATTCTCCTCCTACAAGAGTTTGATTTGGAGATCCGAGATAAGCGTGGAGCGGAAAATCTAGCGGCGGACCACCTCTCCCGTTTAGAAAATCCGGGTGCGGAAGCGCTCGTCGAATCTGAAATAAATGACAGATTCCCCGAGGAACGCCTTCTTGCCATTAATAAATCTTCGTCATCTTCGCCTTGGTTCGCAGATTTTGCAAATTTCTTAGTAGCGCGGGTCCTTCCAAAAGAGTTTTCCAGTCATCAAAAGAAGAAATTCTCTTCTGACTTGAAAAATTTCTTTTGGGAGGACCCATTTCTTTTTCGTATCTGCGCGGACCAAGCGGTCCGAAGATGCGTTGCGGGTGTGGAGTGCTTGCAAATTCTTAAGCACTGCCACGAGGGTCCAGCCGGTGGGCATTATCAAGCCAACCGGACCGCTCGGAAGGCGCTAGAGGCGGGCTACTTTTGGCCCACTCTCTTCAAAGACGCGCATAATTTTGTGCGCGCATGCGATAGCTGTCAGCGGTCGGGTAACATCTCTCGTCGCGACGAGATGCCCCAAAACATGTTTTTAGAGTGCGAAGTCTTCGATTTGTGGGGCATAGATTTTGTTGGCCCCCTACCTCCGTCTTTCAAAAATATGTATATTTTAGTGGCGGTCGACTACGTATCAAGGTGGGCGGAAGCGCAAGCTCTCCCCACCAACGATGCGCGAGTCGTCGTTACATTTCTTAAAAAATTATTTTCTCGCTTCGGCACGCCTCGCGCAATTGTTAGTGATAGGGGAACGCATTTCTGTAACGCTCTTATGGCTAAGACGTTAGCTAAATACGGAGTCACGCACAAGCTTGCCACCCCCTACCACCCGCAAACAAGTGGCCAAGTCGAGGTAGTAAATCGAGAGATTAAGCGAATTTTAGAAAAAACCGTTTCGCTAAATAGGAAAGATTGGTCCGTTAAACTCGACGATGCGTTGTGGGCGTATCGGACGGCATATAAAACCGCTATCGGATGTACGCCGTTCCGGTTAGTCTACGGCAAAGCGTGCCATTTACCCGTAGAATTAGAACATCGCGCACTTTGGGCTTTAAAACTCTTAAACCTCGACTCCAACTTAGCCGCTCAAAATAGAAAACTGCAACTAAACGAGCTCGATGAATGGCGTGCGAACGCTTACGAGAGCAATAAATTCTATAAGGAGCGCTCTAAGTTCTATCACGATCGAAAAATCAAGTCCCAAAAATTATTTTCTCCGGGCGATCTTGTCCTTCTTTACAATTCACGTCTTAGACTTTTTCCAGGTAAATTAAAATCTAGATGGTCCGGTCCCTTCCTAGTTGAAGAAGTTTTTCCATATGGAACCGTGCTCATCTCCCACCCGGACAAAGACTCTTTTAAAGTAAACGGTCATCGGTTAAAGTCTTACATCGCGGGCGACCCAGTGATCGGTTTTAGCGAAACCATAACTTTCCTCCACATTATAAACCCGCCAAAATAGTCAAGCTACACGACTATAAACAAAGCGCTCCTGGGAGGCACCGCTCGCTTATCTTTTTCGCCCTTTCCTCATTACCTTTGCTGCTTTTTCTAATAAACGCAGGGTTTCTGATCGGCCTCCCCCTACGCATTTCAGGGAAGCTTCTACCCCCTTCCCTTTCTTTTCTTTGTACATATTATCTTTCCTTTCTGTTCCGCATACTTACGCTACAACATTGGGGACAATGTTGGACTTAAGTATGGGGGTATTTTCGTGCTTTACTTTCTGCACTTCAATTTTTCTGCATCTCAAAAAAGAAAAATACAAAAAAAATACATATAACAACAAAACAAAAACAAAAAAATTGAAAAAAACATCTTAAAATGAAACAAAAAAATGTTAAATGAAAAAACAAACAAATTTTAAATGAAAAAAAACAAAACAAAAATTTTAATGAAAAAACAAAAATCCAAAAATTTTTTTTTGTTTTGTTCTCTTTCTTTTTTCCAAAAACTCAAAAAAACAAAACAAAAAATTATTTTGTTTAGTTTCACTTTGTATATATTTTTTGTTTTTTCTCTCTCCCCCTTACTCATTCTTGTACAAACCTTTTTCTTTTTCTCCCTTATTTTTGTACATATTATGAAAATTCTCTTAAAAAATACAAAAAAAAGGGATAATAGTTCACAAAACAAAATTTTCAAAAAAATTGCGAAAGACAAAAATACAAAAAAAAGATAATAAATTAAAAACACAAAAAAAAATGATAACAAAAACTATAAAAATCAAAAAAAAAAATGTTTTGAAATAAATAAATTAAATATTCCATACTTAACTTTTCTGCTATCCAAAAATTCTGTTCTGAGTTTATTTATATGTGAATACTATTAATTCTCTGTTTGCTACCCGTTTGTTAATTATTGATTGAAACATTTAAATAGCCGGGGTTAAGTTTTAAAGAATTCTTTATGCTTTGTTAAAACTAGCGGACTCGTTTTAGGCACTACTTCTAATTTTTCATTAATAGGAGCACGTATATTATGTTAGGAAATAACGACTATAGAATTCAATTATACTTACTTTTAGCTTTCTGAAAAAATTGGAACGTACAAATTACTAAGGTTGCTCTCAAAAATTTTTAGGATTACAATCTAGTTTTCCTTTCTCCCCTTACTTTTCATGACCTACTTGACATGAAAAATTTTATCCTTAAAAGATCTTATGTCAATGGGAACAAGATTTCGTTCCGTAAACATAGGCACCCAATAATTTTAAAAGATTATATAGGGAGTAAGAGGATAAAATTCATTACTCCTACAAATATACATTGGGTTAATTTTTCTTATGAAGTTGAAAAACAAAAATCATATTAGGAAAATAAGATTTCGTTTTCCTAATAATCCAAAAGAAAAAAAAACATGGAGGTTCGAAAAATTACCTCACCTCAAATATCAAAACCCTCTTCATAAACTCACTACCCCCTTAGTCAATTCCACGATTCTAGAATTAATCCAAAAATCTTTTTGAGAGCATAATTAGTAAATTGTATTATTTCCGGTAGCACTCGTATAAGCTAGAGTTCTTATAATTCCAAACTATTTTCATTAATCTAACCATTTCAAATGTTGCCTTTTATTTGATTACATCAAGAAGTCTTTTGGCCAAAACTTTTGCGCTATTTAAATCATCTACATAATTTTAGGACTTAACTCTTACACCCCGTATATTTATTTCGATCTCTCTTATAATTGATTAAGCGATAGCCAAAACTTAGAGTTTTTTTTATTCCTTATAGATTCACCTCAAACTTTTGCTCTGGAATAGCAAAAGCCTAAGTATGGGGGTATTTGATGAATTGTAAATATGCGTATTTTTATGCACATTAATTTAGTCATTTTCATTTATTTTTGTCATTTTTACTTATTTTTGTTCAATAAAATGCTCTTATTCTTGTAAATTTTCTCCTAACTTGTTTTATTTTATTTTGCAGAAAAATTCCTAAATCTGTCAAAATTGGGCAGTACACGCCCGTGACACTTTGGTCACGCCCGTGACCGGGCCGTGACATTGCATTTCCCGTGAAATTACAAAATTTCTGAAGTTAAAGCTTGACACGCCTGGCGACACGCCCGTGTCACCCGACACGGGGCGTGACCCAAGCCCGTGTCCTCTCCTCTCGATGAATTCCGCTCAACAATCGTCGAGTGTCGACACCAACAGTCACGCCCAGTGTCACGCCCGTGACCGAGGGCGTGACCCAATTTCAGCTCAATGATTTCGACTCGACACTTTCCGCTCGACATTCGTCGAGTGTCGACCCCAACTGTCACGCCCATAGTCACGCCCGTGACATGGGGCGTGACCTTTCCAGCTGGCCCGATAAGATGCTGCCGAGGACATTTGACGCAACCCGCGCCCGGTTCTACCTCCCCGACACGCCCAGAGTCACGCCCGTGACCTGGGGCGTGACTGCTGCGAACTCAGCCCGAAGTCAACTTTGCTGTCCAATCGCCAGCCACCTTCATGAATAGTATTGTCACGCCCCCCTACACGCCCATGACCGAGGGCGTGTACTTAGAAATTTTTTCCTATAAATAGCCCAGTTCTGTAAGTTCCAAGGGTTCAGATTTTTGGGCCAAGTTAGTGTCTTTTTGTGGGCTTAATCCGTGGATACTAGTGCTATGTAAGGAGATTTCTCCCTTCTTATTTCATGTTTTGTTTTGCTTTATCTTTTAGCTTTGTAATAGCTTGAAAATTTTAATAAAAATGTTAGATTTTCTCTCTCTATTTAGCATGAAAAATTCATTTGGATGGCTCACCTCTTTCCCTTTTTATCCTTGGTTTCATCCTTGTTCTTCATTTAGTTCTTCATTTATGAAAGGTGTGTGTGTGTGTATGAGTGTAATGTATTTATTTTTCATGTCCTTTTTCCCTTAACTTGTCTTCATGCTTAGGATTTTGATTTCATCCTTATGATTTTATAAAAGAGATTTTAAAAAGTGAATTTGTTCTTTTTTACTTAGTTTTCTTTTAGGATTGTAAAACCTCTTTTGTTCTTTTCATCTTCTTTTTGACTTTTTTATCACTTTCATAACATCATAAGAATGAAAATGTTGGTATTTTAATTTTCCAAAAACTTTGGTTTTTAATTCGTTTTGAAAAACTTTTGTCTTCTAAAAATTGAAATTTCCTCTTTTTATTTGTTTTTGGCAAAACCTAAGCATGAAAAAGTTAAAGTTTTAATTTTTTTTGGGTAACTTTGATTTTTCTTTGTTATTTGTGTGTGTGAGTGTATGAGCCTAAATTTCCTTTTGTTCTTCTTAATCTTCATGAAGTGTGTGTGAGTGTAGGTGTATTAACTTTTATGCTTTGATTTAAATTGTGTAGAGTGTGTGAGTGTAGGTGTTAACTTTTAATGCTTTCTTTTTAATTGCTTTCTTTTAATGCTTTATTCAAATTATGTAGAGTGTGTGAGTGTAGGTGTATAATTTTATTGCTTTCTTGAATTTCTTATGGAGTGTGTGTGTCTGTGTGTATTTATTTCCGCCTACTCGTTAAGAGTTAAATGACGCATCGTTTTCATTTTCAGTCCTACTCGTTCGAGTAGGACTTGTAATTTTTCTTTCCTTATTTTTCCGCCTACTCACTTGAGTTTAAATGGCCGGACTTTATTTCCCGCCTACTCGTTTGAGTAGGATTTGTAATTTTTCTTTCTTTATTTTTTTCCGCCTACTCACTTGAGTTAAATGGCCGAACTTTTTAGCCCTGTAATCGCATTTATTTTCTCCTACTCATTTGAGTATGACTCGCTTTCATTTCAGTCCTACTCGTTTGAGTAGGACTTGCAATTTTCAGCCTTTATTTACCGCCCCCACTCGTTTGAGTGGGACTCGCATATTTGAATTATGCAAATTTCTTTTTTATGTGTAACTTAGTTCCTTTCTAATTTATAATTTGGAGTGTGCGTGAGTTCTTATTGTTAGCTAATTTTCCAGTTTTCTAAATGTTTGTTATTTTTCTTATGTCCCTTTCTTATAATCGTTTAGTGTATAATTTCGAACTCGCGCCTCACTAAATTATAAGCCGTCCCCATACCGATGTGTGGCTAATCGCTATTAGCCTCGGCATCGAAGAACATTGGGACATTTAAAATGATTTATAATAATTAAAGCTCTTTATTTTCATTTTAATTTAAGCACTTAGGGTTTACCCCGGGTTTGCGACGCGTAGGACCACATATCGATGTGTGGGCCCTATTTCCGTAGTCCATATGCTAGCTAGCCGAGAGGCCGTGCATATGGACCGATCACCCCTGGGTAAATAGAGTTGCGTGCATACCCTCGAGAGAGGACAAGCATAATTCTACCGGATTGGGTTCCCCACCCAATAGCGGGGTTCTTAGCGTAAAGTGGGCGTTAAGAGGAATCCTTCGTCGGACTAACGTTCGGTCGAATAGTCTTAACGTTTAGGTGAGCGATATCCCTATAGCTAGGTGAGCTCACATTAGTGGAACCTCCACAGCCAAGTTGCCTTATTATTAATTTGAAAACTAAGTCTTTTTATTATTAAAAATTGTTTTAGTCTTTATCCGATTCGATGCCGAGCGTTAACCCTTCATCGAATATTTTCTAAATTGTTTTTTCGCTCCTTTGCTTTTCCGTCTTTTATTAAATAAAAAATCCATCTTTCTTTCAGTAAAATAATAGTCCTCCCGGAGGAGTAAGAATAGTCAACGCGACCCCGAGAACAATACGACCTCGGTATTCCCCCGAATATCGAGTACTACTTGCGATAGGTGCACTTGCCTACCCGAGCAAGCCCGCGGCGATCGACTCACGGAACCAACCACAGTAAGAGTCTGTTCGCGGGCCCATCAACCCTCCTTCTTCTTGTGAGGGCAGTCAGCAATGACGTGACCTGGCTAATTACAGCAATAACAAATGATGTCAGTTGAAATGTATTTGTTCTGTTTAGTGTTATACCTGTCGTGGCTGCTTGAGCCTTTTCTTTGACGATCGTCATCGCGTCGCGATCTTCTGTGTGAGGCATCCTTGCCTTTCCATTGTTTCTTTTTATTAAGAAACTTCTTGAATTGTCTTGAGAGCAAGGAGAACTCTCCTTTAGATAGTTCAGAGCCTGAGGTGCTGGGCTCTGATGTTTCTTCTTCTTCATCAACTTCTGGAGCTGGAGCGGGGGAGGCAGCCTTAGTCTTTCTGGAGGTGTCTGCCTTCAGAGCGATAGATTTCTCCTTTAGAAAAGACCTGCCCTTCTCTTCTTCAGCTTTTCTTGTATTGATTTGGAGTTCATAGGACATAAGCTTTCCAAAGAGATTTTGCGGGTCCGTTTCAGCTAGCTTCCCGAACTCCCTGATGGCACATACCTTGTTGTCACATTCCTTGGTTAGGGATCTCAAGAATTTGTCGTTTAGTTCTCCGTTTGTGAAGACACGGCCATACACCCTTAGGCCATTTACAATCTTGAAGAAGTTCTCAAAGGTGTCAGCAATTGTTTCCTTGTTCCCTTGTCGGAACGATTCATATTTTTGATTGAGAAGGGATCTCCGATCATCCCTTACTTCTTCAGTCCCTTCCATCAAAGTGACTAAGGAGTGCCACATCTCCTTAGCTGATTGACAATGAATCAAATTCTGCAGCATCGAGTCATCGACTGCACTTGCTATGATGTTCTTAGCTTTCTTGTCGAGAGAGACAAGTGCAATCTCGTCTTTGTCGAGATCCATTAGCTTATTGGGAACTTTCTTGGTAGGGTCAATAGTGGACATAGTCATGGGAACGTAAGGACCTTCTTCAACGATCATGAAGATCCTTGGATCCACAGCTTCCATGAAAAATTTTATCCTTTCTTTCCACATGGTAAAGTTATTCTTGTTGCACAGTGGGAGCTTGGCGAAATCTTTTCCCTTGTCCATTTTATGGTAGAATCTTACAGACAACAGATCTAGATCTGATCAAGGGGTTAACCTTTTGATGATCAACCTCCCTCTGATACCAATTGAAAGAGAACGGTTGTCTACCTAAATCACCTAGAGGGGGGTGAATAGGTGGTTTGTGGGTCTTTTTGCGGAATAAAAAATAATTAGAGCACGGCACAAAACTATTCTACCAAAATCACAGAAAATACAAGATTTATATTGGTTCCCCAACCTTGAGTACATCCACTTTCCCTCACCGATCTAGCAATCAACTAGACTCGGCTACTCCACTATCTCGGATCAAAAATCGATCCTACCCTCGGAACAAAGTTCCTACAAACTCGATCCAAACAAAAGTATCTACACCTCGGAAGATAACCCTTCCTACAAACTCGGAGTGAAGAACTCCTACACTCGGAGAAGATTTCTCCTACAAAATTAATAAAGTGTTTACAAGAATACAAACAGTAAATCACTCAGATCTGAAAGAAACGGCCAGGATCTTCTTCTTTTCAACTTTGTAGAACTTTCAGAAATCGGTGAAGAAGTTCTCGGCCTCGATATGGATCTACTCGCTTTTACAGAAATCGAGAGAGAATATGATCAGTGAAGTCGATCTCGATCTGTAACTTTTCTTCAGAATAATCCTCTGAATGTCGAAGCTTTGGCCGAAGAAGAAGGCGATGGCGTCGGCTTTCGTTTTGTGAAAGTCAGAGAGGAGGCGGCTGAATAATATTTCTCGAAAAAGAAATTACAAGAAAGCTTTGAGAATGCTCAGGGTTTGTCATTTTCTGATAAGACCTTATATAGGAGAGACTAACGGTCATAATCGATCATAATGATGTACACGTGGACCAATCATGTTGCGTGATTTGAAAAATCTCGTCAGAAAAAGGACTTAGAAAAATTTCGGAAAGATTTAGCCAACTACACGAGTAAGTCAATAACTACTCGAGTAGTTGAATAACTACTCGAGTATATGATGGGGAACATACTCGGGTATGTATATAAAGACTACTCGAGTATATAGAGATCAACTACTCGAGTAGGCTGACAGAACTACTCGAGTATGTGTAGAGACCTACTCGAGTACATAAAGGATCTACTCGAGTACTGGAGAAGTTACTCGAGTATATTACATAAACTACTCGAGTACAAGAAGTACTACTCGAGTGGAATACTTAGAGAAATTCTGAAGAGGTCTGCTGGCAACTACTCGAGTAGTTGAACTAGACTACTCGAGAGGAAGTAATCTACTCGAGTAGGTGAAAGTTCTACTCGAGTAAAAGACTTAGAAAAAAAATTCTGGAGTAGGGAAATATCAGGGTACACGAGTGACACATGATCTACTCGAGTAGGTAAAATGAACTACTCGAGTATGTTTCTATCTACTCGAGTGTGTGAGTATACTTACTCGAGTATATGAGTATACTTACTCGAGTATATGACTTAGAGAAGTTTAGATGAGGAAACCCTTTAGTACTCGGGTATAAAGAGTAATCTACTCGAGTATATAAGCATGCTACTCGAGTATATGACTTGGTCTACTCGAGTAGGTGACTTAGCTTCTCGAGTATATGACTATGCCTACTCGAGTACAAGGTTCCTTTACTCGAGTAAATTATACCCAGACTACTCGAGTAGGTGAAAGCTCTACTCGAGTAAAACATTTAGAAAATTTTCTGATGTTGGAAAAGCTGATTCTTCTAGGGTAGCCAACTTCCAATACCTCTCCCATAGTCCAATAGCTTGAATATGAAGTGTATCCCAATAGAGACACCAAACATGAGTCAACACCTTGGAATATGCAATGAGGGATTACATTGCACAGTTCCTGTGTTTGGTGACCCACTGTGAGCTGACATTGGTCTACACTTCCCAGTGAAATTCCTGCAAACATATAGCTCAAACCAAGCATCAAATACAACTTAATTCATCTTAGTTCCAGGGTGACTTCATCAAATCTGGGTTCATGTGGATGAAATACCCAACAACACAAAGCTCTAATCTACAGACAGAGAGCAAGTTAGCTGTTGGATCAAGACCTTCAACATCAAGATTACTGGTGCCATTCTAACCTGCAGCAACAAGCTAGTTCAGAGTATTTTCTCTGAGGGAAAAGGTAGCAGTCAAGGGGCGACTATTGCTGCAGGTTCTTCACAGTTCCAGCAACACAAGCACCTAAATTTCTTTATTTGGAAGCTTTGAAAAGAAGAAAGCTTAAAGAACCTGAAGGAAGAGTCAGGGGACCATTCCACAGGAATCAAAGTTAGGGCCGAATCACCTCAGCCCAGGAAAGGAGTAAGAGTCAGAACTATTCCAGTCTGCAAAGTTTGAGCTATTATTTCTTAGCACAGGTTGTAGTAGTTAGCTATAGTAACTTCACTAACAAGAAGGAAAATTCCTGGTACAGTGAATAAGGAGTTAGGGCTGAGCTTCAGTCTCAGTTCAGGAAGTGGTAGAACATTGCTCAGCAAGTAACTTCCAGCACAAGTAATTACTTGTTGTTGTGGAAGTAGTTAGGACTAAGTATATCTTGGTTCAGTGAAGTTAGACTCATGAAATAAATTCTCGTATTCAATGTTGGGCTGAGTCTATCTCAGTCAAGAAGCTTGACACAGAGAAATATCTCTTGTGTCAAGAATATCCATCAACCCACCTTCATCGTGTAGGATTCAGTTTACCTGAATCTGAGTTTTAGGTGACCTTTTTGGTCACTGAGCTGTAGGTGCCCTACTGGGGTACTGAGGTAGGATCCAAGTGTGGATCTGAGCTGTAGGGATTAATTGCCCGAGGTAGGAGAGTGCTTCTCTCTAAGTGTAGGGCCTTTGTGCCTGAGGTAAGTGACAAGTTTGTCACTGAGCTGTAGGTACTTAGAGGGGTACTGAGTTGTAGGAGTGCTGCAGCACTCTGAGAGTATGGCCTCGTGCCTGAAGTTGTAGGGCTGAAAAGCCTGAGCTGTAGGCCTTAGTGATAAGGATGAGGTAGGTGGCTTGCGGGTCACCGAGTGTAGGAGCACTACAGAGCTCTGAGGTAGGATCCTTCGGGATCTGAGGTAGGGCTGTCCTCCCAGCCTGAGTGTAGGGCTTAACTGCTTGAGTTAGGTGGTCTGCTGACCACAGAGTGTAGGCCTTTGTGGCTGAGAAGTGAGTCTTGGAGGAGACTTAAAGATCCTGCGGGATCTAAGGTGTAAGGTCTTAAGAGCAGTTTGGAGGAGTTTCTGCCTAGTCCAACAAGTTAGTTGGATAGGTGGGAGGGAAGGTGGATGTACCCAATTGGAGAACCACTATAGATCTCTATATACTTTTCTGTGGTTGTTTTTCCTTTCTCAGTTATAGGTGTTAAGGACAAGCTATAAATCACCCTAAACTGAAAGATAAATGAAAACAACAAGATATCATATAGAAAGCAAAAGATAGTCTCAAAGAGACCAATAACCTATTCACCCCCTCCTTAGGTGATTTAGCTATCCTTGAAACATTGACTTTCAAGTGGTATCAGAGGGAGGTTGCTCAAAAAGGATTTATCAATCTGAGTTAACCTCCAAGGATAGTTAAAAGGGTTACACTTGTGGGTTCAAAAGAGAACCACAAGGAATGGAGCTTCAAATCTGCAATAAGGAGACCATTAAGACTTGGAAAGAAAGGGTTAAGCAAATCATGGAAGCCAGTGATCCTAGAGTCTTAGTCTTGGTTCAAGAAGGACCCTTCATTCCCTTGAGGGTCTCTACATCAGATGCCAGCATCCAGACCCCAAAGAGTTATGCAGGGATGTCTGAAGATGAAATCAACTTGGCATCTATGGACAAGAGGGCACAACACATCATGGTAAGTGTCATAGATGACTCCATCTTTCAGATGTTTGTCAACTGCAAGATATCCAGAGAGATGTGATATTATCTCACTGGCTACATGGAATGGAAAGTGAAAGTCAGTCTTTCTGACAGTGGTTCAGAATCTGAAGAAGAAAAAGAAGCCTTCATTGGGCTAGTGGCTGCTTCTTCTAAAGATGAAGCTGTTGCAGTAGGAGAAGTCAATCTTTCAGATGCTAGAATGGAGATCAGGGCCCCTCTATCACAATCAGAAAGTGATTCAGAGGTGTATGATGAAGAAAAAGATGACTGTAGTTGTTATGAACTAATTTCTATGATAGAAGAAGAAGAATCCTTCCAGGATCAGCCTGGTCTAGATCAAGTACAATCTTTGTCTGATTCCTCTTATTGTTTAGTTCATGAGTCATGCTCATAATCTGATGCTTCCTCATCAAGTGATGATGAGGGTCCTTTGACATATGATGATATCAAACAATTAATTGACAATCATTCTGTTCTTCTGAAAGCTTTCAAGGAAAGCATGTTACTTGTTAAGAAATAAGCAAAGGAAATTGCCTCCCTCAAGTTAGCTGCTTCCCAGCAAGATGAGTCTTCATCCTTGCTATCTCAGAAAGAGAGGGAAGTTGCTCATCTGAAGATCATGGTAGATATCCATGTTGAGTCTATCAAATATAAGGACTTTATGATAAGGGTTCTTGACGAGAAACTTGAAAGAGAGAAGAGGATAGTGACCAATTTCTCTAAGATAGATGCTATCAAGAGAAAATATGAATCTGAGTAGATTACAAAAGTTATCCAATCTTAGAGGAGAGGCCAAGCTCCTGTTGTGCCACAGTCAATCTTTCATAAGGTAATCCTCCCTTCTCATAGGAATGACCAGGACTGCTTGTATGGTCACTATAAGAATGAGAATTCTTCTTGTAAGATTACAAGTGTATCTTACAATGGGAGAAGAAAGGGTAGGGGATTGAGTGCCTTTAAGGCTCCCCATGAAAAAGTACAAATGACCCATGTTGGACCATTTATATTTGGTGCCTCAGCTCCAACTCATAAGGGAAAGGCAGTGGCTTTCACTCAAGCCCATCCAGTAAGGACTCAGACCAAGCGTCAGTCTACTAGTAAGCCTAAATTGGCTTGTTCTGATGATATAAACAACTTGTCTTCTGCAAAGAAGACAACTGTAAATACCATTCAGGGCAATCAAAGAAAGCCTGCTGGAAGAATGACCTTTAGTCAGATCCTTGCTGAAAGGAACATGAAGAAAGTTGATGCTTGTCTTCCTTCTGTTCAGTCAATAGTTAACCACACTGCAAGACCTGCACAGAAAAGAAGATATAATATCCATGAGTGTTGGTGCTGTGGTAAGGTAGGACATTTTGCCCTAGATTTCTGGCACAATCCTTCAGGGTCTAGAGCAAGAGTTAGCCTACCTGTCAGAAATTCTGCAGGTAGACAAGTCAGATTTCAGGCTAACAGGAACCTAGGACCCAATACCTATTGGGGTCCTAAGGTAAGATAATTCTATTTTGCAGGTTAGTCTAAGTGCCCATCCCCCATATGGCACTTGGACAGAAGATGTTCCAGAACTTGGACTGGAACAAGAAAGTCATCTTATGATTCATACACCATAGAGGGAAGGGCCTAAGATCAACAGTTGGTGATGGATTTTGACCATCTAGGTTATTCCTCTTATAGCCCAAGTGGAAGAGAATATTGAGTGAAATCCTAAAGTAGGACAAGTGCATACTCATGGTTGAAGGCCAGCTGGATCCAGCCAGCATGAATGTATGATTGGACAAAATCTTGCTGCCACTCCAGCAAATTTGGGAAGGAGCACATAACACTCAGATGAATAGACTTTCAAAAGGTTTCAAAGCACAAGTAGCTCCTCTATGTGCACCAAGGAAGAGGCACACTACTCAACTGATAAAACTCACTTCACTGAAGGGACAAACAGTCAAGTGGTATCATCAGCTAATATAATGACTGACAGTCATAAGGACAGGATCTGTGCAAATGCTAATTGGAAGAATGTTTAGTCATGGTTACTGGACAAGCTTGAATCTTACCCACAGTTCCCCAGCACAGAATAGAACAACATTACTGCTGAGGATCAACTTGCCCCCATGAATATTGCAGAAGCTGGGAGGGAAACTACCCAAGTGTTGGCACCTGCTGGAAGAAGTATAAAGAAAGACTTTGTATCAGGATGAACATATGGCTCATGGAAAGGTCATTCAAGGTTCAAGTGGTCTTAAAGTCGAGCAACTGCAGGAGAAAATTCGGCCTCAAGAGAAGAGAAAGCTAGCATCTGCAATTAGCTAGGGGAAGAAGAGAATTATAGCAGACCAGCTCTCTCCTGTTTATTCAGAAACAAAGAAGCGATTGATCAAGTGGTGATCAAGAGTGGAGATCAATGTAATGATCAAGATAGTACTGAGTGGGCTGAACACTCTTGTACTGCTAATCAGAAAGCTAAATCCAAAGGTAAGTCAGATGCTAAAGAAGGGGAGAAGATCTGGCTCAACAAAAGGAAACTGTGCAAGGTAGATAAGTCCTTGATGTGACATAAAGACTATAAAGACCATTGAGTGGTTTCAAGACTTAGATGGACTCAATTGTCTAGCAGTGGGAATGACAGGAATACTCCTATTGGGGGGGGGGGAGCAAGCTCAGCACCTGCAGAAATGATTGCAGGAAATGCTCCTATAAAGGGGGAGCATGTATAACACTTGCTGGAACTAGATCAACCTCCTGTTGAGAAGAAGCAAGCAACCACTACAGTAGATCAGCTGTCACAATAGTTGATCAGTCTGTTTTAAGGACAATACACAGACCATGAGGGAGAATATGAGAAGAGGGACAGCTAGCAGCCAGCTCAAGAGGATCCATGGTTCACACAAGTTGAACTATGTTAGAAGCTAGTTCAAATACTGTAGTGTTGTGTTGTATTATTGTATCAACATTGAAGGTATGACTCCTAAACTAGCAGACTGATCACTAGGATGATTTCCTTAGCAGTATTAACTTAGGACTTTATCTAGGATCATGAGATAATCTCTCCCATGATATTTTCTACTCAATCAATAGATATACCTATTTAAGAAGACAGAAAGGGGGAGATATGTGTGGCAATACATAAGGGGCAATGCTTCTAGTGGTGCTCCACTTAAGTGTTAAGTGGTATAAAAAGGAGAGTTCATATTACTTGAGTAATTGCTAAAGTAGTATGCGAGTTCATTGACTTAACCTTTTAAAGTCAATACAATTAACTTTGAGCAAACTGTATTAATATAGCATAAGCTTGCAGTTGTAGCAGATTATAAACTACAATTGCATGAATTAACAAGCATATTATGTTAATGCCTCTTAGAGCTTGATGGGTGTTCTGCCTTCTTCAAATAGGGGGAGATTGTTGGGTCCATTGCCCACATTGTTCCCTAGATTGGATTTGAAGAGGCATCACCATCAAGACTAAGAGAATAGTTGTATTTGATGTTGCTTAAGCTCAACATGTGCAGGATGTTCCATGAAATAAGTCTAGACAGGTTGTCTAAGTGATGTGACAGGTGGCCACAAAGAGAAGATGCTGGAAAGGCAGGAAATAGCCTAAGTGGCCAAGTCAGGTAAACTCCTACCAATGATGTGGGCTGACAGAAATCTGTCTAAGTCCATAGGCATTGAGTCACGAAGACACACTCAACATCATATAACAAAAGGCTATGACTAGAACTCAGTTCAAAAATTCGTCGAACTGAGTTCAGAGTTCGTCGAGCTAAGTTCAGAGTTTGAGACTCTGAGTTCGTCGAGCTCAGTTCAGAAAATTTGTCAAACTGAGTTCAGAGTTTGTCGAGCTCTGTTCGCCATTCGTCGAACTCAGTTTAGTTGTCGAACTAAATAGCAGATAAGAAGTAAGCACTGGAACAAAGGATTATCTCAGATGATAATGAAAACCACTGAGACTGCTGAGACAAAACTGCTGAGAAAGTTAAGTGCAAAAACCGCTGAGATAGCTGAGACAGCTGAGAAGTATGTCTCAGCATAACCGCTGAGACAAAGCAGCTAGAATTTCTCTAAGTCCAGAAGAATTTAATGAAGCAGGTTCACTCAACGCTTCTAATGAAAAAGGTAGTGCTGAGAAGATTAAAGTTCGTCGAGCTCTGCCCACAGATCGACGAACGCAGCTAAAGCCAGAAAATCTGTCTAAGGCAAAAGCGCTGAGACCGCTGAGAAGAAGGCTTTGAGACCACTGAGATAGTATTAGCTGAGAAGAAGAAAGATGTTGGATCCCTAGTTAATTTGGGATAGGTTCACTAGCTTAGGATGTGACCCATCATGTATAGCCAGGGTTAAGTTTGTGTCCTAGAGTCTAGGCCAAGTCCTTAGGTTCACTTTCAGATGGACCAGCTATCAACAAGACCATCAGAGACTCCAGATTTAGAAGTTTTCAAGACTAAGTAAAGTGAGTTCGACGTTCATCGAACTTAGCTCGACGAAAGGTGTTCTGCGCTCGACGATCGTGAGACATTTATTGGTGCTGAGCTCGACGATCTTGGATCTCTGTTCGACGAAGACTGAGTTTCTTCATCAAGCTAAAGTCAGGATAATCCAGAATTTTTCTAAGTCCAGCTTCAAGCTTTGGTCGACGAATTAGTTTCTGAGCTCGACGAACTTGGACCTCAAGTTCTCGACTTCTCAGGTCGACGAATGCAGTACTTCGCTCGACGAATTTGGATTTTAGCTCAACGAATGAAGATTGTCTGTTCGATGAATGAAGATTGTCTGGTCGACGAACTCTCTCAAGATCAGCTCGACAAACTCAAGCTCAGCTCGACGAACTCAAACTCAGCTCGACGAATTGTGTTCTTCGTTCGACGATTCCAGATTAAGTCTTCCTCAGTTTTCCCGTCCCATTTCTTGGCAATGATTCTTGAACAATTAATGCCAGATCTTCTCGGAATGTTACCGCTAGAACGCGCATTAACTATGGACTATTTCATGCCGTTTTTCCATGGGACAGTTGGGAAATCAATGATTGCTGCTTCCTTTCAAGGCCAACTGCAATTACTGCTCAACATTCGAATTTTGAATGTTCTTAGTCAGTCTAAAGTAAAGAAAAGAAAGGATCAATATAGTGAGACAGAGTCACACACACTGCAAGCAATACAGACAATCAGACAGACACTTAGATTGCACAGAAGAACAACCATATAGAAATCAAAAGTTCTACTGCAATCAGCCTCAACCAGAGAACATCTTCAAGAAGAAGAAGAAGAACAACCAATCACTATCAAGAGTCTTCTTCTGTCAATTCTCAGGACAACTTCAAAGGATAACAAATTTCAATCTGTCAAATAAGTTCTTGAAGCATCTCTGGTCCAGGCACTCTAGGTCTTTGAAGACCTATCACCCTAAAGCAGTGCTCCAGTTTTCCTGAACTCAGGGGGAGCAAGCTTCTGACATCAATCCACAGTCTTCTCAGTTGCTTTTGAGAAAGAGAATACACAATCACCCTCATTTACAACTCCTGTACAGGGTTTTAATTCCCTTCAAAATTATTCTGGTTGCAAGTCTCCTTCCAAAAGACTTGAGGTTTTGGTTTTTGAGCACCTGAACAAAAGCTCATTGGTGTCAGGCAACTGATCAAAAACCTGAGTGGATTCCTACCAGGGTGGTAGAAGAGTGGATGTACCCAGGTTGGGGAACCACTATAAAATTTCTTATCTCGTCTGGTTGCCCTTTTCTTTTGTTTTGGCTGTGCTCTGTGATTGCTTAGTTTGCTGTGCTTATTTATTTTATTTGCTGACTTGTTCACTTAGGATTACAACAAAAGTTGTAAAGATTTTTTTTAAGAGAGCACAATACTCTATTCACCCCCATCTAGAGTATATCAGATCCACCTTGCACTTTCAATTGGTATCAGAGGGAGGTTGGTTAACATACCACACCTTAATTGGTTGTACAGGGTAACACCTGAACCACAAAGATCCATCTGGTGAGATTTGATTGTTTTGTGTTTGTTGTTAAATTTTATTTTTGCACAAGACATGGCCCAAAACAAAGATTATGCAAGCATCAGACCTGCAGTGTGCAATCTTAACAAGTTTTCCATCTGGAAGGCAAGAATTAGGTTATACATGAATTCTATTGATGAGGATATTTTTTCTGTTATCTTGACAGGTGTACCTCCAGCACCTGCAGCTACAAGTACCTCAACAAACATGACTGCAGTACCTCCTCCAGAGAACAATGAAGCTTACAAGAAAGCCAAAATGGCAGATGCTAAAGCCATGAATATCTTAGCTCAAACCATGTCAGATGACATATTTCAAAAGGTGGCTGAGTGCACCTCAGCCAAAGCCATTTGGGATTCCCTCAACCAAATGGTAGCTAGCTCAGCAGATGAGAGAAAAGACAGGAGATCCAATCTCATCTCCCTGTATGAGAACTTCAAAAAGGATGAGACAGAATCAGTGTCTGAAATGTATAACAGGTTGAGTTCAATTATCAATGAGCTCAAGACCTTGGATAAAGACATCACCTTGACAGAGGTGAATGACAAGATATTGATGTGCTTCCCTAGCTCTTGGGACTCCAGAATCTGGCCAATCAAGGAAACCAGAAGCCTAAATGAGATATCAACTGAATCTCTACTAGGAAAATTAAAATCCTATGAGCAGCTGGTCAAATCAAGAGAAGTAGTAGAACAGATGACTACAACTCCAGTGAGGAAGGGTCACAACATAGCCTTCAAAGCATCTGAGGAAAGTGAGACATCAACTTCCAATGAGGAACTCATGAGCCTCTTTGCCAAAAGGTTCTACAAGATGTCTAGAAAGGATTTCAGAAGGAAATCATCCAGGCAGGATGATAAGACCAAGTATAACAAGACACCAACCAAGGAGGTTGTGTGCTTTGGGTGCAGAAAGCCTGGACATTACATCTCAGAATGTCCAGAAAACCAGAAGAAGGACAAGAGCAGAGAAAAGGATTCCGGGAGAAGACATAGCAGCAAACCCTCCTCCAGCAAATATAAAAAGAAAGACAAGGGATTTGTTGCTGAGACTTGGAGTGACACTGAAGAAGAAACATCTTGCTCTAGTTCAAGTGAAGAAGAGGAAGAAGCAAGATCCAAGGAGGTTTGCCTAATGGCAATTGATGCCTCCAGGAGCTGTTTTGGATCAGAAGAAGAATCAGAAGAAGAAGCAGCCTCAAACTCAGAGGCAGATCAGGTTATTTCTAATTTTGATTTTAATTCTGATTCATTTAAGACTGAATTCAAAACTATGTGCTTAGACTTAATCAATCCAGAAAAGGAAATAAAAACTATTAGAGAAAGATTAGGTAATCTTGAATCAGTTAACTCAGAAAACATAAAGCTAACCAACCAATTAACCCTAGCAAATGAACAAATAATTAAATTAAAATCTGAATTATGTGAGGCCAAACAACTTGAGCAATCACTCAATGGGAGAAGTATCAAGCTGATGGACATAACAAGCACAGTGAATGCCAGATTAAATGGCAAGCTGGGCTTGGGGGCTTCATCAAGTTTACCCCCCATAATTATGAAAAATATACTTACAACCCCCATCAAATTTATTTCTGCCAAGGGAAAGGAAAAGATAATAGATAAACCAATGTAAGAAAACAACTCAAAACCCCTAGACAAGAGAAACAAAAAACAGAAAATAGTTAATAAAAACAAAGTTCAGCAGCATTCGTCGAACTCAGATCGACGAAATGTGGCCAGTTCGTCGAACCCAGATCGACGACTGCTGAATGCAAACTTTAGGTATAACAATTCGTCTAACTGCGATTGACGAACTGTGTATGGTTCGTCGAGTAGAGGTCGATGAACTTGGGGCGCAGAAAATGACTACTGTCATTCTCTGAGCAGAAATCGACGATCTCATCCCTATTCGTCGAACTCTGGTCGACAAACTTACAACAATTCGTCGAACCCAGAATGAACAAACGTAAACCATTTCTCTTACAGAAACTCTAAGCCAACTAATAAGATATTTAATCTAGTAGCTGATTGGGTAATTCCACCCAGGAGATATCACCCCTTAGGTTATAAATCTCAACCTTCCTTATCAGTTATTTCCAGCTTAACTTTTCAATCAAATCAAGGACCCAAGGTAACCTGGGTCAACAACAATTGAGTTTTCTTTTTCATTACAGGTACATGTGAAGAGTTGTCCAAGGGTGAGTCAGACCTGGTACTTGGACAGTGGTTGCTCCAAACACATGACAGGCAGCAAGGCAAATTTATCCAATTACAAGTCCAAGCTAGGACCAAAGGTGATTTTTGGAGATTCAAACAGTGGCCAGTCAGAAGGATATAGAGCAGTCAAAATTGGGATAGTTACCTTCAAGAAAGTAACTTATGTAAGAGGACTCAAACATAACCTTATATCCATAAGTCAATTATGTGATGAAGGTTATCAGGAGAAAGAGATTTCTACCAATAGATTTTTGCAGGTTCCACAACTGTGTGAGTCTATGGATGGACTAAACCTTACCCAAGAGGTATCAACCCATCCTACTCTACAGGTTGCTGAAGACAGTGAAGAAGAGATTCAAGTGGAAGTGGCTGAACTTCCGTCAACAGCTAATATCATTCCTCAATAGGAATTAATTACAGAAGCTGTTGCTCAACAAACTCTACCAACAGATCTTGTCACACTTAGAGATCACCCCAGATCTCAAGTGATTGTAGACATTTCAGCAGGTGTACAGACAAGGCATCAACTCAACCAAGACTTGATGCATGCCTGTTTTCTCTCTCAGATTGAACCTCTCAATATCCATGAAGCAGAGCAAGATCCCCACTGGATCATTGCAATTCAAGAGGAACTAAATTAGTTTGAGAGATGTAGAGTTTGGGATTTGGTTCCAAGACCACATAACTACCCAGTTATTGGAACCAAATGGGTCTACAGGAACAAGTTGGATGCTCAAGGGAACATAGTGAGGAACAAGGCTAGGCTTGTTGCTCAAGGCTACAGGCAAGATGAAGGAATTGATTATGACCAAACCTTTGCCCTTGTTGCAAGGTTAGAGGCCATAAGAATATTCCTTGCCTATGCAGCTCACAGGATATTCAAAGTCTTCCAAATGGATGTCAAGAGTTCATTCTTGAATGGAGTGCTTCAAGAAGAGTTTATGTAGAACAACCTCCAGGTTTTATCTCTCTAACTCAACCCTCTTTTGTATTTAAATTGCATAAAGATCTTATGGTTTATAGCAAGCTCCAAGAGCTTCGTATGAGACCCTAACAAGCTTTCTTTTAGAGCATAAATTTAGAAGAGGAACCATAGATAAAACTCTTTTCACTAGACATCATAAGGACCAAATTTTGTTAGTACAAATATATGTGGATGACATCATTTTTGGGTCTACTGATCCCAAATTATACAAGAGGTTTGCTGACCTCATGCATTCTAAATTTGAGATAAGTAGCATGGGTGAGCTTTCCTACTTCCTTGGTCTCCAAGTGAAGCAGCTCCCTGATGGTATCTTCCTCTCCCAAGCTAAGTATGCTAAAGAGCTTATTAAGAAGTTTGGGATGGGTGATGCTTCAGGAATAAAAACACATATGGCTACAAATGCTGTTGTGGATTCTGATGCAGCAGGGAAACCTGTAGATCAGAAACATTATAGGGCAATTGTTGGATCCCTATTATACCTAACAACTAGCAGACCTGATATAATGTTTTCCACATGCCTTTGTGCTAGGTTCCAAGTGAACCCTAAAGAATCTCACCTTATTTTCCTAAAAAGAATTTTGAGATATATAAAGAGTTGTCCTAATCTAGGACTCTGGTATCCTGCAGAGTCAGAGTTTGAGTTAACTGGATACTCAGATGCTGACTATGCTGGATGTAGAGTGGACAGAAAGAGTACCTCTGGAACTTGCCAGTTCCTGGGTATGCGACTTGTCTCCTAGTTTTGTAAAAAGCAGACATCTGTGTCTACATCAACTGCAGAAGCAGAATATATGGCTGCTGGCAGCTGCTGTTCACAAATGCTATGGATACAAAACTAACTCCTAGACTATGGTGTCAACTTAAATAATTCAACATTATTTTACGATAACACTAGTGCTATTGCTATAACACAGAATCCAGTTCATCATTCTAGGACTAAACATATTTAAATAAGACATCATTTCATTAGAGATAATGTAGACAAAAAGAAAAATAACTTAATCCATATTCCTACTGATTTACAGAGAGCAGACATTTTCACCAAACCCTTGGATGAGAAAACTCATCTGTTCTTTATAAATCAACTGGGAAGGATTAATGGAGAAGAGTTAACTTAGTTTCTGTCTGCATTCGACGAATTTTCCAGAGTTCGTCGAACGGAGTTCGACTAATTAGGGAAAGTTTGAGAGATTATCGTCGAATGGAGATCGACGAATTCTCTGTCTGGAAACAATTTTCGTCGAACGGAGATCGACGAACTTTGCTTCAGAAGACGTTTTGTCGAACGGAGTTCGACGAACTATTTTCGATTCTTCTGGATGAGATCGACGAATTATTTGTCTATAATTTATTTCGTCGAGCTCAGTTCGAAGAATTTTTCTTTTTCGTGGAACGGAGATTGTCGATTAATATTCTGAATATCTTATATCTAGGTTTTCTTCGACCTCCGTCCCGCGCTTTCAGTTCATTTGCTCTTGATCGCCATTTTTCTCTGTGTCTTTCTTGCAGGTCATCAATGGCGATTCCCGCAGGAGCTTTGGCGGCAATGAAATTTGATACTGGTTTTGATATGGATTTCGATTCTTTCCAACATTCTGACCCCATCTTTCTCTATATCCTAGAACTGCTAGAAGAACTTCATCTCAAAGATTTCATGACCAGACGGATCAAACTACATGCGACTGAAATCAGAGAATGGGTATATACATCATCTGTTACTGGGGAAGATGTGCTGACAGGCAATATCATGATCACTGCTGTTCCATTATCTCCCACAATTCTTTCTGAAATATTTGGATTAGTAAATGGAGAAGATGACATGGAAATGGATTCTGAAGAATTTGGTGACATGCTGAAGTTAATGGGGTTTTCAGGAAGCAACCCTAACAAGCTGTTGAAGAAGCAACTGTCTGCCGCCTACGAGTTCCTGGCGGACATTGTAGGGAAAGTGCTGATGGGCAAGTACTCAGCGCATGACTACATCACTCGTCACCAATAGCTAGTTATGTGCGCTGTGGTGAACAAGAGACATGTCAACTGGGGCACAATCTTCTTTGAGTTAATCAAGAAAAAGAACAGTAAGAAAGAGGTCTGCTTCGGCAGAATTTTGGGAATTTTTCTTCAAGAGAAGGCTGGTGACTTAATGGTCTCCCCGACCATTTTCATCAATGCCAACAAGCTCCTCACCTGCGTCTTGTTTGGCAGATGGGAGAGGACTATCTCCAAGCCCTCCAAGGCTTCCTCCTCTTCCACCCCAGCTTCTAAGAGCACCAGGGCTGTAAAGGCCCTCCCCTCCCTGCAGAAGAGGTCCTTCCATCTCCATCATCTCTTCCTACACTTCCAGCAAAACAACTCCCTCCCTCTTCCATTCCTTCTACCACACCTAAATCTCCACAACATACTCATGTGTCTACTCCTCCTCCATCTCCACCACTTGACATTACCAACATTCCTACACCCCCTGCTTCACCACATGAGACATCTATTCCTACACCTCCTTAGTCTCCACTTCCCCCTCATCTGTCCTCCATTCCATCTTACAACATACCCACAGACTCTGTCATGCCAGATGCCAATATTCCATCTTCATATCCATCCACTCATCACATACCTGTTATTCCATCCTCCATTCCATCCCCTTCACCTTCCCCATTTGATCCATCTACCATCATATCCTTGATCACTCCCCTCATCAAATCTCTCATCCAAGAGGCCATTACACCTCTTGTGACCTCCATCAATTCTTTATCTGCCCAGATTTCTACCTTATCTGCTGCCCCCTCTTCATTCAGGGGCCTGGCTCCAGGTTCTCCTGAACCCAGGCAGGGGAGCTGCTCTATGAAGAAGCAACAACAGATGCAGCAGCAGCAGATACAGTAGCAACCCCCTCTACAACAGAAGTTTCAGATACAGATAGTTTGCCAGATTTTGATTCTGAAATGATTGAATTAATTCAGTTTATGGATACTGACCTTGATTTAGATGAGTCAGTTGAGCAAATAAAAACTGTTGGTGATTTCCATTTAAATCTCACAGTAAATTTGTCTGCTTTATTAAGAAGTTTTGATACAGCTTTTATGCAGTTTCTTCCAACTGATTTTACTAAGCCAAGTTTGGCTATTGTACCCTACACCTCCCCAGTTAGTCCAGCAGTTGCTAAGCAACTCTATGACAGTTTTGCTCCTCCAGTTTTTGCTCCATCATCTACAGTCATTCCAGAAGATATTTCAGTACCAGGTTTTTTTATGGATGACTCTCCTTTGCCTGATTTGGATGAGCTTATCCAGGCTGATATAGAAGAGGAGAATAAGGCAGCAACTGAAATCTCTGTCCCCACTGTTTCTGATTACTTTACATCTCCTTCTCTTCTGTTGCTGATATTCCAATTCCTGAACCTTCTGCCCCTCCTACAGAAAAAGCTATTATTTCTGATAAAGCTTTGAAAGCTTTGGATGCTCTTTATGACATCCCTCAGGGTTTTGATTCAGAAGAAGATGATGATGATGACTGAGATGAAGATGCTTCTAGTAAGAAAAAGAATATGCTGACAAAGAAAAGGAAGGCTCCTCCTCCCCCAGCTCCTAAGGCTAATCCCACTGCTGACACCCCTTACTATATTCTGCATAATGTAACTCCATATAAGGGAATGCCTGCATGGATGTGGTTGTCAAAGAACCAGCAGAAGGAAAGAAAGAGAAGTAGGAGATATTCCCCTCCTCCAGTGCATAGATACAGGAAGGATCCTCCTCCTCCTCCTCCAGTAGCTGGTGCCTCTGGCTCTTCTAGCTCTTAGATATCTGCCCCCATGCAAACATATGAGAGACAATCAGGGAGATCTTCTGGAAGCAGGCAGCAGAGGCAGCCATCCTCAGGTAATCAACACCAACAGCATCAGCAGCAGCAGCAACAAACCTCTGATGTACAGAAAGCAGACAGTGCAAAAAGACCCCTCTCTCCTCCAATTCCTTTTGAAGATCCTGAAACTGCTAATACTGCAAAAATGGCCAGATTCCAGGAGCTAATTGGACTATCTCTGATTAATAAAGCCAAGGCTGAAGGCAAAGATACATCAGGGTTAACAACAATGTCAAAGTACAGAAAAGAAGAGCTGAAAAGGTTTGACAAAGGCAACAAACTGTTCAATGTTGATGACTATATGAAGCTCCATCCAGAAGCAGTTGTCCCCAGAGCTACATCATTGAATATTATTGGAGCAGCTGATATGACTATGACAAAGGCTCAGGCTTCAGATCCAAAGAGAGAAATCATTTTCAAAAAGCCAGGAGAAAAGAAAACTAAAGACAAACCTCTGCAAAAGAAGAAGTAATCTTTATTTTGGTTTAATTTATTTCTGCTTTTTCTTTCAGAACTGTGCTATTTGTTTAAACAAAGCTGTGTATATATATATATATCTGCTGCATGTGTTGGTAATTCTCTGCCAGATATATTTCTTTTCTTTCTTTGTTTTCTGTCTGTTTCTATTTTGAGTCTCTGTTAGTGACCTCACCCAAATAGGGGGAGATTGTTGGATCCCTAGTTGATTTGGGCTAGGTTCACTAGCTTAGGATGTGACCCATCATGTACATCTAGGGTCAAGTTTGTGTCCTAGAGTGTAGGCCAAGTCCTTAGGTTCACTTTCAGATGGACCAGCTATCAACAAGACCATCAGAGACTCCAGATTTAGAAGTTTTCAAGACTAAGTAAAGTGAGTTCCACGTTCGTCGAACTCAGCTCGACGAAAGGTGTTTTGCGCTCGACGATCATGAGACATTTCTTGGTGGTGAGCTCGACGATCTTGGATCTCTGTTCGATGAAGACTGAGTTTTTTCATCAAGCTAAAGTCAGGATAATCTAGAATATTTCTAAGTCCAGCTTCAAGCTTTGGTCGACGAATTAGTTTCTGAGCTCGACGAACTTGGACCTCAAGTTCTCAACTTCTCAGGTCGACGAATGCAGTACTTCGCTCGACGAATTTGGATTTCAGCTCAATGAATGAAGTCTGTCTGTTCGACGAATGAAGATTGTCTGGTCGACGAACTCTCTCCAGCTCAGCTCGACGAACTCAAGCTCATCTCGACGAACTCAAGCTCAGCTTGACGAACTCAAACTCTGCTCGACGAATTGTGTTCTTCGTTCGACGATTCCAGATTAGGTCTTTTTCAGTTTTCCCATCCCGTTTCTTGGCGATGATTCCTGAAAAATTAATGTCAGATCTTCTCGGATTGTTACCGTTAGAACACACATTGACTATGGACTATTTCATGCCGTTTTTCCATGGGACAGTTTGGGAAATCATTGATTGCCGCTTCCTTTCAAGGCCGACTGCAATTGCTGCTCAACATTCAAATTTCAAATGTTCTTAGTCAGTCTAAAGTAAAGAAAAGAAAGAATCAATATAGTTAGTTACAGAGTCACACACACTGCAAGCAATATAGACAATCAGACAGACACTTAGAATGCATAGAAGAACAACCATACAACAATCAAAAGTTCTACTACAATCAGCCTCAACCAGAGAATATCTTCAATAAGAAGAAGAAGAACAACCAATCACTATCAAGAGTCTTATTCTGTCAATTCTCAGGATAACTTCAAAGGACAATAAATTTCAATCTGTTAAAGAAGTTCCTGAAGCATCTCTGGTCCAGGCACTCTAGGTCTTTGAAGACCTATCACCCTGAAGCAATGCTCCAGTTTCCTGATCTCAGGGGGAGCAAGATGCTGACATCAATCCACAGTCTTCTCAGTTGCTTTTGAGAAAGAGAAGACACCATCACCCTCATTTCCAACTCCTGTATAGGGTTTTAATTCCCTTCAAAATTATTCTGGTTGCAAGTCTCCTTTCAAAAGACTTGAGGTTTTGGTTTTTGAGCACCTGAATAAAAGCTCATTGGTGTCAGACACCTGATCAAAAACCTGAGTGGATTCCTACCAGGGTGGTAGAAGAGTGGATGTACCCAGGTTGGGGAACCACTATAAAATTTCTTGTGTCGTCTGGTTACCCTTTTCTTTTGTTTTGGCTGTGCTCTGTGATTGCTTAGTTTGCTGTGCTTATTTATTTCATTTGCTGACTTGTTCACTTAGGATTACAACAAAAGTTGTAAAGATTTTTTTTAACAGAGAACAATACTCTATTCACCCCCCCTCTAGAGTATATCAGATCCACCTTGTACTTTCAAAAGCGTTGAGACCGCTAAGACAGTCTCAGCTGAGAAGAAGAAAATTGTTGAGACTGCTAAGAAGAAACTACTGAGACAGGAGTTGGTCTCAGCACAACCGCTGAGACATGTGTGTGTATCAGTTGAGTACAAGAAAGCACTTAGAGAGTTAAGCAGAAAAGTGGTTAAGGAAAAAAGCGTTGAGTGGAGGTAGCTTACTCAACGCTGTCAATTCTTAGTGGAGACAAAAAATATGTCTAAGTGTTTTGTCCTTGAGTGATGCTGACACACTCAACACCAAGCAGCAGGTAGCTGATAAAGCAAGTTGGCATTGAGTGAAGCTGATTCACTCAATGCCTAGAAACCGTTTTATACTCAAAGTAGTTTGGCATTGAGTGAAGCTTACTCACTCAACGCCATGTGATAGTAAATCTGTTTAAGTGTTTTGGCATTGCGTGATGCTTACTCACTCAACGCCTATGCTAATGTTGTTTGATTTTGGGCTAAGTGCACAGCTGATGACGCCAGCAAGTCAACAAGTCAACATATTTCAAATTAGTGGCAGGATGGCTACGATACGCAACAAATGGTGCCGCAGACCTACTGTATGACTGTTGACATTAAAGTAAAGTTGTTGCTGGACATTAATTATATGTGGCCCACAGCTCAAGAGACGTTGGGTCAACAATCAATAAAATAAAATAGGCGTACAGAGAAAAACCAATTTTGAGGAAAAAAGAAATCAAGTTAGTTCTTCTTCTCCATCATTGTTGTGGAGCTGAAGAACAGGAAGCTCTAGTCTACAGACAGAGAGCAAGTTAGCTGTTGGATCATGACCTTCAATAACAAGATTACTGGTGCCATTCTCACATGCACTAGCAAGATAGTTCAGAGTATTTTCTTTGAGGGAAAAGGTAGAAGTCTAGGGGCGACTCTTGCTGCAGGTTCTTCACAGTTCCAGCAACACAAGCACCTGAAGATCATTATCTGGAAGCTGTGAAGAGAAGAAAGCTTAAAGAACCCGAAGGAAGACTCAGGGGACCATTCCTTAGGAATCAAAGTTAGGGCTAAATCACCTTAGCCCAGGAAAGAAGCAAGAGGCAGAACTATTCCATTCTATAAAGTTTGAGCTGTTATTTTCTCAGCTTAGGTTGCAGCAGTTAGCTGTAGTAACTTCACTAAGCAGAAGGAAAATTCCTGGTACGGTGAAGAAAGAGTTAGGGCTGAGCTTCAGTATCAGTTCAGGAAGTGGCAGAACATTGCTCTGCAAGTAACTTCCAGCACAAGTAATTACTTATTGTTGTGGAAGTAGTTAGGACTAAGCATGTCTTGGTTCAGTGATGGTAGACTCAGGAAATAAATTCCCGTAGTCATTGTTGGGTTGAGTCTAGCTCAGTAAAGAAGCTTGACATAGAGAAATATCTCTTGTGTCAAGAATATCCATCAACCCACCTTCATCCTGTAGGATTCAGTTTACTTGAATATGAGTTGTAGGTGACCTTTTTGGTCACTGAGATGTAGGTGCCCTGCTGGGGTACTGAGGTTGGATCCAAGTATGGATCTGCTTGTAGGGATTAATTTCCCGAGGTAGGAGAGTGCCTCTCTCTGAGTGTAGGGCCTTTATTCCTGAGATTGATGAAAAATTTGTCACTGAGCTGTAGGTACCTGGAGGGGTACTGATTTATAGGAGTGCTGCAGCACTCTAAGAGTAGTGTCTGGTGACTGAAGTTGTAGGGCTGAAAAGCCTAAGCTGTAGGCCTTAGTGATAAGGCTGAGGTAGGTGGCTTGCGGGTCACTGAGTGTAGGAGCATTGCAGAGCTCTGAGGTAGGATCCTTTGGGATCTAAGGTTGGGTTGTCCTCCCAGCCTGAGTTTAGGGCTTAACAGCCTGAGGTAGGTGGTCTGCTGACCACTGAGTGCAGGCCTTTGTGGCTGAGAAGTGAGTGTTGGAGGAAACGTGAAGATCCTGTGGGATATGAGGTGTAAGGTCTTAGGAGTAGTTTGGAGGAGTTTGTGCCTAGTCCAACAAGTTAGTTGGATAGGTGGGAGGGAAAAGTGGATGTACCCAATTGGGGAACCACTATAAATCTCTGTGTGCTTTTCTGTGGTTGTTTTTCCTTTCTCACTTACAGGTGTTAAGGACAAGCTATAGATCACCCTAAGCTGAAAGATAAAAGAAAACAACAAGATATCATATAGAAAGTAAAAGATACTCTCAAAGAGACCAATAACCTATTCACCCCCCCCCTCTAGGTGATTTGGCTATCCTTGAAACATTGACTTTCAAACTCCATAAACAAGCGAAACTTGTTCGACTTCTCGTTCATGAAGTATACCCAAGTATACCTCATATAGTCATCAACGAAAATCAGCATGTACCTGCTTGCTCCAAGACAGGTGGTGACGGTCGGTCCCACTAGATCACAATAGACAACCTCCAAAGGTGCTTTGCATCTGGACCGCACTTTATCAAACGTAAAGCGATAAGCTTCACCGTGTTGACATCCCGCGCATGCTTGACCGTCGTCGTAGGATGACAATCTAGGAAAGACTCTCACGAGTCTCCTTAACACATTGCTTTCAGTTTGTCCATCCCCACATGCCCCAGTCTTTCATGCCAGATAGCTGCACTATGACTGACCTTCATCTAATCAGCATCAGGACTTGTTGATAACCCAACCAAGTTCTTCTCCTTACTCCCAACATGAGCAACATATACCAAGTGCAAGATAACCTTACACTCCTTCCTAAGGTGACCAGATTGCTTGCATCTATAACAACTTGGTCCTTCCTTCCTCTTCCCATCACGCATAGGAGAAACACTCCACTCTTGCTGATATGAAGTAGAAGGACCAACCTCAGCATCCACCTTCACCTCCTTGTTGAACAACCCAACAATTGAAGTCCAAATCTCCGCAGCTGACCAACATCCACTGATGTGGTCCAAGAGCTCTGATGAGATCACCTGCTTGAGAACACCTTCCGCTTTTGCGTTTGTATTCTTCCAAGATCTCATCGCTTCAGCATTGCCAGCAGTAACCTCTTGCCTTTCTGCTCCGCAAACCACCTCCTAAAGGTCCTTGCAAAGAAGATATCTTTCCATACATGACTTCCACTTTCCAAAGTTAGTCCATGTAAGAAGCTCCATTCCAAGATCTGTTGGAACACCCTATTACTCATTTGGATCAGGATCTCTATGTCTCTAGGAAACCAATGTTTGTCCTCCTGTATAGTTCCAAAGGTAAATTAGAATTGAGTATAAGGGTTAGAAGTCTAAGTTTGGAAGCTGCCCTCAAGACCAAGACTTTTGCAGTTTGAGACTAAGTCATATTGTCGAGCTCAGCACGACGATTCGTCGAACACCGATCGACGATCGTCTAGCTCAACTTCGACAGATCGTCGAACTCCATTCGACGATCGCTGAGCTCAACATCCACAAATCATCGAACTCCATTCGACGATCGGTGAGCTCAGTTCGACGATCTTTGACTCAGTATTGGATCTCTATCTCTGAGCTCAGTTCGACGATCTTTGAGCTCAGATTGACGATATTTTGTTGCTGTATAAATCCATATCGCTGAGCTCAGTTCGACGATAGCAGAGCTCAGTTCGACGTTTGCTGATAACTTCAAGGATTTTTCAAGATTCAAATTCAGATCAGTTAAGGAGTTATTCTGCAATTAATTGAAAAGATTTTCTAGCCATTTTCATTTATTTCTGGACCAAGTTTCAAGGGATTTTCAAGGAATGTTTCTTTGGACTTTCCTCTAGAAGACATTTTGCAATTAAGGATGCAATTAATGCAGGCCAACGGCTATTATTGACAGAGGATGTTTTTCTATTCAGTACTAGAGAATAAAAGATAAGAAATTTTTGAATCTCTAAGAGACATCAACAACACTCAGAACATAGACATCAGTAATCTTCAGAACAAGAACAATATATTCTCTATCTCAAAGAATTCTCTGAAGAACACACATCCAAGGAGATCAAACTTTCTGAAATCTTCTGATCTCTCTTGTCTCAAGTGTTCAAGGCCAACATCTTTCAAGACTCCAGACACCTAACATTTCAGTTGTTGCTGAAATCATCTTTTGCTGGAGATCAACTTTTGAAGGCCTATCACCCTACAACAAAGCTTCTTTTCCTGACCATCTTAAGGACTCATGGGGAGCTTTGACACCATCAAATCCACATAGTCTTCTCAGCTGATCTAAGAAAGAGAAGACTTCCATCACTCTCTCACCCCCATCTCTGTAAAGGGTTTCTCAAACTCCCTTCAAAAGTTTGAACTTGGTTTTTGAGCACCTTGTCAAAAGATCATTGGTGGCAAGACACCTGATCAAAAAATCTGATTTGGTTTTTGAGCACCTTATCAAAAGCTCATTGGTGCCCAGGACACCTGATCAACTCATCCTGCAGTGGATTCCTACCTAGGGTGGTAGAAGAGTGGATGTACCCAAGTTTAGGGGAACCACTATATTTCCTTGTGTCATCTGGTTTTGCTTGTCTTTATTTTTGTTTCTGGCTGTGATTGTTCTGTGATTAGCTTATGATTAGTTTAGTTCTGTGATTAGATTTATTAATTGCTTCCCTGCTCACTCACATTACAACAATTGTTGTAAAAAGTTTTCAAGCACCATATACTCTATTCACCCCCCTCTAGAGTATATCAGATCTAGCTGCACTTTCAATTGGTATCAGAGGGAGGTTGGTTAATCATACCATACCTTGGTGGTTGCACAGGCTAACACCTGAACCCAAAGATCCCTAGTTAGATCTGTCTTCTTTTGAGTTTAGTATTAGATTTTGTTTTCACAAATCATGGTCCAAAACAAAGATTATGCTAGCACCAGACCTCCAGTGTGCAATCTATCCAAGTTTGCACTTTGCAAAGCAAGGATCAGATTATACATGAATTCTATTGACGAGGATATTTTTAACTCTGTTTTGACAGTGTGTCCAAGACCTCCAGAAAACTCAAGCACAAATGCTGTTCCACCTCCATCAGGAACAGATGCTGACATCAAGAAATGGAAGGTAGCTGATGCCAAGGCTATGAACATCTTAGCCCAGACAATGTCTGATGACATCTTTCAAAAGGTGGCTGAATGCAATTCAGCAAAGGAAATTTGGGACAAACTCTCTGAAATAGTCTCAGGCTCAGCTGATGAGAGAAAGGATAGGAGATCCCACCTCATATGTCAATATGAGAATTTCAAGAAGGGAGAAACTGAGTCAGTGGGAGATATGTACAACAGGCTCAGTCTAATAGTCAGTGAACTCAGGACATTGGATAAAGAGATCTCACTAACTGAACTCAATGACAAAATTCTAATGTGCTTCCCTAGCACTTGGGATTCAAGAATCTGGCCAATCAAGGATGCCAAAAGTTTGAATGAGATCACCACTGAAGCTCTATTGGGTAAGCTCAAATCTTATGAGCTACTCATCAAGAATAGAGAAGAAGAACAGAAGGCTGCCTCACCAGCCACAAGAAAAGAGAAAACAATAGCCTTCAAGGCAACTGAAGATCAGCCTGAAGACAAGTTCACAGGCAATGATGAACTGCTCAGTCTGTTGGCCAAAAGATTTTACAAGATGGCCAGAAAGGACTTCAGAAGAAGATCATACAAGGAGCATGATAAGACAAGGTATGATAAGTCAATTAATAATAAGGAAATTGTCTGCTTTGGCTGCAGGAAACCAGGGCACATAGTTCCTGACTGTCCAGAAAACAAAAACAAGGACAGAAGGGACAAGAAAGAAAGAAGAAAGGAGAAAGACTCCAAAAGGAATGGCAATGACAAACCCTCATCAAGCAAAAACAAACACACAAGAAAGGGGTTTTTGCTGAATCCTGGAGTGAGACTGAAGAGGAGTCAGAAGCCTCATCTAGCTCCAGTGATGATGAAGATGATGCAGAAGAGAAAGAGTTCTGCATGATGGCAATCAATGTCTCACAACATAATTCAGATGCAGAAGAGTCAGAGTCAGATTCAGAGACTCAACCTGAAGAAGATCAGGTAATTAGTTCATTTGATTTTAATTCAGAGGACTTTAAATCTGAGTTTAAAGCATTGTGTTTAGACCTGATAAAATCTGAGAAAGAAATTATCTCTCTCAGAAATCATTTATCTGAACATAATGCCTTAAAGTCAGAAAACCACAAACTCTCTCAGGAGTTGGAGTGCTGTAGGGAGCAGATAGCTTCACTGAAAGGTGAGCTATCTGAGGCCTAAGAAGCTTGAAGAATCCCTTAATGGGAGAAGTATCAAGCTGATGGACATCACAAGCACAGTGAACTCCAGATTTAATAGTACACTGGGCTTGGGTGCTTCATCCAGCCAACCCATAGTTCTAACAACTCCAATCAAATTCATTTTTGATAAAGGAAAGGGAGTTGTAGAGGTAGCTAGGAAAAATTCTTATCTGCCCCAGAAAACTAAGTCCAAGCAGAAATCATCGAACGGAGATCGACGATCGCCGAATGCAGGTCGACGACCGCCGAACGCAGATCGACGATCTCAGTCAAAATCGTCGAACTCAGGTCGACGATCTCAAGCTCCTGAACTCTGCTCTAGTCGACCGTCGAATGGAGCTCGACGATCTGACCCAAGATCATCGAACGCAGCTCCACGATCGTCGAACAGAGGTCAGAGCTCTGGAAATTTTTTCAAGGGCAAATCAAAATCCAATCATAAGGGTCCTTCATCCCAAATCTTTAACCCTTATACTGAATGGATTATACCTCCAAGGAGATATCATCCTGAAGGTTATAAGAGTCAACCTGGGATGTCTTTTATTTCAGAGTTTAAAGGTTATCAACCTAGGCCCAAGGTAAACTGGGTAAAAAACAAATGAATTATTTTATGTGCATGTGAAAACCTATCCAACATCTAACCAGCAATGGTACTTGGATAGTGGGTGCTCTAAGCACATGACAGGAAACAAGGACAACCTCACATCCTTTAGAGCCAAGCTTGGACCCAAAGTTATCTTTGGTGATTCAAACTTTGGACAAATTAAAGGATATGGTGCAGTCCAGATTGGATCAGTAACATTCAAGAAGGTAGCTTATGTGGAAGGACTGAAGCACAACTTAATAAGCATCAGTTAGCTATGTGATGAAGGCTACCAGGTGACCTTCAGCAAAGCATTATGCAAAATCAAGTCAGAGGACAACACAACTGTGTTGACAGGTAAAAGGAAAGGTAACATCTATCTAGTAGATTTTCTTTCAACAGATGTAGATATTTGCCTGTTCAATTCTATTTGTAGACCAAACATTTTATGGCATAAGAGACTAGGACACCTAAACCTTAGAACTATTGCTAGGCTATCCAAGGACAACCTTGTTAGAGGACTACCTTCTGGCCCCTACAAGAAGAAAGGACTCTGCAGGGCTTGTCAATTAGGCAAGCAAACTAAAAACAGCTTTAAGTCACATAATAAGAGTGATTCACCTAGGATATTGTATCTGTTACACATGATTCTTTTTGGACCCATCACGCTACAAAGCCTAGGAGGGAAATCTTACACTTTAGTAGTTGTAGATGACTTATCTAGATTCACTTGGGTGTTTTTTCTAAGGAAGAAGTCTGATAACTTTAAGTGTCTGACAGAGTTTCTCAAATGTATACAGATTGAGTTCAATACTCACATTGCCCTGATCAGAAGTGATCATGGGACAGAGTTTGATTCTCTTCTTATGCAAGAGTTCTGTCAGAGTGAAGGGATCAGGCATACTTTCTCAGCTCCTAGAACTCCTCAACAAAATGGGGTAGCTGAAAGGAAAAAATAGAACCCTTATTGAATCTGCCACTATATTGTTGTCAGATGCTCACCTTCCTCTATCCTTTTGGGCAGAGGCAGTGAACACCTCCAACTATGTGCTGAATAGAAGTTTGATACATAAACTAAAGGGAAAGACTCCCTATGAATTACTCAAAGGGAAGAAACCTAAAGTTGATTATTTTAGAGTTTTTGGTTGTATTTGCTACATACATAATAATGACAAGAAATATTTAGCAAAATTTCAAGCTAAAGCTGATGAAGGAGTGTTTCTGGGATACTCCATGATTAGCAAGGCTTATAGGGTCTATAATAAATCATCTCTAAAAATTGAGAAATCTGTTCATATATCATTTGATGAATCTAACATGTCTTTCAAGGAGAAGATCCCTTCTACCATAGAACCTTTGCAGGAACATTCTCTTGTTGAAGACTTGAACAAGTTACAGGTTACTCAAAGGATGAAAGCAGTGAAGATGAAGAAAGTGTTCAACATATTGAAGAATAACTTGAAGAGCCAGTTGTTGTACCATAAGAGGAAACAACAACACAGGTTGGTGAACAATCAACACCCCCTGTTGATTTAGTAACATCAAGAGACCATCCAATTTCCCAAATAATTGGAGACATCTCAGCTGGTGTGCAAACCAGAAATCAGGTCAACCAAAACCTGTTGCACACCTGCTTCCTATCTCAAATTGAACCTCAGTCCATTCAAGATGCAGAGAAAGATCCACACTGGATCATTGCAATGCAAGAAGAGTTGCATCAATTTGAAAGAAACAAGGTGTGAGAACTAGTGCCAAAGCCTAAGATCACTCCATTGTTGGAACAAAGTGGGTGTTCAGAAACAAACTGGATGATCAAGGAGTAATTATAAGGAACAAGATACGGCTAGTTGCTCAAGGATATTCTCAAGAAGAAGGAATAGACTATGACCAGACTTTTGCACCTGTTGCAAGATTGGAAGCCATCAGAATCTTTTTAGCTTATGCAGCACATAAAGGATTCAAAGTATATCAGATGGATGTCAAAAGTGCATTTCTAAATGGAGACATCAAAGAGGAAGTATATGTCAGACAACCTCCTAGGTTTTATCTCTCCAACTTATCCTGATTATGTTTTTAAATTGAACAAAGCATTATATGGTCTCAAGCAAGCTCCTAGAGCATGGTATGAGACCCTAGCATGCTTTCTTTTGGAAAATGGATTTATAAGGGGTAGAGTATACCAAACTCTTTTCATTAGAACCCATAAGTCCCATACCCTACTAGAACAGATCTATGTAGATGATATTATTTTTGGTTCTACTGACTCAAAATTGTGCAGAAGGTTTTCCAACCTAATGCATTCTAAATTTGAAATGAGTAGCATGGGTGAGCTATCCTTCATCCTAGGATTGCAAGTCAAACAGCATGCTGAAGGCATCTTTATTTCTCAAACCAAGTATGCAAATGAATTGGTTAAGAAATTTGGCATGTCTGAAGCATCTTGTATGAAAACACCTATGCCTACTAATGTTGTATTGGATGCTGATGAACATGGGAAACCTGTTGATCAGACAACATATAGAGCAATGATTGGCTCTTTACTGTACCTTACAGCTAGTAGACCAGATATAATGTTTGCTACATGTATATGTGCTAGGTTCCAAGTAAGCCCTAGAGAGTCACACCTAACACTAGTAAAGAGGAATTCTCAGGTATGTTAAAAGTTGTCCAAATCTAGGTCTCTGGTATCCAAAAGATTCAGCATTTGATTTAACTGGATTTTCTGATGCTGATTATGCTGGATGCAGAATTGACAGGAAAAGCACCAGTGGAACTTGTCAGTTCCTTGGTGACAGACTTGTCTATTGGTTTTGTAAGAAACAAACTTTTGTGTCAATTTCAACTGCTGAAGCTGAATATATGGCTGCAGGCAGTTGTTGTTCACAAATCTTGTGGATTCAAAACCTAACTCCTAGACTATGGCTACAACTTAGAGAAGTCTAAAATCTTTTCTGATAACACCAGTGCTATTTCTATAGCTCAAAATCCAGTCCTCCATAGTAGGACAAAACACATAGATATTAGGCATCACTTTTTAAGGGATAATGTTGAAAAGAATAAAATTGAAGTTCAATATATCCCAACTGATTTACAAAGGGGAGATATTTTCACCAAGCCCTTGGATGAAAAGAAACACACCTTCTTCCTAAATCAGTTAGGAATGTTAGATGGAGGAAGTCTTAAATAATATCCAAGATTTTAAAAGTTTAAAAATTGACCAAGACTAGGCAAACATCTTGATTTTTTCTTAGTGTCTAGAGTTTTTCTGGTCTCTGAACTGCGCTCGACGATTTTCCCCCAGATCGTCGAATGGAGATCGACGATTTCTGAAATCGTCAAACTGAGTTCAGCATTTCTCAGATAGTATGAACTATCTCTTCCGGTCAGCGATCGTCGAACGGCGCTCGACGATTTTGTTCTCTGAACGATCGTCGAACAGAGATCGACGATGTTGAAGACTCTTCAGATTCCTTTAGAAGGCCCGATCGTCGAACTGAGTTCAATGATCTTTCCATTTCTGCGTCGAACCCTAATATAAAATTCATTTTTGGCCGTCGTTCTCCTTTGCGCTTTCGATTTCTTTGCAAAAACTTTCTTTCCCTCCAAACATTTTTGCACTTGGTCGTTTTGTTTGTTGAATCTTTGCAGGTAACTATGGCTGTTTCTGTTGCTGTTCTCGCCGCCATGAAATTTGACGCCGGCTTTGACATAGACATGGAATCCTTCAGCACGACAGACCAGGTTTTTCAGGATATCTTAGAGTTATTCAAAGAGCAGAAACTGGCTGCAATCATGACTACAAGGATTAAGCTTGCTTCTGATGAAATCAAGGAGTGGGTCTACACTGCCCACAATCAGGACCACAACACCATTGTTGGATCAATCTCTGGCACTCAGGTACCTTTGACCCCAGCAATTCTAACAGAGGTTTTTGAGTTAAGAACTGGTGGAGATTCTACTGATTTGTCTGGAGAAGAATATGCTGACTTGCTTGCCAGAATGGGTCATTCTGAGGCTAACCGCAGCAAGCTGTTGAAAAAGAATCTTTCTGTGGAATACAGATTCCTTGCTGATGTAGTTGGGAAAGTCCTATTGGCTAAGAACTCTGCCCATGATACAATTTCCAGGTATCAGCTCTGCCTAATGGGAGCCATAGTAGACAGGAAGAATCTGAACTGGGGAGAGGTCTTCTTTGACCTAATTAAGAAGAAAATTAACAAAAGTTTTGTAAATTTTGGAAGGATATTAGGCATTTTTCTGCAGAATAGGTGCCCTGCATTGCTGGTATCCTCTGGGCTTCACATAAATGCATCCAAGAGACTGTCTTGTGCCCTTTTTGGTAAATGGGACAGGCAGATCATTAAGCCCAGCAGGCCCTCTTCCAGCACTCCTTCAGGCACCACGACTATCAGAGTCACTTCCCCTCAGGTCTCTGCCCCTGCAGATGACCTGCCTGCTGCTGCCTCTCCTCCTCCTCCTCCAATTCCCTCTCTTCCAATTCCATCCACCATTCAAACTCCATCCACCATCATCATCTCCAGCCCCTCTCCAACATCGACACCATCTCCAATCCCTACTCTACCAACCACAGAATAATAATTCCATCCTTTATACTCATACCCTCTACCAGATACTGCCACTTCATCACCCTCCATTCCATCCTTCAACCTCATTGATGATTCCTTCATGGATGACTCACCATCCTCTCCTCCTGAGCTACCCTCATCCTCAACATCTTATCAAGATCTTCTGCAAGAAATCATTGATCAACCCACCTTCATACCATCTATCTCCATCCCACTGTCCTCCATCACCACTTTACCCACACCTCAACCATCCCTTCCCCTCTACACTAACTCTCCACTACCATCATCAACAGCTCCACCTCCACCCTCTACCTCTGCTCCAGTCACTACTGAGCAAGTAGATATTCCAGCCCTTGCTGACAGGCTTTATGAATTGCTAGCCCCCAGGCTATCTCTTCTCTTGGAGACCTCCTTGGCTCCATTACTCCTGTCAGTGGCAGCCCTTTCTGCCAGGCTCTCCTCTTTATTCCCTCAGGCAGCCCCTTCAGCAGTGTGCCTTGATCCAGCCATGTCTGAATCTAGGCAGGGGGAGATGCCCTATGAAGTGAGCCTGCCCGCTACTGCTGCTCTTGCTGTTTCTTCAGCTCCTGTTACTGCTGCTGCTGCTGCTGTGTCTCAAGATCCAGTTCCACCTCCTGCTACAGTCTTTGTAATAGACCTCAGGTCTTTGCTCTCAGAATTTGATTCTATATATTTCAGATGTGTGCCAGAGAAAGCTTGTCTTTCAGAGACAGTTGCTATCCAGCCCCCAGAGGATTTGTCCAAGGCCCTTGTGCCCTTTTCTTGCTGTGACCCCAGCATCATCACTGCATTTGTTAACTCAGTTTACGTTGCTGCTACTTCTGCTGAAAGCAGTGTGGTTGTTTCTGATGTTGCTGCCCCTCCTACTGCAAATTTTGTTGAAACTATTGCTAATACTGCTGATGAGCCAATTTCTAAGGAGATTCTTATGACAGAGGCACATGAGTTTGAGCCTTCTGTATTTTCTGCTGATATTTCTGCTGCTGATAATGCTGTTTCTGTTAGTGAAACTGCTGCTGTCCCAACTGCTGTCATTACTGCTCCAGAACCTCTAGTATCTGCTGCTGCTATTATTGCTTCAACTTCTGCTACTACAACCTCTGCTGCCTCATCTACTTCAATACAGCTCAAGAAAGATTTGATGAAGAAGATTGATGCCCTTTATGATGATCAAAGTTCTGAAAGTGATGAGTTCAGAACAGATTCTGATGATTCTTCTGTTACCATTTCCAGGAAGAGAAAGGCAAGGAGCAAAGCCATGAAGAGAGTACCTCAGCAAAGGTCAAGGACAACAATGATATACCATATTATATCCTTCATGATTGCCCCATAACTGAGCACTGGATGCAGTGCTCAAAGAATCAACTCAAAGCAATGAAGAAGAAAAGGAAATATGAAAAGGGCTCCTCTCAATTCCAACATCCTCATCCTCCTCCACCACCTCCTCCTGATGCAGGTGCAGGTGGAAGTTCAGCTGCTCAACCCCCTGCTAGAAGGCAAACCCCCTATCAGCCATATGCCAGATCCTATCATAGGGGAAGCCAGTCTAGGGGTTCTCAATCCAGAAGAGGAGGATATAGAGGCAATCAAAGAGAATTCCAAGTTTACTCTAAAGGATACTTAAGGCAACATCCCTACTCCAGGGAAGGACAAATTTCAACTAACATAACCTCTGGTCCTTTTCCCTATAAATTGAAGGAAACAGTTTCATCCAGGCCTCCTCAGGACAATCCTTCTAATAGATATGAGCCACCAGTGTCATTTGAAGACCCTGAGAACAATCCAGCTGCTTGGACTGCAAGGATGAAAGAGCTTGCTGCACTGGATCAGATCAAGAAAGCTAGAGAGCAAGACAAAGACTCTTCCAACATCACTACAATGTCTGAACAGAGAAAGAAAGAGTTGGAAAGATATGGGTCAAGCAAATTTTTTGATTCTGACAGATACATGGAACTGCATCCTGAAGCTGTAGTTCCCAGGCCCAAACAGCAAACCACTTTAGGTGCAGCAGATGATACAATATCAAAGAAAGAAGCTCTCAACCCAACAGAGAAATCAAACTCATTAAGAGCAAGGAAAAGAAATGACAATGTAAGGTGACAATCATCTTAACTTCTGATTATTATCTGGGATGATATTTATATCTATGGTTCTGCAATGCCCAGCTTTTTGTTTTTCTGTATTGCTGCTTGTATGTTGTTATTTAATTTTTCCAAACTCTGTAAATAGTAATCCTAACCCAAATAGGGGGAGATTGTTGGAACACCCTATTACTAATTTGGGCCAGGATCACTATGTCTCTAGGAAACCAATGTTTGACCTCCTGTATAGTTCTAAAGGTCAATTAGAATTGAGTCTAAGGGTTAGAAGTCTAAGTTTAGAAGCTGCCCTCAAGACCAAGACTTTTGCAGTTTGAGACTAAGTCATATCGTCGAGCTTAGCACGACGATTCGTCGAACTCCGATCGACGATCGTCTAGCTTAACTTCGACAGATCGTCGAACTCCATTCGACAATCGCTGAGCTCAACATCCACAAATCGTCGAACTCCATTCGATGATCGGTGAGCTCAGTTCGACGATCTTTGACTCAGTATTGGATCTCTATCTCTGAGCTCAGTTCGACGATCTTTAAGCTCAGATCGACGATATTTTGTTGCAGTATAAATCCATATCGCTGAGCTCAGTTCGACGATAGCAGAGCTCAGTTCGATGTTTTCTGATAACTTCAAGGATTTTTCAAGATTCAAATTCAGATCAGTTAAGGAGTTATTCTGCAATTAGTTCAGAAAATTTTCTAGCCGTTTTCATTTATTTCTGGACCAAGTTTCAAGGGATTTTCAAAGAATGTTTCTTTAGACTTTCCTCCAGAAGACATTTTGCAATTAAGGATGCAATTAATGCAGGCCAACGACTATTCTTGAAAGAGGATGTTTTTCTATTCAGTACCAGAGAATAAAAGATAAGAAATTTTTGAATCTCTAAGAGACATCAACAACACTCAGAACACAGACATCAGTAATCTTCAGAACAAGAACAATATATTCTCTGTCTCAAAGAATTCTCTGAATAACACACATCCAAGGAGATCAAACTTTCTGAAATCTTCTGATCTCTCTTGTCTCAAGTGTTCAAGGCCAACATCTTTCAAGACTCCAGACACCTAACATTTCAGTTGTTGCTGAAATCATCTTTTGCTGGAGATCAACTTTTGAAGGCCTATCACCCTACAGCAAAGCTTCTTTTCCTGACCATCTCAAGGACTCAGGGGGAGCTTTGACACCATCAAATCCACATAGTCTTCTCAGCTGATCTGAGAAAGAGAAGACTTCCATCACTCTCTCACGCCCATCTCTGTAAAGGGTTTCTCAAACTCCCTTCAAAAGTTTGAACTTGGTTTTTGAGCACCTTGTCAAAAGCTCATTGGTGGCAATACACCTGATCAAAAAAATCTGATTTGGTTTTTGAGCACCTTATCAAAAGCTCATTGGTGCCCAGGACACCTGATCAACTCATCCTGCAGTGGATTCCTACCTAGGGTGGTAGAAGAGTGGATATACCCAAGTTTAGGGGAACCACTATATTTCCTTGTGTCATCTGGTTTTACTTGTCTTTATTTTTGTTTCTGGCTGTGATTGTTCTGTGATTAGCTTATGATTAGTTTAGTTCTGTGATTAGATTTATTAATTGCTTCCCTGCTCACTCACATTACAATAATTGTTGTAAAAAGTTTTCAATCACCATATACTCTATTCACCCCCCTCTAGAGTATATCAGATCTAGCTGCACTTTCAAGATCCTTTGCCAAATCACCTTCCATTGAACTTCTCCCTTGTCCACTTAGACTCACAAAAGCACTTAAGCAACCTGCCGGTTGATCCACTACACAAGCCTCTGTTCTCTCTAATACCATGTTGAAATTTGATATATTCTAAGATGGGAAACCAGGCGCAGGAACACTCAAACTATCTGAGCCCAAATCAACCAGATGAAAAACAAAAGAGCAAAACTCTTGTATTATAATACTCTTTACAAAGAGACACATACATGGCGAGATATGATTCGCCGATGTATCCAATGGAAGCAGAAACAATGCAAGGCAAATATCAGACCACGCGGACTCAAGGAGTAACTGGCCGAACTACTGTTGCACTACGGAGTCCGCTCAACCCGCCTAGTTGCCAGACCACAACCAAGCCGCGCAGACTACCCTTTATTCCAATGCAAGCTCTACTCGCCGATCTGCATGCTACCTAACTGCTAGGTTACCTTGTAACGCCCTGAAACTCAAAGAAGCGATGGGTGATGTTTTGGGCCAGATTTGGGTTCTGGCAGGAGGCACACGACCTGCGACACGGGCGTGTCGCAGGGCGTGTCAAGGCCGTGTCGACGATCGGCCCAGGGTGTCGACGAATTTCGCTTGACGTTGTGTCGAGACAGGGCACACGGCCTGCGACACGGGCGTGTCGCAGGGCGTGTCGAACCGTGTCGACACTTAGCCCGTGAAGTCGACATTGCGCTCGACGAAGTGTCGAGACATGGCACACGGCCTGCGACACGGGCATGTCGCAGGGCGTGTCAACCCATGTCGATACTCGTCCCGGGGAATCGACGAACTTTGCTCGACGATGTGTCGATACAAGGCACACGGCCTAGGACACGGGCGTGTCCAAGGCCGTGTCGTCAGGTCGACGATCTTCGCTCGACGAAGTGTCGAGTGTCGAGACCGTGTACACGGCCTGGAGCCCAGGCATGTTGAGGTGACACGGGCAAGGACACGGGCGTGTCCTAGAACCCGTGCAGTGCTCGGGTTGTTTTCGTGGAAAAATGATGGGGGTACACGGCCGGCCACACGGCCGTGTCAGGTGGAACACGGGCGGGTCAGCTCGAACACGGGCATATTTGATACCTGTGTGTTGTTCCAGGCGAGCCTATTTTGACGGCGAATGAGGCACACGGCCTTGGACACGGGCGTGTGCCAGGTCGTGTGCGGTCCAGATTGGGCATTTCAGTCCCGAATCAAAGCCGTTCGTTTCTTTATTTTGGGATCAAACGGCTGGGGGTCATTCCTGATGAGATATACCCGGGATTGGACTTAGAAACCCTCACTTTTCATAAGTTGTTATCTTTCTAAAAGGTTAGAGAGAGAGGAGAGCCAAGTAAGGAGGAAGGAGCTAGATCCGGCCATTGGAGGGGCTTCGAAGCTCCAAATCGCGAGCCGACTCCGGATCCACGGAGGCAAAGCTAGTGCGGTGCTTTTCATCCGCTTATTTTTCCATGGCGCCAAAGAGGAACGCTAGGGTAATGATTCTCTTCTTGAGCATGCGTAGCTCTTCTTCTTTGCATAGGAAGCCCACTCTCGCGAGTTTGCGGTGAGTTGGAGGCGTTCCTTCGGGTAGATATGTGAATTCCCCGTTGTTTAGAGTCCGTAAGCGAGAACAGACATAGGCATGATGTGTGAAGCCTACCCGGACGTGTTGGTCTGGATCGGTGATGTTGCATTGCATAATGCCGGAGAAGACTCCATGCTATTGGTTTTTTTTCGGGTTTTCTACACGGTAGATTGCAACAGGGAGCCTTGGGGATTTACCCAAAGGTGCACCCAGAAAACTGGGCGGATGCGTGATCTTGCCAACTTAGTGGCCTGAGAGCCAACTTGAACATAACTGAGTTATGTGAAATGTGATGGAAACGGGACTCGGGAGAAGTTTGACCTGTGCATATGGTTTAAATTACCGTTGCGGGCGCATATAGTTTAAATTACCGTTGCGTTGTGAGCACGGGTTAGATGGAACCGTACCCGTTCTATGTCGTTCGGATTAGAGCCGTTGGCATAAATGAGAGTCTTCGGCGGTCTATGGTTTTAATTACCGTGACCCATGTCGGGAAGACAAACTGCTCATTGATTGGCCGTCCAAAGGGATGGTGGTGAGTCGGCAGACTTTGACTGCATTCACTGAGAATGTGCCCTGAGTGCATGGGTTGTGTGGCCGTATTAGCCTACGCCTGTGATGAAATGAATATTGTTATATTGCTTGCTTATGCTAATGAAATGCAGGGAAGGAGCATCGCCGCCCCGAGTTGGGGGCGAGATCGTTATAATTTGGTCAGCATTGTTGACCGATGCCTTGTTTTGCCACCGTGCGGTGGTTTGTTGTTTGCAGGTGCTGCTGGACCAAGCGGTCAATAGCGGGCTAAAGCCCTTTTTGCGAAGCCGGCCCTCGAAGGCCCAATTGGATGTGTTTACTGCTTTATTCATGTGTGACCGGCCTACGTGCCGTGGTTTGTAAAACATGTAATATGAAGTGAACAATTTTTGTAAGGCCTTAAGGCTTGTGCAGGTGTATTATGTAACATTCCTAATTGGTATTAGTGGACATTCATGCTTTAGTGCTGGGTTCTTTGTTTCAACTTATTAATCTGCTTCCGCTAGAATGCTCTGTGTAGGACGTTGATTGGTTGGATGGTTTCCAAGAGTAACCACCCGGTCTGTCTGTGGCATACGACGTCGGGCCCCGGCCGGACCTACTGCTATATGCTATGCGACGGATAGAGTGTGTTACAATTTGGTATCAGACTACTGTTTTTCGTCGGGCTTAACATGAATTCGTGGATGAATTCTTTTTAAGGGGTGGTGAGCACGTTGTGTGCGTCATCGTTATAACAGTAAAAGAACCCATGAATGTCCACTTAGGAATGAACATACACGTGTTTGAGGAACCTGCGTGTTCCTATAATTGTTGTTTGCAATTTTATTTGGTCGCTTAATGGTGTTTTGTACCACTATAGGTGACCAGAAGTGGTGTTGGGCCGTCAGAACGCCGAGTTTCTGAGGCTAGCAGTGCACCAGATGTTGCTCCTGCAACACCTTTATCGGCTGAGAACATACGCTTGGTGGCTGAAGCGGTGTTGGCCTTGATAAATGCGCAGCCTGCAAGGAAAATGCAGCAGCCCGCTCCTGCGATGGAGCAGGAACCTCTTCAAGAGGCTGAGCTGCGGAGAGTGGATCAAGTGGTTGTGGAACCGGTGGTGCCAAGGAGGGCAACCGAGAGGCAGCTTAAGCATGTTATGAGCTTTAACCCTCCGGTATTCTCGGGGTTGGGAACCCCATCTCAGGCTGAAGACTGGCTCTCCAGGGTGAAGAGAGTCATGACAGCAACGGAGACAGAGGAGTGGCAAATGACCACCATCGCTACGTTCCTTCTGGACGGTGAAGCGAGAATGTGGTGTGAAGGATTGGAGCTGCACTTACTGAGAGGTACGCAACTTGGTGATGTCTCGATGGAAGAATTCTCGAGATTGTTCTTGGATAGATACCTTCCTTTGACGCTGAGGATAGCGTTGGAGAATGAATTTCTGAAGTTGGTTCAGGGTGAGAAGAGCGTGGATGAATATCTCCACGAGTTTACTCGTTTGAGTCGATATGCTAGCTCCACCATCGCGGATGAGGAGTGTAAGACGAATCGATTCTACGAAGGCTTGAGAGATGAGTTGAGATTACTACTCTCGGGGCCGATGACGCAGGGTTTCTTAACCATGGTCAACACGGCCCGGTCCTTGGAGAAGGACATGAAGAATGTGCAGGCAAAGAAAAGCTTGGGCGAGAAGAAATCTGGGTTCAAAGTGCCGACTACTTCAAAGTCTGGCTATCAAAGATTCTTTAAGAAGCATAGGACTTCGGGTCCAGCTCCTTCTGGTGCTTCTGGGGTGACTACGAGTCGGACCCCGGGCGCGTGTTTTACTTGTGGAAAGACGGGGAACTTTGCCCGTGATTGTTGGAGCGGACGTCCTAAGTCCGAGAGAAAGCCGGGAGCTACTTATGAAGAGAAGGGCAAGGCGGTGGAGTCGACCGCATCCCACTATGCTCCGGCCCAACCAAGGGTCTATAATCTTGGCCAACAGGAGGCCATCAAACAGGCTGATGTGGTGACAGGTACGGTTTAATTTATAGCAAGTCAATTCCTTTAAATACTTATTATGCACATGTTACCTTACCACAGCTTGTTTAGGATTTGTATTGATTTGTGAAAATCCGGCACGAGCACTCTTCGATACGGGGGCTTCACACTCTTTCTTGTCCGAAGGATTTATATCACGCATCAGAGTCCCTTCTTCGATGGCGAAGGATAAGTTGGATGTGTTGTTGCCCAATGGGTGTTCGATGCGAGCGGATAGGATTTGTGATGTTAAGATTCGTATTGGGGATCAGGAGTTCGACCTGCAGGCGTCTTTACTTCCGTTGGTGGAGTTCGACGTTATATTTGGCATGGACTGGCTCTCGGAGCAGCAAGCCTATATTGACTGCGGTCGCAACGAAGTCAAGCTGGGAGCAAGTCGTGAGACAACTTTTACGGGCTTAAAGGGGTCGAGCAAGATGTTGATGTCTGCTCTTCAGGTGGTGAAGGCGGTTCGTGCCGGTGCAGAACTGTTCTTTACACTAGTGGAGGTTGCAAAGCCGAAGCCCGCGTTGGATTGTATTTCAGTGGTATTGGAATACCCTGATGTGTTCCCCGCAGATCTTCCTAGAGCCCCGCCTCAGCGGGAGATAGATTTTACGATTGAGCTAGTGCCAGGTGCAAAGCCTGTGTCACGATCTCCTTATCGGCTAGCGCCTAAGGAAATGGCGGAGCTGAAAGTTTAACTGCAAGAGTTGTTGGAGCAAGGGTATGTGCGCCCGAGTTCTTCGCCTTAGAGCGCACCGGTCCTCTTTGTTAAGAAGAAGGACGAAAGTGTGAGGCTATATATTGATTATCGGGAGCTCAACAAGCTGACAGAGAAGAACAAGTACCCGATCCCCCAGATTGATGATCTTTTTGATCAGTTAGTCGGGTCGACGGTGTACTAGAAGTTGGATCTCAAGGCTGGGTACTATCAGCTGCGAATAAGGGAGAGTGATATCCCGAAGACAGCATTTAGTACGAGATACGGGCATTATGAGTTTACGGTCATGCCGTTTGGGCTGACTAATGTGCCGTCAGTGTTCATGGATTTGATGAACAGGACCTTCAGGGAGTACTTGGACCATTTCGTGATCGTCTTCATCGACGATATTTTGGTGTACTCGCAAAGTGAGGAAGATCACTTCAAGCATCTTCATTTGGTTCTGGAGACGCTAAGGAGAAATCCGTTGTATGCCAAGTTCTCGAAGTGCGAGTTTTGGCTATCCTCAGTGGCTTTCCTCGGGCATATAGTGAGTGGAGAGGGTATTGCTGTGGATCCGGCGAAGATTGTTGCAATACGGGAGTGGCATGAGCTTGTTACGGTAGCGGAAGTCCGGAGCTTTTTGGGGCTTGCTGGCTATTATAGGCGCTTCGTAGAGAACTTCTCGCGGATAGCGTTACCTCTCACTACTTTGACGAGGAAGGAGCATAAGTTCGTTTGGACGCCAGAGTGCGCGCGAGCTTTCGAGGAGTTGAAGTGTCGGTTGACCACGACGCCTGTGCTGAGTTCGCCATGTGGGACCGAAGGATATGAGATTTATAGTGATGCTTCGGGCAGCGGTTTGGGTTGCGTGCTACTGCAACATGGAAGTGTAATAGCTTATGGCTCGAGACAGCTGAAAGTGCACGAGAGGAATTATCCGGTCCATGACTTGGAGTTAGCGGCCGTGATTTTTGCCTTGAAGATGTGGAGACACTATTTGTACGGTGTGAAGATTGATTTCTACACCGATCACAAGAGCCTGAAGTATCTTATTGATCAGAAAGATCTGAATATGCGGCAGCGTAGATGGATGGAGTTCCTGGGGGACTATACATTCAAGATCCACTACGTGCCTGGTAAAGGGAATGCGGTTGCGGACGCGTTGAGTCGCTGAGCCCCAGCTCAAGCCAATTGGCTATCGGTGCATGATGAGCGGTTGGTGCGGGAGTTGGAGGCGTTGGAGATTGTTTGTGTGGACAGGCAATCAAGTGCTGAAGCGGTTCTGAATTGGACTGAAGTCCAATATGACCTGGCTGATCGTATTCGGCAGGCTTTGGATATGGATGCTCATATGAAGCAGTTCATGGTGGAGGCTCTGGATGGGTCAAATTCCCAATTCGTTGTGGAGGACGGATTACTTTGGAAGGACGGTCGTCTGTGCGTCCCAAGTGTGGGTAATTGCAGGTGGAGTTATTGTACGAGGCACACCATACCAAGTACTCGATTCACCCGTGGAGCACGAAGATGTACCGAGATGTGAAGAAACTGTTTTGGTGGCCGGGTTTGAAGAAGGATGTGGCGCTATACGTAGCGAAGTGCCAAACTTGCGCCCTGGTGAAGGCGGAGTGCCAAAAGCCGGGAGGATTTCTTAAGTCCTTGCCTATTCCGGAGTGGAAATTCGACGACATCTCTATGGACTTTGTGCACGGTTTGCCAAGGTCGCAAAAGGGGAACGACGCTATTTGTGTGATCGTGGATCGATTAACAAAGGTGTCGCATTTCATTCCGTATAGGAAGGATGATCCGGTGGAGAAGTTGGCAAAGCTTTATGTGGATAACATAGTAAGGCTTCATGGTGTGCCCCGAAGCATTGTGAGTGACCGAGATGGGCGGTTCACGTCCAATGATTGGAGGCTTGTGCAGCAAATGTTGGGAACAAAGCTGAAATTCAGCACAGCCTTCCATCCTCAAACGGATGGGCAGACCGAGATGGTCAATAGAACTATGGAAGACATGCTCCGCATGTGTGTCTTGGATTTGGAAAGCAATGGGAAGACAACCTTTATTTGGTGGAGTTCGCATACAACAATAGCTACCAAGCGAGTATTCAGATGGCGCCTTTCGATGCCCTATATGGTAGAAAATGTCGCACATCGTTGTCTTGGTTAGAAACGGGTGAGTCAAAGTTGTATAAGCGATCGGAAGTGGAGGGTGCTACTTCTTTGGTGAGATCCATTCGGGAGAGGTTGCTTATCGCTCAGGACCGGCAAGCGAAGTACTATAATGCCAAGCACAGGAACGTGGAGTTCGCTGTGGGTGACTATGTATACTTGAAGATCAAGCCGTTCAAGGGTGTCTTGCGGGTGCGACGATTGAAAAAGCTAAGCCCGAGGTACCTTGGGCCGTTTGAGGTTCTGGAGCGATTTCGTGAAGCGGCCTATCGGTTGAAGCTTTCAGTGGAGCTTAGTGGTTTACATGATGTATTCCATATTTCGGTGCTTCGAAAGGCGGTGTAAGAGCCTACGCAAGTGATCTCGATTGATCAAGTGCCGGTGGATAGCGGGCTGACGACAAAGGTCAAGCCCGTGCGGATTATAGACTCGGAGGTCAAGCGGCTACGCAATAAAGAGATCAGGATGGTCAAGGTCCGGTGGGACAATTGCGGTCGTGAGGAGCTCTCTTGGGAGCGAGAGCAGACTATGCTTGACGAGTATCCGTAGTTGTTCCGCTCAGGTACAAATTTTTGTTTTGTACATGTCTTTCCTTTATATAATTTTGTGGACGAAATTCGTCTAAGAGGGGGAGAGTTGTAAAGCCCCGAAACTCAAAGGAGCGACGGGTGACGTTTTGGGCCAGATTTGGGTTCTGGCAGGAGGCACACGGCCTGCGACACGGGCATATCGCAGGGCGTGTCAAGGCCGTGTCGACGATCGGCCCAGGGTGTCGACGAATTTCGCTCGACGTTGTGTCGAGACAGGGCACACGGCCTGCGACACGGGCATGTCGCAGGGCGTGTCGACCCGTGTCGACACTCAGCCCGTGAAGTCGACATTGCGCTCGACGAAGTGTCGAGACATGGCACACTGCCTACGACACGGGCGTGTCGCAGGGCGTGTCGACCCGTGTCGACACTCGTCCCGGGGAGTCGACAAACTTTGCTCGACGATGTGTCGAGACAAGGCACACGGCCTAGGACACGGGCGTGTCCAAGGCCGTGTCGTCAGGTCGACAATCTTCGCTCGACGAAGTGTCGAGTGTCGAGACCGTGTACACGGCCTGAAGCCCAGGCGTGTTGAGGTGACACGGGCAAGGACACAGGCGTGTCCTAGAACCCGTGCAGTGCTCGGGTTGTTTTCGGGGAAAACTGATGGGGGTACACAGCCGGCCACACGGCCGTGTCAGGTGGAACATGGGCGGGTCAGCTCGAACACGGGAGTGTTCGATACCCGTGTGTTGTTCCAGGCGAGCCGATTTTGACGGAGAATGAGGCACACGGCCCTGGACACGGGCATGTGCCAGGCCGTGTGCGGTCCAGATTGGGCATTTCAGTCCCGAATCAAAGCCGTTTGTTTCTTTATTTTGGGATCCAACGGCTGGGGGTCGTTGCTGATGAGATATACCCGGGATTGGACTTAGAAACCCTCACTTTTCATAAGTTGTTATCTTTCTAAAATCTTAGAGAGAGAGAGGAGAGCCAAGGAAGGAAGAAGGAGCTAGATCCGGCCATTGGAGGAGCTTCAAAGCTCCAAATCGCGAGTCGACTCCGGATCCACGGAGGCAAAGCTAGTGCGGTGCTTTTTATCCGCTTATTTTTCCATGGCGCCAAAGAGGAATGCTAGGGTAACGATTCTCTTCTTGAGCATGCGTAGCTCTCCTTCTTTGCATAGGAAGCCCGCTCTCGCGAGTTTGCGGTGAGTTGGAGGCGTTCCTTCGGGTAGATATGTGAAGTCCCCATTGTTTAGAGTCCGTAAGCGAGAACGGACATAGGCATGATGTGTGAAGCCTATCCGAACGTGTTGGTCTGGATCGGTGATGTTGCATTGCATAATGCCGAAGAAGACTCCGTGCTATTGGTTGTTTTTTGGGTTTTCTACACGGTAGATTGCAAAAGGGAGCCTTGGGGATTTACCCAAAGGTGCACCCGGAAAACTGGGCGGATGCGTGATCTTGCCAACTTGGTGGCCTGAGATCCAACTTGAACATAACCGAGTTATGTGAAATGTGATGGAAACGGGACTCGAGAGAAGTTTGACCTGCGCATATGGTTTAAATTACCGTTGCGGGCGCATATGGTTTAAATTACCGTTGCGTTGTGAGCACGGGTTAGATGGAACTGTACCCGTTCTATGTCGTTCGGATTAGAGTCGTTGGCATAGATGAGAGTCTTCGGCGGTCTATGGTTTTAATTACCGTGACCCATGCCGGGAAGACAAACTGCTCATTGATTGGCCGTCCAAAGGGATGGTGGTGAGTCGGCAGACTTAGACTCCGTTCACCGAGAATGTGCCCTGAGTGCACGGGGTGTGTGGCCGTATGAGCCTACGCCTGTGATGAAATGAATATTGTTATATTGCTCGCTTATGCTAATGAAATGCAGGGAAGGAGCATTGCCGCCCCGAGTTGGGGGCAGGATCGTTATAATTTGGTCAGCATTGCTGACCGTTGCCTTGTTTTGCCACCGTGCAGTGGTTTGTTGTTTGCAGGTGCTGCTGGACCAAGCGGTCAATAGCGGGCTAAAGCCCTTTTTGCGAAGCCGGCCCCCGAAGGCCCAATTGGATGTGTTTACTGCTTTATTCATGTGTGACCGGCCTGCGTGCCTTGTTTTGTAAAACATGTAATATGAAGTGAACAATTTTTGTAAGGCCTTAAGTCTTGTGCTGGTGTTTTATGTAACATTCCTAATTGGTATTAGTGGACATTCATGCTTTAGTGCTGGGTTCTTTGTTTCAACTTATTAATCTGCTTCCGCTAGAATGCTCTGTGTAGGACGTTGATTGGTTGGATGGTTTCCATGAGTAACCACCCGGTCTGTCTGTGGCATATGGCGTCGGGCCCCGGCCGGACCTACTGCTATATGCTATATGACGGATAGGGGATGTTACATACCTAGCCGCCTGACCGCACGAACTGCTACTACCGAACTGAAGAGGCTGCCAGAGGCAGACAACTTATTGAACCAGGAATCTAGTTGCCAAAGAAAAGACCGTCTGGTCGCTACCCGCGACTTGATGATTACCGCCTGTTGTTAACCGCAGAGTCTGCACTGTCCCTGACTGAAATCAGAACCAAGTCCCTGGCTTTCCAGCGCAATCCACACAACCTACAAAGTACAAACTGGTAAACCTCTTCAAACCACGAAGATACAAAAAACCAGTCCGCAACAACTATCTGCAAGTTCACTTACCGTTCATTCATTATTCTCCTGATGTGACAGGGGTCATATTTATAGGTACGATGAGGAGTGTGGTCACCGCCCTAGCCGATAGGATCACCGCCCCATCTTACAGCAAACACCAAGAGTATCCGTAGGCTGCAGATACACATCCAGTCCGCCGCGACCTGTGCGAGATAGCCAAACCGCCAACATCATTGTTGAAATTTCACATGTCAATCAACTGATAGTTTTGGTACGAAGTAAAACACTTCCAACAAACTATCAAGCTGATCACTTGATTAAGCGGAAGACGAACACCAGGCATAGGAACACTCCAACCATAAACTGAGCAAAGTATCAGTGACAATGAAGAGCACACACAAATGTTGCATTAACAACTATCAACTTTACAAGGCAAGGTTTATAAGGCGTGACATGATTTCGCCAAGTACAATGAGAGAAAACAAGTGCCAAAAACTAAGTCGAGCAGACTGCCCCCCAGACCGCTAAGTCTACCGAGACCACCGAGACCGCCAGGCCCCTGATGCTATACTGAAACTATGGAGTCCGCACAAGCCGCGCGGACATCCCATTATTCTGCTAACGTCTGCTCTACACGCTGCTGCCGAACTGAATGAATAGACCGCCAAATCCACCTAGATGGCGACCTGGTTATTGAACTTGAATCAAACTGAGAGAGAAACTGGCTGGCCGCGACCTGCAACCTGCTACAACTGCTGATTATAAACCGCAAGCTCCACTGCTTCCTGACCTTGATCAGAACCAGATGCCCGGCTTCACAGTGCTAGCCGCACAACTTGTAAACAACAACCAGTTAATCTCAAACTGTGCGACCTGGAAAACCGAGACCGCAATAATTAATCTACGCTCAACTTACTATTCACTCTATTACTGTAGGCGTGCCGGGGGGTCTATCTATAGGCAAGGTGAGGAGTGTGGTCATCGCCCTAATAAATAGAGTCACCACCCCAGATCGCAGCTAGCAAACCCCAGTCCGCTGAGTCCGTAAGGACTTAGCCGAACTGCAATATAACCCCCAGGCGCCAAAACAAGGACAGATCACACCAGGCGGACGCTGAGCCAGTCCGCCCACATGAAGCATGCAGACACAGCATCCCATTCACTACGTTAGTCCGCACGCTACATGCAGACACAGTGCAGTCCACAAGCAAGCCACCAGTCTGCCACTCTACACAGCACACAGACACAGCTACAGCCTATACTGCATCAGTCCGCATGCCATACGCGGACATGGCGACAGATCACATAGCTCGACAACAACATAAGGCCAGCCGCAAGAGTCCATGACCAATAGGCAGACCATCCGGTCAACAGCAAACACTGCGGACACAGCGAACACCATGAACTTGTCACAAAGTGTGACCAAGTCCAACCCACCAAATAACTTGTGCGATCTTGGCGGACACCAAAAAACCAGATCGCAAACAACATGGTCAGTCCGCCACCAAGAAAGCGACAATCACCACCACAGCAATGGAGAGCTCGGCAAGGACCAAAGCTGACCTCCAACACCAGACCGCAACTGCGGACCCCACAGACTCAAAACCAAGCCTGCCACAACTCCGCAGATATAACCTCTAATCCTCCTGGCAACATCAAGAGCAAGAAATGCAGAATCGCAGGTTGAGCTAAGCACCGCATCACAAGTCTGCCAAGAATATGCCACACAGACCACTCCAGAAGAACAACCAAGCCACCAAGCCCAACACCAGGCAAGACACCTAGGATGCAAGGCCAGTCCGCCCAAGCTGCGGACTCAGATCGCGCAGTCCACCCGGCCTGCTCCATCACCCACTTACACTTCACAATTTTCAACACTCCCCCTTGAAGTGAGAAGTGGTGATCAACCCCAGCAGTCCTCGTAGCCGAGTAAACGGCACCTTCGGCAATGGCATCGTGAAATTATCAGTGGCATTATCCTCACTCCACACATATTGCACCATCAGAGATCCCTCCAACACCTTCTCCCGTATGAAATGGTGCTCAATCTCGATGTGCTTGGTCCGAGCGTGACAAACTGGAATATTTACCAGTTTCAGGGCACTCTCATTGTCAACGCTCAGTAGAGTAGGACCGCGCACTTTTTCATAGACATCCTCTACTAGTCTTCTAAGCTAGATGGCTTCCCGAGCTGCCAAGGCAGAGGCCTTGTATTCTGCTTCCGTAGTCGAGACGGACACCGAGTCTTGCTTCTTGCTGCACCAAGAAATACTCCCAGATCCACAAGTGAAGATGTAACCGGATGTTGACATCCGGTCATCTGAATCTCCCCCATAATCAGCATCCGAGTACCCTTGAAGAACAAACTCTGTGCCTCTCCTATACAGGAGACCCATGTTAGAAGTAGCCTTCACGTACTTCAAGATATTCCTAGCCGCCATCAGATGAGGCTTACTGGGTTACGCTATATACCTACTTACGCGGCCGACTGCATAAGCAATGTCTGGCTTTGTAATCGTCAAGTAAATAAGACTCCCAACCAGAGCCCGAAACACCAAAGGATTCGGAAGAATCCTCCCCTCATCCCCCCAAAGTTTGATGCTAGAATCAAGTGGAGTAGAGCTACTCTTCCCTTCCTGCATGCCGAATCACTAAACAATCCGTTCCGCATAGCCTTTCTAGGATACGAGTATGTCACTCTCCTTCCTCTCCACTTATAGTCCAAGGAAATGGTGGAGCTCACCCAAATCCTTCATCTTGAACCTGATATCAAGCTCTGCCCTGAGCCTTGCTACTTCCTCCTTAGAATTTCCCGTGATGATCATGTCATCCACGTATAATAGAACCAGGACCAGAAGCCCCCCTTCTTCTTGACGAAGAGACTCGAATTAGAGTTTGAAGCCATATATCCGCAGAACTGAAGATATTCTGCAATCTTCCCATACCAGGCTCGAGGAGCCTTCTTCAACCCATAGTGCGCCTTCCAGAGCTTGCAGACGTAGTCCAGATGTTCTTCAGATATGTACCCGAGCGGCTGATCCATGAAGATGTCCTTGTCAATCTCCCCATAAAGAAAAGCATTCTTTACGTCTAGCTGCCACATCTTCCATCCCTGGCAGGCCTCCAAAGAGATAACCACTCGAATTGAAGTCATCTTCGCCACTGGACTAAACGTATCTTGATAGTCCTCGCCGTACTGTTGCAAAAATCCTCGAGCTACAAGCCGAGCCTTGTACCGCTCGATGCTACCATCCGCCTTCTTCTTGAGTTTGTAGACCCACTTGCAAGTAACAGGAGTAATACCAATCACCTTAGGCATCAAGTCCTAAGTTTCATTCTTCCTGAGGGCAGCCATCTCCTCATCCATGCCATCAACCCACTCCTTTACTCCAGTAGCATCTTCAAACTTAGAAGGCTCCCGCTCATCACGAATAAACATATAACAAAGCTCACCGTGTTTCCTTCACAATACCGAGTTGGTGGCTTAATGATCCTCTTTGATTTCCGAAGAGGCTGCACCTTGCTCATCACCTCCGCTGCTTCTACAGCACCAACCCTGTTCTCGGGCATACTTGGAGCATCGCTCCCCCTGCTTCCCGAACCAGAAGCTTCAGCCCCAGAGTTTGAAACACCTGGAGCTCCTGTGACACAGGTACCTCCAACTGAAGATCTTCAACAACTTCCTCCTGCCTTTCATCAACCCTGCTCTCCTGCAGTTCAACAATGCCTCCTCCATATGACGTCAGCTCATCAAAGACAACGTCTCTAGAAACAAAGAATTTCTTTGTCGCAGGATCCATACACTTCCACCCCTTCTTCCGCTCATCATAGCCCACAAAGACAAGCTTCCTTGCCTTTGCATCAAGCTTGGTCGTCTGAGCATCCGGGATATGAACATAGCAGGTTGATCCAAACACCCGAAGGTGTTCCACACTTGGCTTCTCCTGGAACATCATTTCAACCGAATACTTCATGTTGATCGGACTTAGAGGTATCCAATTGATGACATACGTTGTGCAGGCCATTCCTTCTGCCAAGAAGGACCTCAGAATGCCTTTTGCATGAAGAAAACATTCATAATTTTCCGTCAAGTGACGGATCTTCCTCTCCGCTACTCCATTTTGTTGTGGAGTATGAGCACAAGTAAGCTCCCTCTGGATTCCGTGCTTCCTGCAGAAACTAGAGAACTCAGATGAGACAAACTCACCACCGTTGTCTGATCTGAACTTCCTAATTCGCAAACCAAGCCGGCCCTCCACCAGCTCCTTGAACTCCACAAACAAGTTGAAAGCTGCTGACATCTCCTTCATGAAATACACCTAAGTGTATCTTGAGTAGTTATCAATCAACACAAGCATATATTTGCTGCCTCCAAGACTAGCAGTTGTTGTTGGCCCCATCAAGTCACCATGAATGCATTCCAAGGGTACCTTGCTCCTCGTTTGAGACTTATCAAACGGAAAGCGATGAGCCTTACCGTACTGACATCATGCACAAACGTGGCCATCTCCATAGGTGGACAACTTTGGCAAGCCTCTCACCAGGCTCTTCATTGACATAGACTTGAGCTTGTTCATCCCAACGTGCCCTAGTCTCTCACACCAGATAGCCGCGCTATCATTGGCCCTCATCTGATCAACATAAGAGCTTGTTGATAGAACAAACAAGTCTCTTACTCTTCTCCCTACATGAGCAACATCAGCCTTAACCGCTGATACGTTGCGGATAAACCTTACTTCTATTGGGCCAAACAGAACATGAAAACCAGCATCGACCGCATTAGTCACTGAGAACAGGTTATTCTTCATGTCAGGTGCGTGATACACGTTCCTTAGAGTAAGCGTACCCTGAGCACTCTCCAAATAAACACTACCCTCCTTCTCTACAGAGTGAATAGAATCATCAGCTGTAATAATAGCTTCGTTACCTGTGAACGATTGCAGAGATGAGAACTTCGACTCGTATCCAGTGAGGTGATGACCACACCTCGATTCGACTATCCAGTCATCTTGGTAGTCAACGGTGGCAAGAGTACGAACAACCGAGCTTGTCATGAAGGCTCCTCCCCACCCGGCTTCTTCAGAACTGGAACAAGCTCCCACCTTGCCTGTAACATGCCCAGGTTGCAATTTGACCTTGCAGTCGTGCTTGAAGTGGCCTACCTGATTACATCTATAACACTTCAACTCTTTCTTCCAGTTCTTCTTAGGAACAGAGCTCCTCTCTTGCTGATTAGAGGTTGAAGGTCCTTCTTCAGTAGTAGACTTCTTCTTCTTCTCCCATCTGTTCATCTTCTTCTCAGTGATGAGAGCTTTACTACCTCCATTAGAGATAGTTACCCAGTCCATCTGCCTGGCCAAGCTCTCCTGTGACGCTAACAAAGTTTTCAGCTCCAACAGAGAAGGTTGAGTTGTCCATCCATGCACGGAAGTCACAAAGGCCATATATTTTTTCCGCAACCGACGGACTATGTGCCTCTTCAAATTTGCTTCAGAGATTAGCTCATCAGGATCCATTGCTGATATTTCAGCGCATAGATTTCTCATCTTCAAGTAGAACTTAGAGATGGAAAGATCACCTTGAGTTGCCTTAGCCAACTCATTCTCCAGGAACTACAGCCTAGCCACATTCTTCCTATTGAACAACCCATCAATGGTCGCCCAAATCTCTACAACAAACTCACATCCTAAGATGTGATCAAAGAGCTCATGTGAGACAGCCCGTTTGAGAGCAAACTCGGCCTTAGCATTAGTTTTTCTCCAAACTCTCACTTCCTCAGCATTACCAGTAGCAGCAGTAACCTCTTGCTTATCGTCACCCCCGACGACCTCCCATAACTCCGCACCCAAGAGATAGCACTTCATGCAGGACTTCCACTTCTTGAAGTTAGTCGCTGTCAGAAGCTCAATGCCTAGACCTATTCCATAGGCTCCTTATATTGCAAAATCAGCACTGATCATAAGGTTTCCAGAAGCGCCGAGCACTAACTGAGTTTGATAATAGCTCACTGCTAAAGCCACTGATAGCTCTGATACCATGTTGAAATTTCACAAGTCAATCAACTGATAGTTTTGGTATTAAGTAAAACACTTCTAACAAAGTATCAAGCTGATCACTTGATTAAGCGGAAGACGAGCACCAGGCACAGGAACACTCCAACCATAAACTGAGCAAAGTATCAGTGACAATGAAGAGCACACACAGATCTTGCATTAACAACTATCAACTTTACAAGGTAAGGTTTACAAGGCGAGACATGATTTCGCCAAATACAATGAGAGAAAACAAGAGCCAAAAACTAAGCTGAACGGACTGCCTCCCAGACCGCTAACTCCGTCGAGACCGCCGAGACCACCAGGCCGCTGCTACTATACTGAAACTATGGAGTCCACACAAGCCACGCGGACAAACCATTATTCTGCTGACGTCTGCTCTACATGCCGCTGCCGAACTGAATGAACAGACTACCAAATCCACCTAGATGGCGACTTGGTTATTGAACTTGAATCAAACTGAGAGAGAAATTGGATGGCCGCGACCTGCGACCTGTTGATTGTAAACTGCAAGCTCCACTACTTCCTTACCTTGATCAGAACCAGATGCCCGGCTTCACAGTGCTAGCCGCACAACCTGCAAACAACAACCAGTTAATCTCAAACCGCCCTACCTGGAAAATCGAGTCCACAACAATTGATCTGCACTCAACTTACTGCTCACTCTATTACTATAGACGTGTCGGGGGGTCTATTTATAGGCAAGGTGAGGAGTATGGTCACTGCCCTAGTGAATAGAGTCACCACCCCAGCTCGCAGCTAGCAAACCCCAGTCTGCTGAGTCCGCAAGGACTGACGCAAACTATAATATAACCTGCCAGGCGCAAAAATAATGATAGATCACACCATGTGGGCACTGAGCCAGTCCGCACACATGCAGCATGCAGACACAACATCCCATTCACTGCGTCAGTCCGCACGCTACATGCAGACACATCGCAGTCCACAAGCAAGCCACCAGTCTGCCACTCTGCACAGCACACGGACACAGCCACAACCTATACTGTATCAGTCTGCATTCCATACGCAGATATGGCGACAGATTGCATAGCTTGACAATAACATCAAGCTCGCCGCAAGAGTCCACGACCAAAAGGCAGATCGCCCGGTCAACAGCAAACTCTGCGGACACAGCGAATACTATGAACTTGTCACAGAGTGTGACCAAGTTGACAGTGCGAGTTAGATCTGATATACTCTAGAGGGGGGGGGGGTGAATAGAGTATGGTGCTTAAAAACTTTTACAACAATTGTTGTATTCTAAATGTGAACAGGGAAGCAAATAGTAAATCTAATCATAGAGCAACCTAGTCACAAAACAATCACAGCCAGAAACAAAAATAAAGACCAGCAACTAGAAGACACAAGGAACTCTAGTGGTTCCCCTAAACTTGGGTACATCCACTTTTCTACCACCCTAGGTAGGAATCCACTGCAGGATGAGTTGATCAGGTGTCCTGGGCACCAATGAGCTTTTGATAAGGTGCTCAAAAACCAAACCAGATTTTTTGATCAGGTGTCTTGCCACCAATGGGATTTTGATAAGGTCCTCAAAAACCAAACACAAAATTTTGAAGGGAGTTTGAAAAACCCTTTACAGAGGTGGGGATGAGAGAGTGATGGAAGTCTTCTTTTCTCAATCATAATGAGAAGACTATGTGGATATAGATGTTGTCAAAGCTCCACCTGAGATCTGTAGTTGTTCAGGAAATGAAGCTTTGCAGTAGGGTGATAGGCCTTCAGAAATTGATCTCCAGCAAATGATGATTTCAGCAACAGCTGAAATGTGAGGTGTTTGGAGTCTTGAATGATGATGGCCTTGAACACTTGAATCAAAAGAGATCTGAAGATTTCAGATGGTTGATCTCTTTTTGGTGATGGTGTTCTTGTATGAATCGTTTTAGACAGAGAATGTCTGCAACTCTTTTTCTTTCTCTTGTGTGATTGTGGTTGTGAGAGTTGTTGCAGAAGAAGATTTGCAGAGAAAGAATATTGCTGAATATGTGTCTCTCCCTTGTTCTTCTTTTTATTCTCTACTGGATTTCTATGACAGAAGTTTTTGATTATTGATTTTTATTCTCTTGATGTCTGAATAGAAAATGATCCATTGTCAAGATAGTCGTTGGCCTGTCATAAATTACTGTCTTAAATGCGTTTGTGTTCTGGGGAAAGTCCAATGAAACATTCCTTGATAATTCCTTGAAACTTGCTCCAGAATAAATGAAAACGGTTACAAAATCTTCTGAATTAATTGCTGAAAATAACTCCTTAACTGTTCTGAATTTGAATCTTGAAAGTCGTTGAACTTCTTCAGAAAAATGTCGAACTGAGCTCTACTATCGTCGAACTGAGCTCAGCGATTTGGACTTATACAGCAACAAAGATCGTCGATCTGAGCTCAACTATCGTCGAACTGAGCTCAGAGATTGAGAACCAAACTAGTGTCAAGATCGTCGAACTGAGCTCGAAGATCGTCGAATGGAGTTCGATGATTTGTTGAAGTTGAGCTCAGCGATCGTCGAATGGAGTTCGACGATCCGTCAAAGTGAGCTCAACGATCGTCGATTGGAGTTTGACGATTCGTCGTACTGAGCTCGACGATATGACTTAGTCTCCAAACTGAAAAACTTGGTCTTGAGGGCAGCTTCTAAACCTAACTACTAACCCTTAGACTCAATTCTAATTGACCTTTAGATCTATACAAAGAGGTCAAAAACAGGTTTCCTAAAGACATAGTGATCCTGACCCAAATTAGTAATAGGGTGTTCCAACAATCTCCCCCTATTTGGGTTAGGATTACTATTTACATAAATTGGAGAAATAAAAAACAACATACAAAGCAACAATATAACAAACAACAACATTGCAGAATCACAGATATAATATCTTAGACAGATCAGAAATCAGAATAATTGTCACCTTACGGAATTACTCTTTCTCCTTGCTCTTTATAAGTTTAATTTCTCTATTTGGATTAAGAGCTTCCTTCTTTGATCTTCTGTCATCAGCTGCACCTAAAGAAGTTTGTTGTTTAGGCATTGGTAACACAGCTTCAGGGTGCAGCTCCATGTATCTTTCAGAATCAAAAAACTTGCTGGAGGCATATCTTTCAAGTTCCTTCTTTTTTTGTTCTAACAAGGTAGTAATGCTGGAGGTGTCCTTGCCTTGCTCTCTGGCTTTCTTAATCTGATCCAAGGCAGCTAATTCTTTCATTCTAGCAGTCCATGTAGTAGGATTATTCTCTGGATCCTCAAAGGGCACTGGAGGCTCATATCTGTTGGAAGGATTATCTGGAGGAGCTCTAGATGAGACTAATTCTTTCAGCTTATAAGGAAATGGACCTGAAGTAGTGTCAGATGAACCTGGTCCTTCCCTTGAGTAAGGATGTTGCCTGGAGTAACCTTTGGAATAAACTTGAGGTTCTCTTTGGTTTCCTCTATAATTTCCTCTCCTAGATTGAGAGCCTCTGGATTGGCTTCCCCTATATTGAGATCTTCCTTGAGGCTGATAGGGGGTTTGACTTTTAGCAGAAGGATGAACAGCAGAGCTACCACCTGCACCTGCATCAGGAGGAGGAGGTGGAGGAGGATGATGGAACTGAGAGGAACCTTTCTCATATTTCCTCTTCTTCTTCATAGCCTTTAGTTAATTCTTGGAATATTGCATCCAATGTCCAGTTATAGGGCAGTCATGCAGAATATAGTAGGGAATATCATTTGTATCTTTTACTTTAGCTGGAGGAACTCTTTTCATAGCTTTGCTTCTTGCTTTTCTTTTCCTTGCTATAGTAGCTGAGGAGTCATCAGAATCAGTTCTGAACTGATCACTCTCAGAACTTTGTTCATCATATAAAGCATCAATCCTTTTCAGATAATCTTTCTGTTGTTGGGTTGGAGCAGAGGTAACAATAGTGACATCAATTGTAGCAGCAGTAGTAGAGGCAGAAATAGCACTGGCAAAAGTTGTAGCAGCAGCAGTAGAAGCAGAAACAGAACTTTCAACAGCAACAGAACCAGCAACATTATTGTCAGCAGGAGTAGCAGCAGTAGTAACAGAAGGCTCAGCAGTATATACGGAATTTATATAGGAGCTAATTAAGCTGGTATCACAGCTTGAGAAGGGCACAATGGCCTTGGATAGATCCTCAGATGGCTGGACTGCATTCTGCTCTGGAAGACAGCTGAAGTAAATTGAATCAAAAACTGATAAAAGTGACCTGAGGTCCACTGAGAAAACTTCAACCTGAGGTGGTGTTGAAGCTTGAGCTTGAGTTGAAGTAACAACAGCAGCATGCAATCTAACATCTTCATGAGGCATCTCCCCCTGCCTAGATTCAGAGAGAGCTGGATCAAGGCACCCAAAGGAATGGATTGCCTGAGGAGGAAAGATGGAGGAGAGCCTGGCGGATAAGTCTGCAACTGACTTGAAGAGTGGAGCCAAGGAGGTCTCCAACAGAAGTGAGAGCCTGGGAGCTATCAGCTCATACAATTTGTCAGCTAAGGCTGGAATATCTACATGCTCAGTAGGAATTTGAGCAGAGGTAGAGAATGGAGGTGGAGCAACTGGTGATGTTGGTGGAGAGCTGGTGTATGGGGGAAAGGAGGGTTGAGGTGTGAGGATTGTTGAAATGGAAGAAAGGGGAATGGAGATAGAAGGTGTGAAGGAGGGTTGAGCAATGATGTCTTGCAGAAGCTGTTGATATGATGTGGATGAGGAGGGTAGATCAGGAGGGGATGAAGGTGAATCATAAATGAAGGAATCATCTAGAAGATTTAATGATGGAAGGTGAGATGATGTGTCAAGATCTGGTTGAGGGTAGTGATGTAAAGGATGGAAGATTTCTTCTGTGAGAGAAGGGATTGGAGATGGAATTGAAGTAGGAGATGGGCTGGAAATAATGATGGTGGATGAAATTTGAGTGGTTGAGGTGACTGGTGGAGAGGAAATAGGAGGAGGAGGAGAAGCAGCAGGCAAGTCTTCTGCAGGGGCAGAGACTGGAGGGGAAGAGACTGTTATAGTCCTTGTGCCTGAAGTAGTGCTTGCAGAGGGCCTGCTGGGCTTCACTATCTGTCTGTCCCACTTGCCAAAGAGGGCACATGAGAGCTTCTTAGAGGCATTGATGTGCATCCCATTTGATACAAGCAGGGCAGGGCATCTGTTTTGGAGAAACAGCCCTAGAATCCTTTCATAATTCACAAAGTTCTTATTGATCTTCTTCTTAATCAGATCAAAGAAGACCTCTCCCCTGTTTAATTGTTTCTTATCAACTAAGGCTCCCATCAAGCACAGCTGATACCTGGAGATGGTATCATGGGCTGAATGCTTGGCCAAAAGAACTTTTACAACTACATCAGCTTGCTAGGGTTTGCATCAGAATGACCCATTCTATCAAGTATAGTAGTAAATTCTTCTCCAAACATTTCAACAGAATCTCTTCCAGAATTTAATTCAAAAATCTCTGTCAGAATAGCAGGTGTAAGTGGTACCTGTGTTGCTGAAATTGATCCAATAACTGTATTTTGGTCTTGGTTGTGGGCAGTATACACCCACTCCTTGATTTCATCTGCAGGTAGCTTGATTCTGGTGGACATGATGGTGACTAGCTTTTGCTCTTTGAACAGTTCCATAATATTTTGGAAAATCGGATCACTGGTGTTGAAAGAATCCATGTCAATATCGAATCCTGCATCGAATTTCATGGCGGCCAGAACGGTTACAGAGATGGCCATGGTTTTCTGCAAACAATAAACAACCAAACGACCAAGTGTAGAGATGTTTGGAGGGAAAGAGAAAATTTGCAGAGAGATTGAAAGCGCAAAAGGAGAACGACGACTGAAAAATGAATTTTATATTAGGGTTCGACGTAGAAAAGGAAAGATCGTTGAACTCAGTTCGACGATCGGGGCTTCTAAAGGAATCTGTAAGGTCTTCAATATCGTCGATCTCCGTTCGACGATATTGGAGAGCGTCGAGCTCCGTTCGACGATAGTTCAGAAAACAAAATCGTCGAGCGCCGTTCGACGATCGTTGACCTGGAGAGATAGTTGAACACTATCTAAGAATCGTTGAACTCAGGTCGACGATTTCGAAAAGTGTCGATCTCCGTTTGACGATCTGGGGGAAAATCATCGAGCGCAGTTCAGAGACCAGAAACACTCTAGACACTAGAAAAATCAAGATGTTTGCCTAGTCTTGGTCATTTTTAGAGTTTCAAAATCTTGGACATTATTTTAGACTTCCTCCATCTAACATTCCTAACTGATTTAGGAAGAAGATGTGTTTCTTTTCATTCAAGGGTTTGGTGAAAATATCTCCCTTTGCAAATCAGTTGGGATATATTGAAGTTCAATTTTATTCTTCTCAACATTATCCCTTAAAAAGTGATGCCTAATTTCTATGTGTTTTGTCCTACTATGGAGGACTGGATTTTGAGCTATAGAAATGGCACTGGTATTATCACAAAAGATTTTAGACTTCTCTAAGTTGTAGCCATAGTCTAGGAGTTGGTTTTGAATCCATAATATTTGTGAACAGCAACTACTTGCAGCCATATATTCAGCTTCAACAGTTGAAGTTGACACAGATGTTTGTTTCTTGCAAAACCAAGAGACAAGTCTGTCACAAAGAAACTGACAAGTTCCACTGGTGCTTTTCCTGTCAATTCTGCATCCAGCATAATCAGCATCAGAAAATCCAGTTAAGTCAAATGCTGAATCTTTTGGATACCAAAGACCTAGATTTGGACAACTTTTAACACACCCAAGAATCCTTTTTACTAATGTTAGGTGTGACTCTCTAGGGCTCACTTGGAATCTAGCACATATGCATGTAGCAAACATTATGTCAGGTCTACTAGCTGTAAGGTACAGTAAAGAGCCAATCATTGCTCTATATGTTGTCTGATCAACAGGTTTCCCGTGTTCATCAGCATCCAATACAACATTGGTAGGCATAGGTGTTTTCATACAAGATGCTTCAGACATACCAAATTTCTTGACCAATTCATTTGCATACTTGGTTTGAGAAATAAAGATGCCTTCAGCATGTTGTTTGACTTGCATTCCTAGAAAGAAGGATAGCTCACCCATGCTACTCATTTCAAATTTAGAATGCATTAGGTTGGAGAACCTTCTGCACAAATTTAAATCAGTAGAGCCAAAAATAATATCATCTACATAGATCTGTACTAGTAGGGTATGGGAGTTATGGGTTCTAATGAAAAGAGTTTGGTCTACTCTACCCCTTATAAATTCATTTTCCAGAAGAAAGCATGCTAGAGTCTCATACCATGCTCTAGGAGCTTGCTTGAGACCATATAATGCTTTGTTCAGCTTGAAAACATAATCAGGATGGGTTGGAGAGATAAAACCTGGAGGTTGTCTGACATAGACTTCTTCTTTGATGTCTCCATCGAGAAATGCACTCTTTACACCCATCTGATATACTTTGAAACCTTTATGTGCTGCATATACTAAGAATATTCTAATGGCCTCCAACCTTGCAACTGGTGCAAAAGTCTGGTCATAATCTATGCCTTCTTCTTGAGAGTACCCTTGAGCAACTAGCCTTGCCTTGTTCCTTACAATTACTCCTTGATCATCCAATTTGTTTCTGAACACCCACTTTGTTCCAACAATGGGGTGATCCTTAGGCCTTGGCACTAGTTCCCAAACTTTGTTCCTTTCAAATTGATGCAACTCTTCTTGCATTGCAATGATCCAGTGTGGGTCTTGCTCTGCATCTTGAATGGATTGAGGTTCAATTTGAAATAGGAAGCAAGTGTGCAATAGGTTTTGGTTGACCTGATTTCTGGTTTGCACACCAGCTGAGATGTCTCCAATTACTTGGGAAATTGGATGGTCTCTTGATGTTACTAAATCAACAGGGGGTGTTGATTGTTCACCAAACTGTGTTGTTGTTTCCTCTTGTGGTACAACAACTGGCTCTTCAAGAAGTTTCTATTCATGATGTGGAATGTCTTCTTCATCTTCACTGCTTTCTACTTTTTGAATGATTTGTAATCTGTCCAAGTCTTCAGCAAGAGAATGTACCTGCAAAGGTTCTATGGTAGAAGTGTTCTTCTCCTTGAAAGACATGTTAGATTCATCAAAAGATATGCGAACAGATTCTTCAATTTTAAAAGATGATTTATTATAAATCCTATAAGCCTTACTGATCATGGAGTATCCCAAAAACACTCCTTCATCAGCTTTAGCTTGAAATTTTGCTAAATACTTCTTATCATTATTATGTATATAACAAGTACAACCAAAAATCTAAAATAATCTATTTTAGGTTTCTTCCCTTTGAGTAATTCATAGGGAGTCTTGCCCTTTAGTTTATGTATTAAACTTCTGTTCAGCACATAGTTGGAGGTGTTCACTGTATCTGCCCAAAAAGATAGAGGAAGTTGAGCATCTGTCAACAATGTAGTGGCAGATTCAATAGGGGTTCTATTTTTCCTTTCTGCTACCCCATTTTGTTGAGGAGTTCTAGGAGCTGAGAAAGTGTGTCTGATCCCTTCACTCTGACAGAACTCTTGCATAAGAAGAGAATCAAACTCTGTCCCATGATCACTTCTGATCAGGGCAATGTGAGTATTGAACTCAATCTGTATGCATTTGAGAAACTCTGTCAAATACTTAAAGTTATCAGACTTCTTCCTTAAAAAGAACACCCATGTGAATCTAGAGAAGTCATCTACAACTACTAAATTGTAAGATTTCCCTCCTAAGCTTTGTACTGTAATGGGTCCAAAAAAATCCATGTGTAACAAATACAAAATCCTAGGTGAATCACTCTTATTAAGTGACTTGAAACTATTTTTAGTTTGCTTGCCTAATTGACAGGCCCTGCAGAGTCCTTCCTTCTTGTAGGGGCTAAAAGGTAGTCGTCTAACAAGGTTGTCCTTGGATAGCCTAGCAATGGTTCTAAGGTTTAAATGTCCTAATCTCTTATGCCATAAAACATTAGGTCTACAAACAGAATTAAACAGACAAATATCTACTTCTGTTGAAAGAAAATCTACTAAATAGATGTTACCTCTCCTTTTACCTGTCAACACAGTTGTGTTGTCCTCTGACTTGATCTTGTATAAGGCTTTGCTGAAAGTCACCTGGTAGCCTTCATCACATAGCTGACTGATACTTATCAAATTGTGTTTCAGTCCTTCCACATAGGCTACCTTCTTGAATGTGACTATGCCAATTCGAACTGCACCATATCCTTTTGTCAGTCCAAAGTTTGAATCACCAAATATGACTTTGGGTCCAAGCTTGGCTTTAAAGGATGTGAGGTTGTCCCTATTTCCTGTCATGTGCTTAGAACACCCACTATCCAAATACCATTGTTGGTTTGATGTTGGATAGGTCTTCACCTGCACATAAAATAATTCATTTGTTTTTGACCCAGTTTACCTTGGGCCTAGGTTGATAACCTTTAAACTCAGAAATAAATGACATCCCTGGTTGACTCTTATAACCTTCAGGATGATATCTCCATGGAGGTATTATCCATTCAGTATAAGGGTTAAAGCTTTGGGATGAAGGACCCCTAGGATTGGATTTTGATTTGCCCTTGAAAGAATTTCCAAAGCTCTGATCTCTTTTTGACGATCGTTGAGCTGCGTTCGACGATCTTGGGTCAGATCGTCGAGCTCCGTTCGACAGTCGACTGTGGCAGAGTTCAGGGATTAGAGATCGTCGACCTGAGTTCGAAGATTTTGCCTGAGAATGTCGATCTGTGTTCGGCGATCGTCGAGCTCCGTTCGACGATTTCTGCTGGAACTTGGTTTTCTTAGGCAGATCAGAATTTTTCCTAACTACCTCTACAACTCCCTTCCCTTTATCAGAAATAAACTTAATTGGGGTTGTTAGAACTATAGGTTGGCTGGATGAAACACCCAAGCCCAGTGTACTATTAAATCTAGAGTTCACTGTGCTTGTGATGTCCATTAGCTTGATGCTTCTCCCATTAAAGGATTCTTCAAGCTTTTTGGCCTCTGATAGTTCACTTTTCAGTGAAGCTACCTGCTCCCTACAGCACTCCAACTCCTCAGAGAGTTTGAGGTTTTCTGATTTTAAGGAACTGTGTTCAGACAATTGATTTCTGAGAGAGATAATTTCTTTCTCAGATTTTAATAAGTCTAAGCACAGTGCTTTAAATTCATACTTAAAGTCCTCAGAATTGAAATCAAATGAGTCTATTACCTGAACTTCTTCAGGTTGAGTCTCTGAGTCTGACTCTGACTCTTCTGCATCTAAATTATGTTGAGAGGCATTGATTGCCATCATGCAGAACTCCTTCTCTTTAGCATCATCTTCATCATCACTGGAGCTGGATGAAGCTTCTGATTCTTCTTCTGTTTCACTCCAAGATTCAGCAACAAATCCCTTCCTTGTGTGTTTGTTCTTGCTTGAGGAGGGTTTGCCATTGTTACTCTTCTTGAAGTCCTTATCTTTTCTTCTTTCTCTCTTATCCTTTCTGTCCTTGTTTTTGTTCTCTGGACAATCAGACACATTGTGGCCTGGTTTCCTACAACCAAAGCAGACAATATCTTTATTGTTTGATTTATCATACCTTGGCTTGTCATGATCTTTGTATGATCTCTTCCTAAAGTAATTTTTGGCCATCTTGTAAAATCTTTTGGCCAGCAGACTAAGTAGCTCATCATTGCCTGGGATTTTATCTTCAGGCTGATCTTCAGTGGCTTTGAAAGCTATAGACTTCTCTTTTCTTGTAGCTGGTGAGGCAGCCTTCTTCTCTTCTTCTCTATTTTTGATGAGCAGCTCTTAAGATTTGAGCTTGCCCAAGAGAGCTTTTGTGGTGATCTCATTCAGACTTCTGTCATCCTTGATTGGCCAGATCCTTGAGTCCCAAGTGCTTGGGAAGCACATTAGGATTTTATAATTTAACTCAGTCAATGAGATCTCTTTATCCAGAGTCTTCAGTTCATTGACTATCAGACTGAGCCTATTATACATTTCAGTTACTGGCTCAGCTTCTCCTTTCTTGAAATTCTCATATTGGGATATGAGGTGGGATCTCCTGTCCTTTCTTTCATCAGCTGATCCTGAGACTATTTCAGAGAGCTTATCCCAGATTTCCTTTGCTGAATTACATTCAGCCACCTTTTGGAAAATGTCATCAGACATGGTCTGGGCTAAGATATTCATAGCCTTTGCATCTGCTACTTTCCACTTCTTGATATCAGCATCTGTTCCTAATGGAGGTGGAACAGCATTTGTGCTTGCGTTCTCTGGAGGTCTTGGACAAACTGTCAAAACAGAATTAAAAATGTCCTCATCAATAGAATTCATGTAGAGTCTAATCCTTGCTTTCCAAAGTACAAACTTAGACAGATTGCACACTGGAGGTCTGGTGCTAGCATAATCTTTGTTTTGAGCCATGTTTTGTGACGAAATAATTCTAATAACAAAATCTACAACAAGCAGATCTAACTAGGAATCTTTGGGTTCAGGTGTTAGCCTGTGCAACCACCAAGGTGTGGTATGTTTAACCAACCTCCCTCTGATATCAATTGAAAGTGCGAGTTAGATCTGATATACTCTAGAGGGGGGGGGGGGGGTGAATAGAGTATGGTGCTTAAAAACTTTTACAACAGTTGTTGTATTCTAAATGTGAACAGGGAAGCAAATAGTAAATCTAATCACAGAGCAACCTAATCACAAAACAATCACATCCAGAAACAAAAATAAAGACCAGCAACCAGAAGACAGAAGGAACTATAGTGGTTCCCCTAAACTTGGGGTACATCCACTCTTCTACCACCCTAGGTAGGAATCCACTATAGGATGAGTTGATCAGGTGTCCTGGGCACCAATGAGCTTTTGATAAGGTGCTCAAAAACCAAACCAGATTTTTTGATCAGGTGTCTTTCCACCAATGAGCTTTTGATAAGGTGCTCAAAAACCAAACACAAACTTTTGAAGGGAGTTTGAAAAACCCTTTACAGAGGTGGGGATGAGAGAGTGATGGAAGTCTTCTTTTCTCAATCACAATGAGAAGACTATGTGGATATAGATGTTGTCAAAGCTCCCCCTGAGATCTGTAGTTGTTCAGGAAATGAAGCTTTGCAGTAGGGTGATAGGCCTTCAGAAATTGATCACCAGCAAATGATGATTTCAGCAACAGCTGAAATGTGAGGTGTCTGGAGTCTTGAATGATGATGTCCTTGAACACTTGAATCAAAAGAGATCTGAAGATTTCAGATGGTTGATCTCTTTTTGGTGATGGTGTTCTTGTATGAATCCTTTTAGACAGAGAATGTATGCAACTCTTTTTCTTTCTCTTGTGTGATTGTGGTTGTGAGAGTTATTGCAGAAGAAGATTTGCAGAGAAAGAATATTGCTGAATATGTGTCTCTGCATTGTTCTTCTTTTTGTTCTCTACTGGATTTCTATGACAGAAGTTTTTGATTATTGATTTTTATTCTCTTGATGTCTGAATAGAAAATCATCCATTGTCAAGATAGTCGTTGTCCTGTCATAAATGACTTCCTTAATTGCTTTTGTCTTCTGGGGAAAGTCCAATGAAACATTCCTTGATAATTCCTTGAAACTTGCTCCAGAAAAAAATGAAAACGGCTACAAAATCTTCTGAATTAATTGTTGAGAATAACTCCTTAACTGTTCTGAATTTGAATCTTGAAAGTCGTTGAACTTCTTCAGAAAAACGTCGAACTGAGCTCTACTATCGTCGAACTGAGCTCAGCGATTTGGACTTATACAGCAACAAAGATCGTCGATCTGAGCTCAACTATCGTCGAACTGAGCTCAGAGATAGAGAACCAAACTGGGGTCAAGATCGTCGAACTGAGCTCGAAGATCGTCGAATGGAGTTCGACGATTTGTTGAAGTTGAGCTCAGCGATCGTCGAATGGAGTTCGACGATCCGTCAAAGTGAGCTCAACGATCGTCGATTGGAGTTCGACGATTCGTCGTACTGAGCTCGATGAAATGACTTAGTATCCAAACTGAAAAACCTTTGTCTTGAGGGCAACTTCCAAACCTAACTACTAACCCTTACACTCAATTATAATTGACCTTTAGATCTATAAAAAGAGGTCAAAAACAGGTTTCCTAAAGACATAGTGATCCTGACCCAAATTAGTAATAGGGTGTTCCAACACAAGTCCAACCCAACAAAGAACTGATGCGATCTTGGCGGACACCAAAAAACCAGACCGCAAAAAACAGGGTCAGTCCGCCACCAAGAAAGCAGCAATCACCACCAGTTCTTTGCAATCGCCACCGCAACAATGGAGAGCTCGGCAAGGACCAAAGCCTACCTCCAACACCAGACCGCAACTGCGGACCCCTCGGACTCAAAACCAAGCCCGCCATAACTCCGCGGACATAACCTCTAATCCGCCTGACAACATTAAGAGCAAGAACTACAGAATCGCAGTTCGAGCTAAGCACCGCATCACAAGTCCGCCAAGCACAGGCCGCACAGGCCGCTCAAGAAGAACAACCAAACCACCAAGCCCAACACTAGGCAAGACACCCAGGCCGCAAGGCCAGTCCGCCCAGGCCGTAGACTCAGATCGCGCAGTCTGCCCGGCCTGCTCCATCACCACCAAGCCCAACACTAGGAAAGACACCCAGGCCGCAAGGCCAGTCCGCCCAGGCCGTAGACTCAGATCGCGCAGTCCGCCCGGCCTGCTCCATCACCCTCTTACACTTCACAATTTTCAACAATCATCACCAAGGCTGGACAACAATCCTATCCTACTTATCGCCAAAGGCAAAGCCAGGGACAAGCCGCCACAAGCAGACTCTACAGCAACACCTTATCCGCTTATTAGCAGACACAGCTCCAGGCCACAACCCAAGTTTGCAACCAAGGCACATCAGCCAAGCTGCCAAACTTTGCGGACACAGCATCAGTCTGCATGCCTTACGGACACAACTCTTATCCTCATTCTCCAAGTTTGCAACCAAGGCACACATCACTGCTGACGAGCTCGGCTGTCTGAGAAGCAGTCCGCACTTAACTGCACGATCTGCCCGGATTGAGCCAAACTTGGACTTGGTCCAGAACCAACCAAGTCCACACCACAAGCCACAAGGGCCAGTCCGCGCTTACAAGCGGACATTGGATCCAGTTCACCAATCCTGGTGAACTCCAGCACCTGTCCGCACTAATTGGCGACCTCCACGACTTCCGATTGCCGCTCTACCAGAGCTAGACCAAGGCATCTGCAAAGCCGGTCTGCCGATCTCTAGTCCAGTCCGCTACTTGCCGGACTCCGTGGATAGAAAAGCTATTCGCCTGATTACATTCTGGGAACAAGATGCCATCCGAGCATAAACCATCCTGGCTGGCCGCTTCCTCTGTTCGTATAGTCCACGCGAACAGACTGCCCAGGCCGCAAAAGAACAAGTCGTCTACAACAGCTCTGCCGACCTGGCTATCCACTAGTCCTGTCCGTATAGAATGCATGGACAGGTCGCCCAATCACCCACTCACTTCACTTCACAATACATTTAAGTCAAGAACAAGCTTGAAGGCCCACTTTTGTGAATGAAGGGATATCTTGTTTTAATGTCGCTCCTCCTAAACCACTACAAGCCTAAGGTTTCGTTTGGGGGGACTTATTTTCACCGGTCAAGCGGTTACGAACATGAACCAGATCTTATTAAGATCTGGTTCATGCGGTCGTAACCGCTTGATCGGTGAAAATAAGTCACCCCAAACGGAGCCTAAGATCAACATTCCTGAAAAAAATCTGTAGTATAGATACAACATGAAGAAGATATATCAAAGTAAAGAAGGTGATTGAGGCAAGCACTGAAACTATTGTGATCAAGGACATGATTATTGAGGTACACAGAAGAGGCTACGATGATTTGAGAAAGTTCGAAAGTATTACTATGAAGTCGTTGAAAGAGAATTATGATAAATCAAGAAAAAGATATACTGATTTTGTTATTATGACACAAGAAAATTTGTTTGATGCTCTCTGTGTTTTTCTTGCTAACAAACTAATCAGGAAATGAAGACTTAAAGATCAAAGATCGTGACATCCAGTAGTGTTTTTCTCTCGTGTTGCAGTATTTCTACGTAAAGGAAGGAGTAAGTTGCTACTTTCGTTTGAATAATCCTTTTTTATTTCTCCAATTTTGGCCTGTCTTCTCTAACTTTATTTACTTTCTTTTATGCTCTCATTTTTCTTTAATCACTTTACTTCTATGTAAAATATGGTATATCAAATGGGTCCATTTTTGGTCCGTTATGCGTACCTATTTTTAGGTACGCATATAAAAGGCATTTCTTTCTTGCCGTGGGGCCCGCGTTTTCACAAAGCGAAGAAGGATAGGGTTTCTTATCCGTCGCCGAGAAGCCGAGCGCTTCGAAACTGGTTGCGATCACTTCCTTTTGCTGCTAATCGAAGGAAATATCGTCGACAAAGGTTAGACTGTTTCTGGTTGCGATCAATTCCTGGTTGCGATCCTCCATCGCCGAGTAGTTGCGATTTTCTGTTTCTTTTTACCGAGCAAAACGGCTCTAGAACTTAACATTTACCATTCCGAGTAGTTTTGTATTACAATACGGCAGTATTGCTGTAATTTTATGATAGAACACCTATTATATATATATATTTAGCATTACATACATTTGTATTGCAGTTGTATCGTCCTGAATATAATGCGCAAACTACCAGCTAGATGCAGATCTCCCTGTGCATGAAAAAATGTGTAGTCTTTTGTTGTTTAAGTGCAGATTTCCGAGTAGTTGAGATTTTTGTCGGATTATGTGTGTTATTAAAAACCATTTTTTTATAATACGATTGTATTGCATGTAGATACAGTCGTATTCCTATTGTATTGCATATAACCCCATAAATACAGCCATATTGAAGTTCTATTTTCCAGAAATTAGTGCCCTTTCTGAAAAGACATCCTTTCTAAAATTAGTGCTCAACATCAAACATTAGGAGAAATTGCGATGCAACTTGTACTTTTTAGAAGTAGATTTAATGTAAAATTATGTAAAATTGCGATTTGATTAGCTAAAACTGCAGTGCCTTTAACAACTCTATTTTTCAATATCCCAAGCTAGAGCAAACATAATGTACACAAAAAATTCTATAGTCGTTTGTTGTTTAGTGCATGCTGTGATAAGAACATAGTACTTATTTTTGCCATACATATGTATTATTATGTATTGTCGGGTTTTTTGTTGGATCTAAAACAATTTTTTATAATAATATGATTGTATTGCATGTAAATGTGCTAGTATTCCTATTGTATTGCAGTAAATACAACCGTATTGCCGTTCTATATCCAGAAATTAGTGCCCTATTTGAAAATACATCCTTATTAGATCGTATTGTAGTAGTCATATGTTGTGTGGTTTCTTTTGTAGTAGTCATATGTTAAAGGCACAACTCCTCTATTATCTATGTATAACACAAAATACAGTCATATTGTAGTAGTTATATGTTGTGTGGTTTTTTTATTTCTAAAACATTTCGGTGTTACAATACAGTTGTATAGTATGTGGATACGACCGTATTCCAAATATATTATATTTGTAATACAGTACAGTTCCACGCCTCTATTTATCCAAATATCTTCTGAATGATATGACAGATGACTGTATCAATAAGTTTACACTGTCGTTGTGCCGTCTCTTCTTTCAAAGAAAAAGCAATACCAGTACTAAGATCATTAAATGAAAACACGAGGAAGGATTTGGAAGAAGTTGGGATTCTGCCGTTGTTCTCTATTCCAAGTTTAAACCAAAATATTCCCCTAGTTGTAACTTTGCTTCGATCATACTCCAAGAGGAATATGGCATTCCTTTTAGGAAGAGTTTATAAAATAATTACTGTCAATGAGGTCGCGTTAATGTTGGGTTTACCCAACAAAGGGCTGAAATTCAATTTTAATAAAACCCCTCTGGCCATGTACGAGCAAAAGGATTTGGCGGCGGAAATGTTGCGGCTTTCAGAGGCAGAGTGGATTGAAGAGTTAGAGGGTCAAAGAGTTGAGGCCCTAGTGAGGTTTGTTTTATGTAAACTTTTTTTTCCACTAAAGGTTATGAAAATACCGAAATGTTTACATACGTTCAGCGGTTTGGAGGATTTCAAAAAATACAATTGGCCCGAAGCAATTCACTCATTTCTACAGTTGCAATTCCGACAGTTAAGTATAGCAGCAACCAAGAATAAGTCAAAGGAGAGTTTGGGCTACATCGAAGGTTGCTCGATCCTATTGTTGGTGAGAAACAAAATTAATCTAACCTCTTATTTTATCTTCTAATTGAATGGTTAAATGTGTAGTATCATATTTGCATGTGTGGTTTTATGTGTACACTAAATTTCTAAATGTTGATGATGACTTGGCCAGGCCTCGACTATGTCGATGGTCTCCTAAATTCAGCTTTTCCAATAAGTTTTGTACAGAGATAAAATCAAAGCTAAGTATGCGCGGCCAGGTATGTTGTTCCTTCATTTTTCATGTACGTGGTTAGATTAAATTGTGACATGTAGAAATATTTTTCTAACAAATCACTAAAATTAATAGAGCTATTGTATAGGTGAGAGAGGGTTTTGAGAACATATTGCCATCCGAGGAGGGTTTATTGGGAGATGTACATGTAGAGGATAGTGATTTCAAAGAGTCCAATCAAGAGGAACATGAAATAGAGGATGAAGAAGAAGACAGTGTAGAAGAAATGAAACAGTATGTGAAGAGAAAAAAGAAGACTCTATATCCAAAAAGAGGAAAATAAAAAGAAAAGCTTGAGAAAAAAAGATAGTTAAAAAGCGTTTATTGAAGGTAAAAGACGTAAGGAAAAGGATGATGGAGCAAATAAAATGTTTGAAGAAATTGTGAGACGAATGACCTCAGAAATAGAGACCGAGTCAAAAAACATCATGATATCGTGATGGAAGAACTGAAGGAACTACGTAAAAATATCAATGCAAGGATGGATAAATTGACTGCCACCACTCGGGAACTTCTAAAAAGTCCCCCGTCACATGCATTTGAAGAACCAGAAGTCTCCCAAAAATCTACTCCTACCACATTTCATCACTCCTCACATAAGTCAGAAGAAATGGTTATAGCTAGTAACAAGGTAAAGATCAAATATCTGATGCTTTGGTTGTTTGTGTGCTTCCTTCACTTATTCAGAAAGTACAAAGGAGTTTGGTAAAAATAATTAGAGGGCATCATGATCGGAAACAAAATAGTAATATTAAATCATCGTCCTATGTGGTGGCATTTGCAGGAAAAAACACTAAACAAATCAAATCGTCTAATAATAGACCATATTATGGAAGTGTTCCCGAACAGGTTTTTCCATATTATGATTTTACCTTCTAAATTGCAATCTTCTCTAAATTATGTCTTTGCTCACTTTGCCTTGTTTGTATGTAGAAATAGTTTGGTGATCGAAGCTGGTAATATTACTTTGTATCGATCCACACATTGATGATCTACTAGGAAATGGGTGGCTTAATGATGCCCACCTAGATGCATACAGCATAGTGTTAACAATATAAAAATCAAATAATCCACGCAAATTTAAGCACTTCATATACGTGTCCTTCAAGTCATGTTGTTAGTGTTTTTTTTCCTTTACTCCTTTTATACAAAACTTTAAAATGTCATTTACATTATTATATAATCCATGATTATCTTATGCAGAATATGAAGAAACATAAGAGAAATATCACAACCCGCATTTTCATCGCATATAATAACTTATCAGAGTAAGTGAAAATGCACGCCATGATGCCACATCAGCAGGGGATAGCTGCGGGCGCTCAGGCAAATACCCACTTTATCATGAAGGAAGATTTTTAAAATTATTTTAAGGTAAAATTAGTTTAAGTGTAGAGATAGCCGTATCCCTCGGCTTAGTGGCTCATCTAGTCCACGAATCGAAATATAACTATACGCTGCGGAAAATACTTGTTTAGATTGACTACAACATCCTACATGAGTATAAACATCCCCAAAGGACAGCCCATGCTATGCAAGACCCTATATTTATAATAGTAGTAAAGAAAGATTTTACGGTCGCTAAATATAACAAGTTAGAGTTTTAAATTATGCAATGCATGAAGTAATAGTAGTAGGTTTTTTAATTGAAAATACCCTAACATGCATTCCTAGCATAAATCTTCCCAGAGAGCAAGTAATCAACATCCACATATAGAAAACCAAGCAGCTAGCAAGTATCTAAAAATAACAATTTGTGGGCGCCAACAGACTGACACGAACCCACTTACAAAACTTTTTTGTAATGACCCAGCCCTTTAGACCAAGCGTCGCTGGCCTACCAGCAGCCCGGGTTTAGAGCTCAGAGGCCCACCGCACCCTTCATGGGCCGGTGGCTTGTCTCGCCCCACAGCACCACTGGTAGTAAGCCTAAACATCAAGGCTCACAGGCCCAATGCACCCCAACCAAATCTCCGCACCTGTTTATCAGCTGCAGTAGGTTGTTGTCATGGGGACTTGAACCCACAACCTTGATAAGAGAGTCTTAATACAACTCCTCATCACCAACTGAGCTGCAGCTCAGTTGGTGATGGAGGAGTGGTATTAAGACTCTCTTATCAAGGTTGCGGGTTCAAGACCCCATGGCAACAACCTACCGCTGCTGATAAACAGGCGCAGAGATTTGGTTAGGGTGCATTGGACCTGCAGGCCTTGATGTTTAGTCTTACTACCTGTGGTTCCGTGGGGCGAGACAAGCCACCGGCCCATGAAGTGTGCGGTGGGCCTCTGAGCTCGAAATCCAGGCTGTTGGTAGGCCGATGATGCTTGGTCTAGAGGGCCGGGTCATTACAAGAAATGCTGAAGCACTTGTTAGTCACATCACAAGAAATTCATTGGAGTATGCAGAGTTAATTCTAATTCTGGTACACCTCACTAATCATTGGGGTTTGCTCGTTGGAAACATTAGGGAGGAATGTTGGCAATATTATGATTCCTTGTACAATAATTCTAATTACAACAAGCTTAGAATAGTGGTATGTTTCTTGTCGATAGAAACTGTACTACTAAACAATTATATTCACATATTTTGGGTTATGCAGATAAATGTTTTTGAAGAAGATTTATGTGAAGTCCTTCCCGAGAAAATCCATGAGTGGCCATTATTCTGTGTTGATAACATTCCAAAACAAAATAGTCTGGATGATTGTGGTGTTTTCGTTATTCTGTATATGAAAACAATTGTCGATAAAAAGAAAATTGATTGGGAAAAGTGTCAATTCTGGGCAAAATAAATGCTGAAATTAAGGGCTGAAATTGCAATTGACCTAATTAAAGCGTTTCCTGACAAAATTATGAGTAAGTATTGTTAAACACTTCTTAACCATTTCATATGCAATATCTAATATTTCCATTTCAATATATTCTTTGTAGGTAGATAAAGTGGTCTACTTTGCACGAGTTAATGATGAGAAACTTTGATGCTGCCAGTTGTTCAAGAGCACCTCTGCTATTTATATGGATAAATTCAATTGTTTAATTTCGTAAAATACAATTTCACACAGGTTGTGTACATTGATGTTGATGGTCTTAATTACTGATTAGATTAGTGTATCGGATTATGATATAATTTTGGTATTTACATATGTTATTTGTTACTCTTTAAAAATGTTTTTGAAACCGTGTAGCAATTATATCTCGAAGTTTTTTGATTAGTTTGGTAGAAGTGTATTAAAATTGGAGACAATACATTCATAATACGGTTGTATAGTATGTATATACGACCATATTCCAATTGTATTCCAATTTGTAATAGAGTATAAGTTACATGATTATAATTTCCGAAATTTAAAACCTCAATAACTTGTTACTATTATAACAAGTTATGGCAAATATTTTCTGACAGTACTACCGCTATTTGGTACACCTTTGATATGTTATTTAAACCGTGTAAGAATTTTATCTGTAACCTTTATTTTATTTGGGAGAGGCTTCTGTTATAATTGGAGACGATACAATCATAATACAATTGTGTACAATGTAGATACCATTATATTTAGCATTTACGTAAGCAAAAATACGAATCTGTTTACCACAGCATCATATTATCAATGTCTAACACACAATAAAGTCGTATGGTAGTAGGCCCATGTTGAACACACAATACAGTCGTATTGTAGTAGGCCCATATTATGTGGTAATTTTGTTGATTCTAAAACATTTCGATTATACAAGACGGTTGTATAGTATGTAGATACGACCTTATTCCAATTCTATTCCATCTGTAATACAATACAATTACATGACTATATTTTTTCAAATTTAAAAGCTCAAAGATTTGTTATTATTAAAATATGTTATGGAAGTATTTACTAACAATACTAGCGTAATTAAACTTATATTTAAAAAAAGCATATATAAACATTAAAATTTTAAAACATAATAATCATTACTCTTACAGATTCTTCACCATTTGAATACATCAGGTATATAAGAAAAATCTAATGGTTCATTAACAGAAAAAGCATCATTTGTCGAGTAATCATTGTTCAAGTCAACATGTTCAATAGTGGGGTTTGAAATTACATTAGAATCCAACATGGAATTGTTATCCATGAAGTTATGCTCGATTGGAGGCCCAAAAAAATCGGTAGCAGAAGAACCTCTCTCTTTAACTGGATGCAACTTCCCTGTTTATCCAAAAAGGAAAAAAAGAAAAATTCAGATTAAACAATCGCTTTTATGGATTATTCACCATTTAAAAAGATGTCAAATTAAAACGAACTCAGGGTAATCATACTTTGTTTTTTGGAGTTGGATTCCCAAAAACTCCTAAGTCATGTCCTTGGTGCCCCCTTCGGTCATATGGATGGTGGATCTTTCAAAACACCATAGTCCCTCTGCATGGATGGAAAAATTCCTTTTTTCTTTTTCTCATCTTTGTCGATCATATCTTCGATAACTTGACCCACGTCATTTGTTGCTTTAACCATGTACTCCTTTTGCCACTTGACAATTTTCAATTCTTTGGCAAATGTCATATGTCCACCGCATCATATATTTCTGAAAATCATGTTTGACTGAATGTGGTTTGTGGATGTATGAATTGTAATATTGTTACTCCTCTTAGCTTGCATTGTAAATCTCTTTAATATGTAATATGAATGAATTTTTGGTACATTACGGAAATTATAAACCCGTAGAACATGCTTCGCACAAAAAACCCTTTGTTTGAAAACCTCCACAAGAGGCACTCAATATCATAGCTCTTTGTGTCTATTATCACAATCCACTGCTTTTCAGGACCACTAGAACAACAAAGCTGTGTTTTGTATACAATCGTGTCTTGGTCGTACATTGAATCCTCTAACATCTTCAAACAAAGTGTCCCTTCTATCAAAGCATGCTCGAATATAGAAAATAATTTTCTAGTGTATATCTTGGACATTTGTCTTAGTATCATTGTGCTTTTGACTTTTAGAGTATGTGTACCTTGTTTGCATTTGAAATCTTCCTCTTGTTCACTCCTTCGCCAACAATCAAACAATTTCTCAAAACCAAGAAAACATTAGGTCAGTGAACTTGTAGGCTTCGAGCCAACCATGAAGACTGTGATTTGCCGATTCACTGCGTTGTGTGGATAAAATCCCGAGATTAAGTGCATCCTTATTAAAAGTAGTGGACCATTTTTCTTTAAGTTTGTGAAGTTCATTTAACCACCGATTCTCTTCCAAATTTCCTTTGCTAATCATCTCACTCCAATACAACTCAAACTCCATTTCAGTGTCACATTTACTCATGTAAGTATAAAATAAAGATCTAATGTGCTTTTCTCGGTTAAAAGTCGGAACCTTAGACGACGCTTTCTTGGAAATATGCCATTGGCATAAGCGATGATGAGTAGTAGGAAAAACTCTTTCAATAGCAACTGCCATGGCCTGATCTTGATCTGTGAAAATTGTGATCGGTCTCTTAGATACTACAAACTTTAAGAAAGCCTCAATTACCCAACAGAAAGAGTCTATCTTCTCATGTGCTACAAATGAACATCCAACAAAAACATTCTGCCAATGGTGGTTTACTACTATAAAAGCCGCGCATGCTAAATTATATTTGTTTACGTTGTAAGTGCAGTCAAATATGATGACGTCCCCAAAGCATTCGTAATCCAATTTTGCCTGGCCATCAATCCAGAAGAAATTATGTAGACGGTCCATTTCATCTGTTTGAATATCAAAAGAAAACATGTTATCTACCAATTGTCTCTCTTTAAAAATTTCCAATAATCTAGCTGCATCTCCAATTTCGACGAGCGCACTTCTTTCTCGATGTATGAAGTTATATGCATCCGTTTTTGTAAACCCTATATTATGAGCTCCGCCAACTTCTTCGGCCAAAAGGTTGAATGCGTCAACAATTCGTATCCCCACTCCTGACATATTACAAATCATGGTTGCTTGGGCATCACTAACATGATGATGAGATCTCAACAGATGTACGTCTTGCGGCAGCGTCAAAGGATGATTTTGCTAAATCCGCATTGAAACTCATATTCTAAGTACATTTTGTACTCCTCATCATCAGAATGTACTGTAGGAAACACAACTTTCTCTTTGTTCACTTGCTAGTAAGACAACAGATAAAGTAAATATACTACTGTATTACACATGCAATACAGTCTTATTTCAGCATATATATACGGTAGTAATAAGACAATATCTTACAGTGTTTCTAGTATCATTACATGGAACAGTATTCTTGTCCACTTCCTGCGTCTTCTCAGGTGCTATATAGTTGTCCTCCATAGATCTACGACAGAGAAACGTGTTTTTCCCCATCCTCATAATCTTCAACAAATAACATGAAACAGGGAAAAACCCAAGATATTTCGGGAAGCATATACTTACGGACTGCAATGGCGGGAAATGCAGATCTCCGCCCATGAGAATTTGTCGTTCAGATATGCGTCGACATATTTAGCTTTGAGCTCGTCTTCTTCGTTTGCTATGCTTATTTGAGAGAGTTATGTCGAAAGACAAAGATGAGGGTATCCTTTTCCCTCCAAACCACGAAAACGCGATGGCCAAACGGACCCTTTTTACGAAGAAGACGACTACTTGCCGCTCGAGACCCTGAAAACGTTAATGCGGAATTTCTTTTTGGAGGGAAACAGGAGCTCTTCTGAAATAAAGGCCGTTTATATGCGTACCTATTTAATAGGTATGCATACGCACCTAAATTTTTTTGATATCAAATAGAGTGATTGTTGGAAAAACCCTTGATTTGATACACCAAATTACTCTTAAAGCGACATAGGTTAAGCCTTAATCATGTATAAAAAGACTTTGTTTCATATCGTTGGTCTGCAGGCAAAAGACTTAGCCATATTCTAGAGAAGATGCTGAATCATCAATCTCAGATAGTCCTATGTCAAATTTCATTAGACATACAACTCTATTCCATTGAATTCTTCTCAGAGCATGAATCATTGCCAAAGTTTAAGGATAAGAAGACATGTTACTCTACATTCAGAGCACAGAGCACAACGCTTAATATTATGAAGTAATAGAGTCACACGTCAATTTCTACTTGTTGGAGAAAGTGTTTTTTATATTTAATATGTAATATGTAATCACATATATATAGGTATATGGGCTGCCACTTGGTAATGAAAATTATTATTCTCACTCTCAACATGGTATCAGAGCACCCCTAGGGTTTGCGCGATCCGTCGCTTGCTCTGTGCTGTCTCACGGGCACGCTCTGCCGCCAACTCTCGCGCCTGATCCGACGCCGCTCCATCGCCGATCATCGCGCCCTCGCCCTCCGTCCCCCTTCCTCTCCAATGACCGTCGCTTCACCTCCTCCCCTCTTCCTCTCCATTGCCCGCCACTCCACCTCCGCCCGTCTTCCTCTCTTGCGCACGCCGCTCCACCTCCTCCCCTCTTACTCTATTTCTCTCATGCTCTAGGGCCGCTAGTCACATGCTGTTTGGGTCTTGTTTCTGGCATTCCCCTTTCCTTTTCTCGTCTCTCCTTGCCCTCTATTGGGTATGTGGGTTCTTCCCCTCTTTCTATGAGAGTAGCCCCCTTCTTCGACATCCATTGTGATATTTTTTGTGCGCCCTTGATTTCTATTTGGGGTTTCTTTGTGGCTACAAGTGATTCTTCTACAACCATGTCTTTTGGTAGAGTGGCTTCTCCTACTCCGGCCTCCGTGGCATGTTGTCATGTCATTTCTGAACACGGCACTCCTCAGATCACCATTATGAAATTGGATGGTTCCAACTACCTCTCGTGGGCTCGCTTTATCCTTCTTACTCTCAAAAGCCGCCGACTATTTGGCTATGTCAGTGGCACGGTGAAGGCTCCTTCGTCTGTTTCTTCTCCCGAGTGGGGAGGCTAAGAACTCCCTAGTGATGTCGTGGCTGCTTAATTCGATGACAGAGCCCATCTCTCGAAATTATCTCTTCTTGGATATGGCAGTAGTATTTGGAAGCGCCTAGAGACTACCTACTCATGTTGTGGTAATGCAACTCAGATCTACCAACATCGACGCAGGTTGTTTCTCCAACGATAAGGTGATCGACCTCCCTCTGCCTAATACTCAGAGTTCACCCAACATTATCAGGAGTATGATCACTTTGATTCTCTGACTCTCGTGCCTCCGAATGATGAGATGTTGGTGCGCGCTAGAGAAGAACGCAATCATATCTTCGAGTTCCTTCATGGCTTATATCAGGATTTTGATTTGATCAGTAATCAAATCCTTGGACGCTCCCTTCTTCCATCTTTTCCCGAGGTGTACAACCTTGTCCACCAGGAATTCGAACGCCGCCTGACTCTCCTTCCAAACTCTGCCACCAAGGGATTTGCTCTTATCACTCTTTCTCAGCATAGGGTTCGTCCTCGTGACACTAGATTGAAGTTTGCAGAGAAAGAGAACCTTGTATGTGATTATTGTGGGAAGGCCCATCATATTGTAGACACCTGCTTTAACGTCGATGGCTTTCCTTCTCCCCAAAATGGCCTTGCACCTCTTGGTGGTCGTGGGGCTGGTCGTACCCAACACCATTCATCTCTGTCTAGATTAGCTCACTTATCAAACGTTGTGGAGGATACCTCTGTTCATAATTCTCTGGATTCTAATGCCCCCACCAACTCTTTCAGTTGAAGAAATTCTAGCTTTTCATCAGATGATGCATGGATCTCGTGCGGAGCACTCCAAAATTGCCTCCTCTTCCCATGCTCACCAGGGACCGACATGTGCTCACTCTGCTTCCCCACACCTGTCCTTTAAGTGGATCTTTGATTTCGGAGCCACAGATCATATGATTGGATCAGCCACAGGTTTTGTCCTACCCCCTCTGTCTGGCAAAGATAAAGTGAGCATTGTTAAAGGATTGCTATCTCCCATTATTGGGAAAAGATTCATTCCATGCTCCTTCCTTACTCTCTCATATGTTCTTCATGTTCCTACTTTCACTCGCAACCATCTTGTCTTTTTCAGGACCGGAACATGGGGTTGGTGATTGGCTCCGGTAGACCATACAATGGGCTCTATGTTTGATCCCTCTGCCTCCACTCCATCTAACATCACTCTGCCTTCCATAGTTTCTCATGCTGCTCTTCCATCTGAGTTGGATTCCTGGCATTGTTAGCTAGGACATCATCCTATCATTATTATGAAGTTGTTGCTTCCTGATTCTTCTAATATGTTTAATGGTTTACATTATGATGTTTGTGAACTTGTTAAACATCATCGTAGCTCTCTTCCTCTTATGTCCCCTTATAACTCAGTTTCATGTGATGTTATTCATACTGATGTTTTGGGCTCCGGTCATACTTCTTCTATTTCTGGTTGCACTTCGTTTATTTCGTTGATTGATTATTACTCACATTATACCTGAATTTATTTAATAAAACATAAAAGTGATGTATTTTCTCTTTTTCTGCGCTTTCATAAGATGGTCACTACTCAATATGGTGCTAAATTAAGACTTACACAATTACAATGACCTTGAGTATATTGACGCCCGCCATGAGACATATCTGAGTGATCTCAGCATCCTACATCAAACCTCCTGTGTTTAAACCCTTTCTCAGAATGGGGTGATTGAGCGCAAGAATCAGCACCTCCATGAGGTGGTAAGATGCCTTCTCCTCTGGATGCATCTCCCAAAATATTATTGGGGCGATGATGTTCTCACGGCTGCCTAGCTCATCAATCGTCTTCCTATGTGTGTTCTTGGGTTCCATACTCCTATGACCATACTGTTGGCTCATCCCACTTTCCTCTCTCCTATGGTCTTTGAATGTGTTTGATTTGTCCACACCCATCCTAAGACCAAACTTGATCTACATGTTCTAAAATGTGCCTTTTTATCTACTCTCGTACACATAAGGGTTATAAGAACTTTCATCCTATTACCAAACAGACATTTGTAACTATGGATGTCACCTTTTGAGAATCAGAGGCCTATTATGGGATCTCTCTTCAGGGGGAGAAAAGTACTATAGAAGTGAGTTCCCCTCCTTCTATTCATTTGCTTATTTCACCTCCATTTATGTTGCCTCCTCCAGTCCCTTGTGATCTAGTGCCACCACCTGCTTTCGGGAACCTGCTTCCTACGTGTTGCCTCCTCCCGTCCCTTGGATGTCACAATAGCTCTTGATACTCAACCTGGGCCATCATTTGATCCATTGTCAGGTACCGGTATAGGTAATTCGAGTTATACCCAGCATTCTCTTTCTCACTTATGACTTATGACTCTTTGTCTCCATCACATAGAACATTTGTTGCCTCCTTGTCCTCCATATTTATTCCTCACTCTTGGCAAGAAGCACTTGAGCACAATGAGTGGAAGACAGTTGTATAACCCTGTGTTCACAGAGTGGATCCCTTTAAAGGTCAGACCAAGACAAGAACAGTTTTAGGGCTGCGGCGAGTCAGACATACGAGTGGGGAAGGAGCATCGCAACTCATGTGAGGTTAGTCCATCATTCGCAAGTGGCAAGTGGCGTATATAAAAATTTGTGAACCCCGAAGAGAGGGAAACTAGGAATATGAACACTCCAACCAAAACCAAGCCAAGTAAACCAGTTGCAACTATATGATCAAGAAAATCTTGTACTATCAAAAATTTTTACAAGGCGAGGTATACATGGCTAGATATAACTCGGCGATGTACCCGATGGTGACCAAACAAGAAATTACAAATCTAGCCGCGTGGTCTCAATGAGTAACTGCCAACTCTGTCGAGCTGCCTATAGAGTCTGCTGAAATCGCTAAGTCGCCAAACCGTAACCTAGCTGCATGGACAACCCATTATTCCAATGCTGAAGAACTCTGTTCACTAATTCACAAGCCGCCTAACGCGAGGTCGCCTAGCCACCAGAGCCACATGAATAGCTGCTGCCAAACAGAACAAGCTGCCAGAAGCGGACAACTTATTGAACTAGGAAAGGATTGACAAAGAGAGAAGACCGTCTGGCCGCAAGCTGCGGCCTGCTGCTAACCACTGATTGTAATCGCAGAGTCTGAACTGATCCCTGATCGAAGTCAGAACCAAGTCTCTGACTTCTCAGCACTGTTCGCACAATCTGCACAGGAAAAATTCGATCAACTCCTTCAAATCACGCGAACACAAACACCTATCCGCAACAACCACTCGGGCTCACTTACTGTTCATTCGGTTGTACTGTTGATGGGACAGGGGGCCTATTTATAAGTACAGAGAGGAGTGTGATCACCGCCCTAGCCGATAGGATCACCACCCTATCTCACGACAAGCATTGAGAGTAACCGCACAGCCGCAGATACAAAGCTACTTCGTCTTGTCACCACTACTAGGATAGAAAGCTAGCCCGCCAAGGTCGCATCACCAAGGCCTAATAGAAATCATATCTGCCTTGTCTCCATAAGGCCAAGCCAGGACTTGTCCGCCAAAGTAGGGACCCTGCAAAAACTCTGCACTAGTCCGCATACAAGCGGACACAACCCCAGTCTGCACGCCTCTGTGGACACTGCCCTAGTCCGCACACATTGGAAAACTGCGCGGTTACCACCAAACCGTACCAGAGCAAGATCAAGGAACAAAGACATACCGATCTCTTGAGCTCCATACCAATTCGTATCCCAGATTCAGCGAAGTTGCAAACGAATCCACAACCACCGAGGATACCAAACCTATCCGCCCAGTTATCTCCTAAGAACGAACCAAATGCAGAACTACTGGCAGACCTGGCTAGTCACCAATCTTATCTGCATAGATCGCACGGTTAGACCGCCTAGACCTCCACAACTGTTTGCCCAGTCTGTGTGAATAGTCTGCCTAGAATACAACTTTCACTTCAAAAAATTCAACAATACCCCTTGAAGTGAGAAGTGAAAACTAGCCCTAGTAGTCCCTATAACTATGTAATGGCCCCTTCAACAGTGGCTTCGTGATGATGTCCGCGATGTTGTCCTTGCTCCACATATGTCCAACCACAAGAGACCACTCCAACACCTTCTTCCAAATAAAATTGTGCACAATCTCAATGTGTTTGGTCCGCGCGTGACAAACTGGTTTTTTAACCCATTTAAGGGCACTTGTGTTGTCACCGCGTAGCAGAGTGGGACCGCGTACTTATTCAAGGACATCCTCTACTATCCTACTAAGCAAGATTGCTTCCCGATCTGCTAAGGTCGAAGTCTTGTACTCCGCTTATGTAGTAGAGACGGACACAAAATTTTACTTCTTGCAGCACCACGAGATACCCGTTGATCCACATCTGAATACATAACCATATGTCGACTTTCGATTGTCTGAATATCTCCCAAAATTAACATCTATGTAACCGTACAGGTTGAAGACCGTGTCTCTCCCATAAAGGGAACCCTTATCAGAAGTGGACTTCACATACTTCAAAATGCTCTTTGCCGCCACCAGATGTGGCTTTCGATGTTCTGCCATATAACAACTTACTGGGCCTATAGTATAAGCAATGTCTGGCCTTATAATAGTTAAGTAAATAAGGGTCCCAATCAGAGCCCAAAACACTAAAGGATCTGGAAGTATACTCCCCTCATCTTGTCGAAGCTTGATGCCAAAATCAAGTGGAGTAGAGCTACTCTGCCCCTCCTACATGTCGAATCGTTGAACGATTCGTTCAACATATCCCTTTTGGTAAACAAGTATGCCTATCACTTTTCTCTCCACTTAGAGTCTAAGGAAATGGTGGAGCTCACCCAAGTCCTTCATCTTGAACTGAATAGCTAGCTCTGCCCTGAGCCTAGCTATCCCCTCCTCAGAGTTTCCCTTGATGATCATATTGTCCATGAACAATGACACCAAGACATGAAGCTCCCCTCTCTTCTTGATGAACATGCTCGAATCTGAATCAGAGGTAAAATAACCGCAGAACTAAAGGTATTCTACAATCTTCCCATACTATGTCTGTGGAGCCTGCTTCAGGCCATAAAGGGCCTTCTGGAGCTTGCAGACATATCTTGAATGATCTTCAGACATGTATCCCGGTGGCTGAACCATGAAGATGTCCTTATCAATTTCTCCATAAATAAAAGCATTCGTTACATCCAGCTACCACATCTTATAACCTTGGAAAGCCGTCATGGCCATCACCACCCGTACTGAAGTCATTTTTGCAATAGGACTAAACGTCTCTTTGTAGTCTTCTCCGTACTATTAAGAGAACCTCGAGCTACAAGGCGATCCTTGTAGTGCTTGATGCTCCCATCTACCTTCTTCTTCAGCTTATACACCCACTTGCACATCATAGGAGTAATACCATTGACCTTGGGCATAAGGTCCCAAGTATCATTTTTTCATGAGGACAACCATCTCCACATCTATGACATGATCCAACTCCTTGACTCTAATTATGTATTCAAAGCTAGAAGGCTCTGGATCATCCATGGGTCCTGCGAATAAATAAGAGATGAAGCTTACCGCGTATCTTTCACAATAACGAGCTAGTGGTTTGAAGGTCCTCTTCGATCTCCGAAGAGTCTGACCCTTGCTGACCACCTCCACTACTTTTTCTTAACTAGCTCCATTCCAAGGCAAATTTGGATAGTCTCTCCCCCAGCTTCCTGAACTAGAAGCCTCCACCTAAGAGCTATAAGCACCTGGAGCTCTTAGTGACACAAGAAGCTCCACTAGAAGATCTTTAGCAGCTTCCTCCAGCCCGCTATCCGACCTGCTTTCCTGCAGCTCCATAGAAGATCCACCTCCATATGACGACAATTTATCAAAGACCATGTATCTTGAGACGACGAACTTCTTTGTCTCTGGATCCATACACTTCCATCCCTTCTTCTGCTCGTCATAGCCCACAAAGACAAGCTTCCTCGCCTTTACATCCAGCTCTATCCTGAGAGCATCCAAAACGTGCATGTAGTAGGTAGACCCAAACACCCAAAGGTGTTCCACGATGGGCTTCTCCTTAAACATCATCTCATGAGGAGAATTCATGTTGATCAGACTTAAAGGCATCTGATTGATCATGTAGGTTGCACAGACCATCCCTTCCACCCAGAAGGACCTCAGAATGCCTTTGGAATGAAACCAACACTTACAGGTCTCCGTCAGCTGATGGATCTTCCGCTTTGCTACTCCATTTTGTTGTGCAGTATGAGCACAATTGAGCTCTCTTCGGATGTCATGCTTCCAACAAAAGTTAGAGAACTCATTTGAAATGAACTCACCTCCATTGTCAGTTCTCAACTTCTTAATCCACAGGCCAAGTCGGCCCTCCAATAGCACCTTGAACTCCACAAACAACCAGAATGTGTCAGACTTCTCCTTCATAAAGTACACCCATGTGTATTTCATGTAGTCATCACTGAACACCAACATATTTCTGCTGTCTCCAAGGCTGGCGGTGACAGTTGGCCCATCAGATCACCATGAATGCATTCCAATGGTGCTTTATACCTTGTCTGCGACTTGTTAAATGGAAGGCAATGAGTCTTTACATATTGACACCCCATGCAGACATGACTGTCACCGAAGGATGACAGCCAAGGCAAGCCTTTCACAAGGCTTCTTACTGCCTTGTCTTTCAATTTGTCCATCCTAACGTGTCTGAGTCATTCATGCCAGATAACTGCACAATCATTGGCGCTCATGCGATCAACATAGGAACTTGTTGATAACACAAACAAGTCCCTTACCCTTCTCCCTATATGAGCAATGCCAGCATTTACCGCTGACACGTTATAGAGAAACTTCACTTCTGTCGGGCCGAATAGAACATTATAACCCGTATCCACCACATTGGTCAATGAGAAGAAGTTTTTCTTCATGGCCGGTACGTGATAAACACTCCTCAAGGTGAGTGGAACCTTATCACTACCTAAATAAATGACACCCTCCTTCTCTACTGGATGAACTGTATCATCAGTAATTATGCTAGGTTCGTTACCTGAGAACGTTCACGGAGAGATCTTTGACTCATCCCTAGTGAGGTGGTGACCACATCCTGAGTCCATTATCCATTCATCTTGGTAGCCGATAGTGGACAAGGCACGGATACACGTGCCCGTCTTGAACGCATTCCCCCATCTAGCTTCCTCAGCACTGGAACCAACTTCCTCTTTATCTGCAACATTCCTCAGCTGCAGCTTGCCCTTACAGTTCTTATTGAAGTGACCTAGCTGGTTGCATCTATAACACCTTAGCCATTCCTTCTTCTTCCAATCACCCTTAGGAGCATAACTCCTCTCTTTCTGATATGAAGTTAAAGGGTCATCACCAGCAGCATGTTTCTTCTTCTTCTCAACACTAATTCAACTGCAGCTTAATTGGTGATGAGAAGTAGAAAAATTCCATAGTTAAGCATGCTCGGGCTGAAGTAGTCATGAGATGGGTGACCTCATAGAAAGTCCCAGTGGTGTGCGCTTGACTATCAAGTTTGTCTCATCTAAGGGAACATGTGGCCTCCAATAACCTACCACATGGCTAGTTTAAGGTAGGACATCTGGTGTTGGGCTTCGGCCGAATGTGGCACGTGAATATGGGTTGGGTCGGTTGGGCTGCATCCCTCTAAGGCAGTTTAGGGAAGGCAACCCGGATACCTTGTGCGGTGGGATACTACTGAACTCTCCTTCTAACAAAAATTTTTTTTTGTTGAAAGGGGCCAACCCACTCATGTGAGTATCCCGGGCCGCCACAAGTCGGACTGCAGTCCACCAGCACCAACCTGCTCTCCCCAAAACCGTGTGCGGTCAATCTCCCAAACCGGGCTGACCTCCCTTAACTGATTTGTGATGGGTAGTTGTGGTTAGCGAAACATTGCACTTGTCTGGCCTCGATTCCCTGACCTCCTTTAGATGAGAAGTGATCCATTAATGCTCCCCTAAGGGGACATCCCAGGAGGTTACCCATCCTGAAACTACTCCCATCCGAGCACAATTAACTATATAGTTCTTTCACTTCCCATCACCAATTGATCTGCAACTAAATTGGTGATAGGAAGTGAAAGAACTCTATATTAAGCGTGCTCGACTGAGAGTAGTTCCAGGATGGGTGACCTCTTAGGATGTCCGCATAGGGGCGCTTAACTAGATCACTTCTAACCTAAAGGAGGTCGGGGGATCGAGGCTAGGCAAGCGCAATGCCTCGCCGATCTCAATAACCCACCACAAACCAGTTATGAGAGTTTAGCCCGGTTTGCTAGTTTGATCGTACACATTGGTGTGGAGAGCGAGGAGCAGCTAGTGGACTGTAGTCCGCCTTGGGGCGACCCGGGATACTCACATGAGTGTGCTAGCCCCTTTCAATAGAGTGCACATGGCCACATTTACCCCAGGGTCTAACTAAGGGTTTCAGCGAGTGAAGCATCTGGGCCAGCACTTGCCCTCGGCTCTGGGGAGATAGCGAGTGCCAGCTTCATTTATCACTCACCACCCCCAAACGAGTGATAATCGCTTAGACCACTCACCTAATAGTGTTTTACCAGAATGTCCCTATTGGACTGCTAATACCCCTCTAAACAGTGAAGTTTCACTGTTGACATGCCAATTTGTATTGTGTTTAGTAAAACCAAAAGACGCGATTGCGCTATCGATAGCCCAGGATAAATAACTATAAATAGACCCTTAAGGGAACTTTTGGGGGGATCAGTCTCTGGCTTTCTTTCTCATCCAGTTGGCTTTGGTTCATTTCAAGAGCCTTCTAATGTGTCTGGCTCAGCTTTGGCTTGGGAGGGGAAGCTCTTTCAGATCTTCTGGGTGTGTGATGGGACCTCCTCACTGTAGCTTTGGTTTGTTCCTAATTCTATGTTTGTGGCCAGAAATTCAATTCGGGATAAGTAAGTTGATAGTTTGTTTTGTATTTAAGCTATTAGTGTTTTGTTTAGGTCTTTATTGTGCAAATCTTGCCCTTTTAGCTTATATGTCCCCTCCTCTTGTATTTATTTATGTCACTAATGTTTTTGTGCTCTTTTGTAGTTTTTCTCAATTTTCAGCCAAAATGACCTGACACGGCCACCAATATGGTCGTGTCATGGGACGTGTCGCCTGTCCCCAAAGAATCAACCACTAGAGGAAAGTCCAAAGTTTAACCCGACTAGGACATGGCCTCCCACACGGCCATGTCAGTCTGGCCGTGTCAACATGAACCGTGTCACCAGGAGCCGATGACTTTCCAGACCAGGACACGGCAACCGACACGGCCGTGTTGCCAGGCGTGTCGCCACCTCATCAATGTGTGCAGCCCGCCATTAATGCCCCCCCCCCCCCCGTCGAAGTCCATCAACCGCATAGGAAACGACCACCAACACGGTCGTGTCGTTGGCCATATCAGCATGGGCGTGCCCGCCAGTCGGCATTGCAATGATCATTTCCTGCCAGAACTAGAGCCCGAAGTCAACAAGCACGGGACACGGCCACCCAAACGTCCGTGTCGTTGGCCGTGTCATCCCCTCTTGAATTTCTATAAATTCAGCCCCTCCCCCTTATTTCCAAAAGAGTCCTAGAGTTTGTAAGGAAGTGCTGCCCTTTTGTTTTCTAAAGTTTTTCATGTTTCTTCTCTCTCTCTCTCTCTTTCTATTTTTAGTTTAGTTCAATTGAAGTTTAGTTTAAGCTTTTGTATTAGCTTTTCTTGAAAATGCTTTAGTTGCTAATTGTAGGAGCAGAATAGGATTTCATTTTCATGCAATTGTACTCTTCAATTTCCAAGTGTAGCTCTCTTTAACATTAATAAAAGTGCTCTTTTCTCTTACCTTTCTTACTTTGTGTCTTTATGCTTTACTACTCATCCCCCCCTCCTCCACTTCACCAAGATTAACTAATACTCCTTGTACTCGATCTTGATGATTCGAGGTTCGAGTGATTAAGTTATGATGCTTTGAATTACCTTTTATTTTTAGGGTTTAGGCCTTGAATTACTCTTGATTCATCACGGGTTGGAGATATATCATCGATATATATTCTCCACCTTTGCTTTCATTCTTGGCTAGCCGAGAGGCTGATAGTTTGAAATGAGTGTTGAAATCGAAAAACGGTCTCTTGTGGAGTTCACCCTTGGGGAAGGGGTGATCGTGAACCTACTTCGCTCCTACAAGCAAAATAACAAAGGAAAACAGGAAAGAACTGACCCAAGGGCTCGGCGTGGAGGACCCACCACACACCCAGAAGATCTGAGAGCGCTTCCCCTCCTTAACCAAACGGCGGGCTAAGGTACCCTCAGAAAGTACTTGAAAGCTGGAGCAAGAGAGCACGGGAAGCATGCCTCCTGGGATACCCCGTGGGTCCTATTTATAGGTTTCAGAATTTGAAGTCCCAATAACCAAACAGAACTGACCTGAGATTACCAAAATACCCTTGGCTGGGTCTGCCAACAGCCAAACTCCTCTGTTTTGAAGGGCTATGGGTAGACCAGCGGGGGCAAAATAGTAAAAAGTACCTCATAGATCTGGGCGAGCTGGGGAGCCTGCCCACCTCTATAACACCCCTATCCGTCGCATAACATATAACAGTAGGTCCGGCCGGGGCCCGACGGCATATACCACAGATAGACCGGGTGGTTATCCAATGGAAACCATCCAACTAATAACCAACGTCCTACACAGAGTCATTCTAGCAGAAGCAATTTAAAGTTGCAATAAAAAGAACCCAGCACGAGCATGAATGTCCACTACCCAAACCAACAGGAATGAAGTACAATACACAAGTACAATAGCCTTAAGGCCTTACATTTCTTGACAAACTTCGGCATGCAGGCCGGTCACACATGAATAAAGCAAGGAAACACTCAATATTTAGGCCTTCGAGGGCCGGCTCAGCAACTTGGGCTTTAGCCCGCTATTTACTGCTTGGTCCTGCAGCACCTGCAAGAAACATCCCACCGCAACGGTGGCAAACAAAGGCAATGGTAAGCTATGTTGACCAAATTATAACGATCCCGCCCCCAAACTCGGGGCAGCGATGCTCCTTCCCTGTACTTTATTAGCATAACCAAACATTATACAGTAATAACCCTACATCACAGGCGTAGGCACGCACGGCCACATACCCCGTGCTCTCAGGGCACACTCTCGATGAACCCGGTCACTACCGCGGTCTCACCACTGCCCCCTGGACGGCAATAACTCGTGAGCATTTGGTCTTTCTGGCCACTGCCTAAGCCCTACATCTATGCCAATGGTAAGTTGCCAAGTAACTTTAAGTCACTTTTCCGAATGACATAGAGCGGGTACGGTTCCGCCTAACCCATTGCTCACACCGCCATGTCACTTTAAGACATGGGCGCGGGTCAAACTTCCCCGAGTCCCAATCCGATTTCACACTTTACATAACCCAGTTATGTACAAGTTGGCTCCAAGGCCACCATGTTGGCAGAATCACGCATCTGCCCAGTTTTCTGGGTGCACCTTGGAGTTAATCACTAAGTCTCCCTGTTGCAATCTATCGCGTAGAAAACCCGAAAAACAACCATACGCGCGAAGTCTTTTCCGGCCATCCATGCAATGCAACATCACCGATCCAGACCAACTTGTCTGCGTAGGCTTCACACATCATGTCTATATTTGTTCTCGATTATGGACTCTACATATACACAACGGGGACTATTCATGTCTACCCGAAGGAACGCCTCAACTCACCGCAAACTCGCAAGAGCAGGCTTCCTATTCAAAGGAAAAGAGGACTTCATATGTGCTAGGATGAGAATCGTTACCCTAGCATTTTTCCTTGGTGCCATGGAAATGTAAGCGGATGAAAAGCACCGCAATCTCCTCGCCTCCGTAGATCCAAAATCGGCTCGTGATTTGGAGCTCCGAAGCTCCGCCGGTAACCGGATCTAGCCTCCTTTCTTCATCCTTGCTCTCCCCTCTCTCTAGACTTTAGAAAGATACTAAGTGAAAGAAATGAGGGATTTGAAACCCTATTCCCGCGTATAACCCAGAAGGAACAACCCCCAGCCGTCGGATCCCAAAATAAGGAAACGAACGGCCACGATCCGGAGCTCAAATGCAAAATCTGGGCCGAATACGGCCTGTGACACGCTCGTGTCCAGGGTCGTGTTCCCCATTCGCCGTCGAAACCGACGCGTCCCGAAATATACACGGGCACCCAACACGCCCGTGTTGGACGTGACATGCCCGTGTCATCCAGTACACGCCCGTGTTCCTGGGCATGTTCCTCCATCGATACAGGACCAACACCAACCCAAGATGCACACGGGTCTTGGACACGCTCGTGTCCCATTTGACACACCCGTGTCTATCCGACACGGCCCATGTTCCCAAAATCATGTGTCTCCAAAGAAACAACCCGGTTTCAACCCGAGAAGGACACGACCTCTGACACGCACGTGTCCCAGGCCGTGTTCTCTGCTCGACGATCATCGACCCAAAATTCGTCAACCTCTCACATAGAGCGTCGACAAGAGCTTGACACGCCCTGGGACACTCCCGTATCTCGGGTCGTGTTCGCTGCTCGACGATCGTCGATTCCAAAATTCGTCGACTTCTCGGCCAGATCGTCGACCCAAACACGACATGCCCTGGGACACGCCCGTGTCCCAGGCCGTGTGCCCCCTGCCAAATTCCAAACTTGGCTCAAAACGCCTCCGATCGCTCTTTTGAGTTTCGGGGCATTACAACTGTAACATCCCATTTCCAACTAGACCCCTAAGTGTGGTTTTGTCTATGACTAGGTCATGACGAAACCCTAGGAAGCCAGAAATGGGCCAAGTGATAGAAGGACAATGTGAGGATCACCATGGTCTACCTATGACACAACCTCATCACCAAACTTAGGGTTTGACCTTAGGGCTTCACCATGACTCCATGACACCACCACAACATCACTAACATATCATAGGGTCCACTAGAGACTTAAGGGTCCATTGGAGTCAACCCAAAGTGGCCAATTGGACCTAGGACCACCATAGGCCTAAATTGGGCAAGGTGCCCTAACAAAGGGCAGTTGGCCTCTAATGTGCCCAACCAACCTTGCGCAGGTCTTCCTAGACCTAAAGTGAGGTCAATGGGTCACTAAGGACACATTGGGGTCAGCCCTAGAGGCTAAGTTGACCCAAGTCAACTCAAACCCCTAATCTGGTCAAAGTACCCTAACTAAGGGTAGGTGACCTCCAAAGTGCAAGGTAACCCTACATAACCCTTCCTAGACCTTAGGGGAGGCCAATGGGTCACCAAGACCCATTGGGGTCAACCCAAATGGTCATGTTGACACAAGTCAACTCTAGCCCTAAAGTGGTCAAAGTGCCCTTATCAAGGGACATGTGACCCCCAACATGCCCAGCCAACCCTACTCAAGTCTTCCTAGACCTTAAGGGAGTCCAATGGGTCACCAAGGACCCATTGGGGTCAACTCAAATGGTCATGTTGACAAAGGTCAACTCTATTATAGTGTTAGATCAAATTAGCCTAAATGGGCTAACCCAAGCTCAAACCCATTTCCCCCACTTGGGCAAACTTCATTTTTATTATTAATATGAGTTAGTGGGCTGCCAATATGCTGGAGGAGAGATCAAAATTCGGCCATGGTGAGTAGGAGAGAGAAAGCTCCATTTTTCCCTTTAATGGAGGAGAGAGAAAGTGAGAAAAGAGGCCATTCATGGCCAAGGGAGACGAAGGGCCTCTCCAATTGATTCCAAAGGCTGAATACATTCCCCCTCATCAGTTTTGAGGAGTTTAATAGCCATGGCTGGCCACCCAAGGTGGCTGAAATCAATTTCTTCAATAAGGAGGAGAGAGAAAGAGTGGTCCATAATGGCATGGAAGATGAAACCCCCACAAATCCCCCCATTGATGGCTGGATTCAACTCCTCAGGAGTAGGGGAGGAGTTTCCAGCATTCTTCAGGTCACCAAGGGGCTGAATTCATTGAGATTTCAGTTTCCCAAAATTCCCCATTAATGGTGGAAATGGGGATTCAAGCTATGACCCTCCATATCCCCCTTTGGATCTTTTAAAAGCTTCACCAAGGTTAGATAAATCATTTCCACCCTTCACCTAAAGAAACCGTGCAAGTTGGCTGTGTAGTTGCAGAGCACCGAAAAGCTCCACCACCGGCCATGGCGCACCACCACACTCGTCCGCAAGCTCGCTTAAAGGACCTCCTCTACTCCTCTCTTCGTGGGCTAGAATCCTAGATCAATTAGGAGAGAAATCGGGCTCAATTGAGCCGGATTGGGTGAGGAAAATTTCAGTTTTTCATGGCTTTTTATACCTCGTGAGTTCGCCGGAAACCGCCCCTCCGGCGGCCATACCGCCGCCCGGCGATAGCCCCCACCTCAACGATGGTGGTGGCGGTGGTGGCCGGGCAGGGAGGTGGCCGGGTGGCTGGGAAAATGGCTTGGAAGAAGCTCAAGGTCGGGCTGATCACAACCCTTGGCTGGAGGAGGAAGATGACCAGGATGCGTCGGATTTGCTTTAAGATTCCTTCTGCATCATTTCTTTTATTTAGTTTTGATTTCTGAATTTTTTATCTTGTTTTCTGGGCTATTTTGAATTAATTTTTAAAACTACGTAGGGCAACCTGGTGGGAAACGTTCAATATGAAAGTTCTAGCCCTATGGGTCTACCTTAATACAAAATTGATTTGGACCAATTTGGCCCTCTGGTTGGACCAGGGCACCCATTTTGGTGGGACCTGTACCTAGGGCTGTCCTGAGATTCAAATGGATGCCCACCCTTCATCCCTTGTCCAAATGGGCTGATAGTTAGACAGGGGATCAGTATTAACTATACCTAGGGTCTATCCAAAAATGGGATTTTTTGGAGATACTTTGTCTAAAGTGTTTTACTTTTATTTAATAATGCTAGGGTACTTAATTAAGTGGTCTAATGACCTCCAAAACCTCCCAAATTTTGGTGAGTGGTCCCTGGCATGAATATCTAGCTCTGTACAAAATTGCAACTCATTTAGATGGGTTTTGTGTAGGGAATCACCAAATCCTAGTTTGGTCTTAAGGAGGTGTTTTTGATTAAAAGTGCACCATGGGCTTAGGGTGTCCACCTCCCCTCAACAGATGCTGAGGTTTTGGACACTGACTTAGTATGACCAATGTCACCCTCTTAAGGAAAATGGGGTCATTTAGGCTTGATTTACCCTAGGGTTCAACCTCAAACCCTAAGGAAGGACTTTTGGGGGTTGTGAAGGATATGGGGGCTAATGCCCTTGTATGACCTTGAAAACTTAGTAGAATTGAAGGTAGTGTAACATAAGTTGTCTGGAAGGAATCTTAGAGAACTTGGAGGAAGGTAGACATCGCAAAGCCCTAACCCTAGTTTTAGGGTAGAAGCACAATTTTGTAAATTTAGCTACTAAACCTTATTTAAAAGTTGTGAAACTTGGGTAGAGTAAGGTTTAGACCATCTAGAACCCCTAGTAATTTTATTAGAATTTTATGAATTATATTTCTAGTACTTTATCTGTTAAATTTCAAAAGGCCCCAAAATGGTTTTCTAATTAATTTGATTATTTTGTTCATTTGAAACTGATGAAACTTGGTCAGTATATGACCTAGGTCTAAGTGAATATTCCTGAATTTTGTTACAAATTTTAATTGATGATATTTAGTACCTCCTTCACTTGTTTCAAAACGGGGCTTTGGTGGTATAAAATTATATATGGATGATATATCTGTTAAAAAATCATGAGACTTAGGTAATGATGATTTCAGACCAGAATATGCTTGTAGAAATTTATTCATAATTTTTAGAGGGTTTATTACAGTACTTCCTTTACAAGTCCATAATCTGGGGATTTTGATAATTAATTTATTCAGAGATTAATACTTGCTGACAAATTATGAAACTTGACCATTGCTACTTTTAAGGTTGTATCTGCATATTATAATTAATTTATAATTTTTGGATGGATATTTTCTGTACTTGATTCATAAACAACGGAACATAGTAAATATTGCTAAAATAATTTTAGTGCCCTTTTGATGATAGAAAAATTGTGATACTTTGGATTTACCATACTGAGATAACCAAATATTTATCATAATTTTTTTAGGCATCTTGCATGAGTACTTAGGGTAGTTCATGTTCAAACTGGTAGCCTTTCGAAGATTTAAGGAAATTAATTAAATGCCAGATAAATTAGGAAAATTATAATTTCCTGGATTTAGTCTATTTGTGTCATGATAAATCTCTAGTAAATAAGGTAGGCCATTTGGATGAATATTTGGGACATGGTGTAGGAGTTAGTCATTTTGGATAGATATGGATGAGTTCACCATAGAAGGATAGGAAGAGTGGTAAGGAATTGGTTTGGCTAGAGTTTAGAGGCGCTCGGGTTCGACGAAAGATCGTCTTCCCCGAGGTGAGGTGGAGTCAAATCACCCTAGGATTAGCCTATTGAAATATGAGAATGTAATGGGTAAGGGAATCAACCAAAAATAATAATAAGTACCTTGCGAAAGAGAACGCTGGCCGTAATCCCAACATAGTTCCTAGTGCCCCCTGAGAGCCCTTCACAGGGAATACCGAGGGAAGTCCTGGGTTAACGTAAACTGTATTAACAAGCTGAAAAGAGTAACTTAGTAATTAGGGTTGCACATTTCACGAAACACAGATAGCACGGGAAGATAGTTGGGAGCTTCAGCTTGGATAGTTAAGAGACGATCGTTTTGGTCCGGGGAGCTTCAGCTCGATTGTTTGAGATGAACATTTTGGTCCGAGGAGCTTCGGCTCGATTTTGAATACGATAAATTTCCATGTGCATGAAATGAAAGAAAATTAAGGTGGTGGGTCTTCTGTATTGGAGGGTCGATGCACCGACACCAATACGCTGACTCGGCAAGTGTGGTTAGCACTTCGCCAACAGAAGTTCGGTGCGCCAGCCGGCAAGAGTACGCAGGAGTCCGCTTCGTGCACCAAGCGTTGAGGCATACGATAGGTCTGACCGGTAGTGCTTTACTGGTTTAGAGGTGGGCGAGGCCCAACCCACCGCTTCTGTCTGCCACTACAGAGGTATCCTGGGAGGTTACGACTCCAGAAAGGGGGAACTAAAAGTCTGTGTGCACATAGTCGGGTATGTGTGTTGCACTTGCATGTTCCATCATACCCACTTGCATGTCATAGCATAATCGATTCATTTAACCCTGACACCTAAAGTATAAGTGGAGTGGGACGCTTATACATTAGGACTTGCAAAATGACCCCTTGGTCTATAAGCTTGTGTGGGCAAGTTTATAAATTAAGGTTAATTTTAATATATATTTACTGCTGTTTGATAACCGACACCCCAACGTATAAATTGGTATGAGACTTTTTATACGATGGGAGCCTTGCAGAAGACCCCTTGGCATATGTGTTCTCACATAAGTGAAGGTTACTTTTCATATTTCATCTTATTGTCAATATCTATTATAGAATTGCTAGTATAGGTCCGCTGCCATCTATTTTTGATTATTCTCCACCTTCAAGTCCTCCCCTTTCTTCCTCTCCGCTCGGTGCCTAGGAGCCATGGGGGAAGGGGGGGATGATAGGGCTTAGTATTTTAGACTAACGGTTTTCGAACCGCATCATTTAGGGGATCGTGGAGCCCAACATGGAGGAGCAGCCCCAGAGACCGGTGCACTTGGAGATGTGGCAATCTAGCTCCGGAGTTCATACAGCCGGGACCGTGAGTCTCAACCTTGAGTAGATGTTCTGTTTTTGCTTCCGCATGAGTGATTTGTAGTGAGCACATGATGTACCGGGCATAAGCCCGTATTTTAGTACTCTGATATATTTTCTGTGGACACTCCCTTCGTGGAGATATATTTACTATGATATGTGATTTTCTGTGGACTGCTAGTTTGCATTTACTTTGTTTTGCTATTTTTCTGTGATCTAATTGGCCGGCAGAATTGGCGCTTTGGGGTGATGACCCTTCAGGGCATGAAGGAGTCATCGCAAAACGACGGTTCTGGGCCTAAGACCCCGGTGTTGAAAAAGAAAAAAAAGGGGGGGGGGGGTCTTACAACAACTCTCTCCCTCTTAAAAGAATTTCGTCCTCGAAATTTCATAAAGGAAAGATAAACATAAAAACTTAAACGGTACCTGAGTGAAACAACTCTGGGTACTCCTCAAGCATGGTCTGCTCTCGCTCCCAAGAGAGCTCTTCCCGACCTCAATTGTCCCAATGGACCTTGACCATCCTGATCTCTTTGTTGCGTAACCGCTTGACTTCCGAGTCCTCAATTCGTACGGGCTTGACCTTCGTCGTCAACCCATTATTCACCGGCACTTGATCCACCGCGATCACATGCGAAGGCTCTTGCACCGCCTTCCGCAACACCGATATATGAAATACATCGTGTAGACCACTAAGCTCCACTGATAGCTTCAACCGATACGCTACTTCGCCAATCCGCTCCAGAACCTCAAACGGTCCAAGGTACCTCGGGCTTAGCTTCTTCAAGCGCCGCACCCGCGAGACACCCTTGAACGGCTTGATCTTCAAGTACACCCGGTCGCCAACAATGAACTCCACGTTCCTGTGCTTGACATTATAGTACTTAGCCTAGCGGTCCTGAGCGATAGCAACCTTTTCCGAATCGTTCGAACCTATAACGACCCTAGCCGATCCAACGTGACGGTGTCACGGCTCCGCTCTAGGCATCGCTACCGGGCTGCAGCCCAAGCACCCCAACCCCTCTCCAGCCCACTGGCGGGTTGTTGGTGGCCACAGCCTCCCTTTGATGAGCGAACTCGACAGTCAAGTTGGGCCGTACGGGGACTTCCCAGGAGGTCACCCATCCCAGTACTACTCTCGCCCAAGCACGCTTATCAAAGGGATGGGTGACCTCCTGGGAAGTCCCCGTACGGCCGAACTTGACTGTCGAGTTCGCTCATCAAAGGGAGGCTGTGGCCACCAACAAACCGCCAGTGGACTGGAGAGGGGTTGAGATGCTTGGGCTGCAGCCCGGTAGCGATGCCTATAGCGGAGCTGTGACACCGTCACGTTGGATCGGCTAGGGTCGTTATAATAAAAGTGCACTTTTTTGTAACGACCCTAGCCGATCCAACGTGACGGTGTCACGGCTCCGCTCTAGGCGACGCTACTGGGCTGCAGCCCAAGCACACCAACCCCTCTCCAGCCCACTGGCGGGTTGTTGGTGGCCACAGCCTCCCTTTGATGAGCGAACTCGACAGTTAAGTTGGGTCGTATGGGGACTTCCCAGGAGGTCACCCATCCTAGTACTACTCTCGCCCAAGCACGCTTAATTATGGAGTTCCTTCACTTCTCATCACCAATTGATCTGCAGCTCAATTGGTGATGAGAGTTGAAAGAACTCCATAGTTAAGCGTGCTCGGGCTGGAGTAGTACTAGGTTGGGTGACCTCCTGGGAAGTCCCCGTAGTGCGGGCTTGACTATCGAGTTTACCTCATCAAAGGGAGGCTGTGGCCATCAACAACCCGCTTGTGGATGGAGAGGGGTTGGGGTGCTTGGGCTGCAGCCCGGTAGGGTCGCCTAGAGCGGAGCCGTGGCACTGTCACGTTGGATCGGCTAGGGGCCTTACAATAAAAGTGCACTTTTATTTGTAATGACCCTAGCTGATCCAACGTGACAGCATCACGGTTCCGCTCTAGGCGACGGTACCAGGCTGTAGCCCAAGCACCCCAACCCCTCTCCAGCCCACTGGCGGGTTGTTGGTGGTCACAGCCTCCCTTTGATGAGCGAACTAGACAGTTAAGTTGGGCCGTACGGGGACTTCCCAGGAGGTCACCCATCCCAGTACCACTCTCGCCCAAGCACGCTTAACTATGGAGTTCCTTCACTTCTCATCACCAATTGATCTGCAGCTCAATTGGTGATGAAAAGTGAAGGAACTCCATAGTTAAGCGTGCTTGGGTGAGAGTGGTACTGGGATGGGTGACCTCCTGGAAAGTCCCCGTATGGCCCAACTTAACTGTCGAGTTCGCTCATCAAAGGGAGGCTGTGACCACCAACAACCCGCAGTGGGCTGGAGAGGGGTTGCGGTGCTTGGGCTGCAGCACGGTAGTGTCGCCTAGAGCGGAGCCGTGACGCTGTCACGTTGGATCAGCTAGGGTCGTTACAAATAAAAATTGTAACACCTCCCCTGTAATGAACGTATAATATGTGTCCGGCCGGGGCCCCACAACATACGAACGCCACAGCTTTAGTATTATAAGATGATATAACTACCCACACTCATAACTCTTTGCACAACACAGCGGAAACACAAGCAAGACAAGAAGTTATCCACCACTACAAGATTATTAAAAAGATGGCCTTATGGACTTACAACAAGTGAGTCCAAACTCAAATAATTCAACAATCATGAAAGTGCATAAGCACTCCTAGTCTACCTCGGCATGCAAGCCGGTCAGCAAGGGCATCAAAACATACAATGTCATAAAGAGTAGAGCTACTAAAAAGTTAACACTTCATGAGGCTTAGGCCTTTCTGTCCGGCGAGCTAGCTCCTGCTTGCGATCCTTGCCCTGTAGAAATTATTAGTAACGTGGGTCAGCAAAGGCTGACCTCAAACTGTGTAACCAACACATCTCCTCCCGGCCGCCCATAACGGACCCCGGGGAACCATCCAACCTGCAAGTCAGCACTTCGTATGCAATATATAAATATAAACAAGAAGTGCATTAAGAACAAGCTTGGATGTCTCAAACATCATACACGTTCTCTACGGGTTGAGCATATAATATAAAAAGGGGCCTACTTATGCAACATGTATGCAACCACCTGTGTTTCACCCAAGGCACCCTATAGCGTATGAATCTAGCACAACATCACATCAATTGAGTACTCATCATTTCCCCATTGGCATAAAGCCACAAACAAAGGGGGGTAACACAATCTCCCCCAACGACGTACAGGCCGCCACATGGAACTCTTGCTAAGGCCCAACCCGCTCAAGGTCTTAGACCCGGGCTTGACTGCAAGCTCTGACGTCTCATGTCAGGATTCCAACAAACACAAACTGACCGATTCTAAGAAGCCTTGCTGGACCCCACCCGCTTATGGCCTCATTGCCCGGGCTTGCCCCCATGCTTGGCATTCTCGTCAGTCTCACAGAAGGGGACTAGTCTCGGTGGGACACTTTGCACACATGACTTGCACGTCACAGGATAGCCAGCCGACCACGGAGACACAGCCACGCCTTAGCACATCAAAAACCAAGACAATTCCACCCTAGTCCCTCATTTGTACTGCAGCGTTCTCGCGCACTAAGGAAATATCTACCACTCATGCGGAGCTAACCTTGTCCACCAAGGAAACCATCTACCGCCATTGAGGAGCTAACCTTGTCTGGTTCCGCCTACACGCACTTACTCGAGAAAAAAGGGGAAAAATCACCACATCACAAAACGACATCTTGCCGCAACGGATCTCTACGAATCCTTAAAGCTCGTATGCAACATCACCGAGTCGGACTAACGGTCGCGACTACGGCTTCACACACCATGCCTAATCCACTAACAGAGCAGATCTCTAATGCAAAAACATGCCAGGTATGCACTCAATCGACCTGGAGGTTCCTCTTGAACCTTGGCGACCCAAACCCCTCTCATTTGATTGTTTGGTGCCCAAAAACTAGAAAATAAAATATGCTAAGACATGCATCCTAAAACCGAGAGGAGAAGTGTCGTTACCTTCCGACTCCTCTTCCTAGCCATGGCAAAATAGCCGGATGAAAACCTTCGCAACGGTCTAGCCTCCACGGATCTGGACTCGGCTCGCGATTTGGAGCACCGAAGCCTCTCCAACAGCCGGATCTATACTTCACCTTCTTCCTTGCTCTCCCTTCTCTCTAGAATTTTAGTAAGAGAAAGCTTGGAGAAGAATAAGGGTTTCCAACCCTATTCTCGGACTTAACTCCCCAAGAGCAGTCCAGGACCATAAGATCCCAAAATAAGGGAAAGAATGGCCACGATCTGCCTGAAAAATAAAACACCTGGGCCGAATACGGCCTGGCACACGCCCGTGTCCAGGGCCGTGTCCCTCATTCGCCGTCACAAATTGATGCGCCTGGAACAACACATGGGCATCCGACACGCCCGTGTTCGACCTGACATGCCCGTGTCCCGACTGACACGGTCGTGTGGTCGGCCGTGTGCCTCCATCGACACAGCCCCGAAAACAACCCGAGAATGACACGGCCTGGGACACGCCCGTGTCCCACGCCGTGTGCGAAGTCTCGACACTCGTTGACTGCCTTTGTGTCGACACCGCGGAAAAACGTCGAGCGAAGATGTCGACCATGCGGGACACGCCCTGTGACACGCCCGCGTCACAGGCCATGTGGCCCTGTCTCGACACTCGACACTCGTCAAGTTAACTTCGTCGAGAGAAGTTCGTCGACTAACTCACACGGCCTTGGACATGCCCGTGTCCTAGGCCGTGTGCCTTGTCTCGACACATCATCGAGCGAAAATGTCGACACCCCGGGCCGGTTGTCGACACGGGCTCGACACGCACTGAGACACGCCCGTGTCTCAGGCCGTGTGCCCAGTCTCGACACTTCGTCGAACGCAAAATGTCGACTACGCGGCCAAGTCGTCGACTCTAGCCTGACACGCCCTGGGACACGCCCGTGTCCCAGACCGTGTGCCCCTGCCAAAAACCAAAATTCCCTCTTCAAAATTTTTGGGGTGTTATAACTCCCCCCCCCTTGAAATTACAAAGCAAAAGGGAACACAACTTAAATGGTACCTGATTTGAAGAGCTCTGGATATACTTTTATCATGGCTTGTTCTCGCTCCCAAGAGAACTCCTCACGACCGCAGTTGTCCCATCTGATTTTCACGAGTTTAACCTCTTTATTCCACAACTACCGAGTCTCCAAATCCTCTAAAGCAATTGGAAGGACCCGCATCCTCAAGTCTTCCTCAATCGGCACCGATTGTAACACCCCAGATTTTGCAAGAGGTTCAGTCTACAGCTCTGGAAATTTTTGGGTTTCTGGCAGGAGGCACACGGCCTGCGACACGGGCGTGTCGTAGGGCGTGTCGAGGCCGTGTCGACACTCGGCCCAAGTGTCGACACTTTCGCTCGACAAAGTGTCGAGAGGGGGGCACACAGCCTGCGACACGGGCGTGTCGCATGGCGTGTCGAGGCCGTGTCGACACTCGGCCCAAGTGTCGACACTTTCGCTCGACAAAGTGTCGAGAGGGGGGCACACGGCCTGCGACACGGGCGTATCGCAGGGCGTGTCGAGGCCGTGTCGACACTCGGCCCAAGTGTCGAGGGCACACGGCCTGTGACACGGGCGTGTCACAGGGCGTGTCCCGCTTGGTCGACGATCTTCGCTCGACGTTTTTCCGCGGTGTCGACACAAAGCCTGTCGACGGGTGTCGAGACTTGGCACACGGCTTGGGACACGGGCGTGTCCCAGGCCGTGTCACCTCTCGGGTTGGTGTTGGGGCCGTGTCGTTGGAGACACACGGCAGGCCACACGGCCGTGTCACTGGGGACACGGGCGTGTCGGATTGAACACGGGCGTGTCGAATGCTCGTGTCTGATTCCAGGCGCGTCGATTTGAGACAGCGAATGAGGCACACGGCCCTGGACACGGGCGTGTGCCAGGCCGTGTTCGGCCCAGGTCTTCTATTTTCCAGGCAAATCGCGGCCATTCTTTTTCTGGTTTTAGGATCTAACGATTCAGTCCATCTCCTGGGGAGTTAAGACCGAATTCAGGGTTGGAAACCCTCATTGTTTTCCAAGTTATCTCTTTCTAAGATCTTGAGAAAAGCTAGAACAAGGAGGAAGAAGAAGAAGGTCTTGGGCTGTAGGAAGGGTTTCGGTGCTCCAAATCGCGAGCCGAGTCCGGATCCGTGAAGCTTAGACCGCTGCGAAGATTTCCATCCGGCTATTTTGCCATGGCAAGGAAGAGGAGTCGGAAGGTAACGACATCTCTCCTCTCAGTCTTTAGGATGCACGTTTTTAGCATCGTTTTCTTCTAGATTTTTGGGCACCAAACTCTCAAATGAGAGGGTCTTTGGTTTGCCAAGGTTCAAGAGGAACCTCCGGGTTGATTGAGTCCGTCCCCGGCATATTTTGCATTAGAGATCCGCTTCGCTAGTGGATTAGGCATGGTGGGTGAAGCCGTAGTCGCGACCGTTAGTCCGACTCGGTGATGTTGCATACGAACTTAGGGATTCGTAGAGATTTTCCGTTGCGGCAAGATGCCGCTTGTGTTGTGGTGGTGATTGTCCCGTTTGCTTGAAAAAAAGGGTACGTGCAGTCGAACCCGGTCAAGGTTAGCTCCTCGTGGCGGTAGATTGTTTCCTTGAGGGACAAGGTTAGCTCCGTATGAGAATGGAGATGGTTTCCTTGGTGGACAAGGTTAGCTCCGCACGAGTTGGAGATATTTTCCTTGGTGCGCGGGAACGTTGTGGTACAAAGAGGGATTGCGATGTGTTTATTCTTGGTTGTGTTGTGCCAAGGCATGGCTATGTCTCCGTGGTCGGCTGGCTATCCCGTGACATGTGCGTCATGTGTGGAGAGTGTCCCGGCGAGACTAGTCCCCTTCTGTGAGACTGACGAGAATGCCAAGCTTGGGGCAAGCCCGGGCAAAGAGGCCATGAGCGGGTGGGGTCCAGCAAGGCTTCTTAGAATCGGTCAGTCTGTGGTTGTTGGAATCCTGACATGAGACGTCAGAGCTTGCAGGCAAGCCCGGGGCTAAGCCCACGAGCGGGTGGGGCCTTGGCAAGAATTCCATGTGGCGGCCTGTGCGCCGTGTGAGGGAGTTGTGTCTCCCTCAATGTTTGCGGCTTTATGCCAATTGGGGAAATGTGAGTACCCAAATGATGTGATGTTGTGCTAGATGCATACGCTGTAGGGTACCTTGGGTGAAGCCCGGGTGTTGCATTCATGTTGCATAGTAGGCCCTTTCTTTATATGCTCAACCAATAGAGAACATGTTTGATGATTGAGACATCCAAGCCTGTTTTAATGCTTTTCTATTTATAGATGTTTATTTGCATATGAAGTGCTAACTTGCAGGTTGGAGGGTTCCCCGGGGTCTGTTAGTGGCGGCCGGGAGGAGATGTGTTGTTACACAGTTTGAGGTCAGCCTTTGCTGACCCACGTTACTAATAATTTTTACAGGGCAAGGATCGCACGCAGGAGCTAGCACGCCGGCCAAAAAGGCCTAAGCCCCATGAAGTGTTTTTCCCTCTTTTGTAGCACTACAGTTATGATGATGTTGTTTGAGACTATTTTGTCCGGCTTGCATGCCGAGGTAGACTAGGAGTGCTATGCACATTCATGTTTGTTGTACTATTTACTTTTGGACTTTTGTGGTAGGCCTTAAGGCCTTAGTTGTAACTCTTTTGGTTAGTGGATAACTTCTAGTTGTGCTTGGTTTTCCGCTGTGTTGTGCAAGTGTTTTGAGTTTGGGTAGCTATATCAACTTATAATACTAAAGCTGTGGCGTTCATATGTTGTGGGGCCCCGGCCGGACCCATATTATACGTCCACTACAGGGGAGGTGTTACATTTTGGTATCAGAGGGAGGTTGGATTCAAGGTCAGTGCGTAGAGAAGTTATCCACATAAGAGTAACGCGGGACCGTGAGTGTCCGTATGTTTTAGTCTTGAGATTGGAGACTAATCCCATATTTCTTGTCTTCCTGAAGAGTGCAAGCAACGAGGCGGGCACTTCAAGAGCAAGGGATGATCTCTCGGCGAGCAGTGCTACTGCTCCAGGCCTTTTGGGCACGGGTGTAGACCCGGCCAACTTCTGCCGTATGCTTGCAGAAGCGATGGTGGCAGCTCAAGCTGCAGCAGCGGCTCAGGTGGCAACCCCTGCCACACCAGATACGGCAACGGCCGTGCCAGGAGGAGAAGCCAGGCGAGTGGAGCCTTTGGCGGAGAGGGTAGTTGTCGGACATGGAGATCGGCACCTGAAGTATTTCCTGAGTTTTCATCCCCGTCATTCAAGGGAGTGGGTACTCCAACGGATGCGGAGGACTGGTGGGTTCGCATTCAAGAACTGCTAAGGGCGGCAGAGACGCCAGAGGAAAAGAAAGCTGAGTATGCGGCGTTCATGTTGGAAGGAGACGCCAAGTTATGGTGGGTGAGCCTTAGCGGCCGCCAGTTCCCGGACGCACCCCGTCAGTGGAAGAGTTCGGGGATGCTTTTCTTAAGAGGTATATCCCAGTTTCAACACGGTTGGCCCTACAGAGGCAGTTTCTGCATCTAATGCAGCGAGACAAGACAGTGGATGAGTACGTGCAAGAGTTCACCCGTTTGGGTCGTTATGCGGGAACGACAATGGCGGATGATGTAGAGAGGGATAACCTCTTCTACCAAGGGTTGAGGGAAAAATCTGAGACAACCCCTCATCTCCATGAAGAGGGCGGGATTTAATGAACTAGTTGAGGCTGCCAGGATCTTGGAAAATGATTTGGAGCGAACCCAACGCCGTAAGGGTTTTACTCCCAAGCAAGGGGAAGGGAAGCCTTCCCAATCTCATGGAAAGTCTGATGGGAGTAGGTGGAGGAAGAAGCCTTACACTCCCAGATCTGGTGAGAGGAGCAACTGGACGCCTGGGGGTTCCCACTCTAGGGGACCGCCGACGTGCTACAACTGCGGGAAGGTTGGGCACATAGCCCGTGCTTGTCAGCAAGGGGGAGCGGGGCAAGAGTCAAAGCAGGAGCAGTCTGTGCGCTCGGGCCCCAGTGCTGCAGAGAAAGGAAAGATGGCGGAGTCGAGCGCTTCTCGGTTCCAACCGGTGCAACCAAGGGCTTACAACCTTGGACAGCAAGAAGCGATCCGCCAAACTGATGTGGTGACAGGTATGAAGAGAATTTAAGTTTAAATTTGTGCTTCATCCTTTTAGACTTTTGTGTAATGTCTATGTTGTAGGCTTCGTGTTAGTTTCCGGATACCCCGCTAGGGTATTGTTTGATACGGGAGCATCGCACTCCTTTCTTGCGGAGAGCTTCATCCGGAGAATAGGAGTTGAGTCTTTCTCGTCGGGAGCAGAGTTGAGAGTGCGCATGCCCAATGGGTCATCTATGACCACCGGGGCTAAAGGGCGCATTTGTTGGGAGCTAGACGGAGTTGTCTTCGCTCTGGAAGCGGCAGTGTTACCATTAGTAGAGTTCGATGTCATTTTGGGCATGGACTGGCTTGCAGAGCAGCGCGCCAGCATTGATTGTTTATCCAAGGTAGTGACTCTAAGGAGTAAGGGGCAAGCGGAAGTCAAATTTTGAGGGCCTTTGTGGAGTGGCCTGTTCCCTGATTTCGGCCATGCAGTTGGTGCGGGCAGTTAACCAGGGTGGTGTAGCGCTTGTAGCATTATTGGAGGTTTGTCTCTCCCAACTGTCTATTGAGGAAGTGCCTGTGGTGGCAGAGTTCAAGGATGTGTCTCTGGATGAACTTCCTAGAGCGCCTCCTCGGCGGGAGATCGACTTCTCGATCGAGTTAGTGCCGGAGGCTAGACCGGTGTCACGTCCTCCATTTAGGATGGCACCAAAGGAGTTGGCGGAACTTAAGGTACAGTTACAGGAACTGTTGGAGCAAGGGTATATTAGACCCAGTTCTTCACCGTGGAGCGCACCGGTGTTGTTTGTAAAGAAGAAAGACGGTAGCATGCGCCTGTGCATAGACTACCGAGAGCTCAATAAGTTGACCGTCAAGAATAAGTATCCGATCCCTCGGATAGACGATTTGTTTGACCAATTGGTGGGGTCAGTGGTATATTCGAAGTTGGACTTGAAGTCGGGATACTATCAGCTACGAATTCGTGATGAGGACATAACCAAAACTGCCTTTGGGACAAGGTACGAACACTTTGAGTTTACGGTGATGCCGTTCGGGTTGACGAACGCACCATCGGTATTCATGGATCTGATGAATCGGGTATTTCGGGAATACTTGGATTCTTTTGTGGTTGTTTTCATTGATGACATTTTGGTGTATTCCAAATCGCAAGTGGAGCATGAGACCCACTTGAGATTGGTTTTGCAAGTGTTGAGGGAGAATGAGTTGTATGCAAAATTCTCCAAATGCGCGTTTTGGTTGCAGAAGGTGGCATTTTTGGGCCACGTGATTAGTGGTGATGGGGTGGCAGTGGATCCAGCGAAAGTGGAGGCCATCAGAGATTGGCCGGTGTTGAGGACTGTGGCGGAAGTCCGAAGTTTTCTTGGACTAGCCGGGTATTATAGGAGATTCGTGGAGAATTTCTCGAAGATAGCTCTACCCCTCACTTCTCTCACTCGTAAAGATCATAAAATTTGTGTGGACCCAAGAGTGCGGTCAAGCATTTGAGGCCCTGAAGGAGAGGCTTATGATGGCTCCGATCCTGAGTTTACCGCAAGGGACCGATGGATTTCAAATTTTCAGTGACGCATCGGGATGCGGTTTGGGCTGCGTGTTAGTGCGCATGCAAGGTGATAGCTTTTGGGTCTCGACAGCTGAAACCTCATGAGAGGAATTACCCCGTCCACAACTTGGAGTTGGCGGCGGTAATCTTCGCATTGAAAATTTGGCGACACTATGTGTATGGCGCAAGGGTGGAGATCTTCACGGACCATAAGAGCCTGAAGTATCTCTTGGGATCAAAAGGACTTGAACATGCGGCAATGCAGATGGGTTGAGTTTCTTGGAGACTACGAAGTGGCGATTAAGTATACGCCGGGTAAAGCCAATGTGGTGGCGGACGCGTTGAGTAGAAGTACTCGGGGCAAGGAATTGGATCGAAGCTTGATAAGTTGTAAATATACCTATTTTGTGTACATTAAGTTAGATGTTTTCATTTATTTTTGTCTTTTTTACTTATTTTTATTCAATAAATTGCTCCTATTTTTGTAAATAATATACTAACTTGTTCTATTTTATTTTGCAGGAAAAAATGAAAAATCTGCCAAAATTGACATGTCACGCACACGCCCGTGACATGTTGGTCACGCCCGTGACCTGGGCGTGACACGTCAAATTCCCGAGAAATGACATCTTTTTGAAGAAATAGCGTGACACGCCCGTGTCACGCCCGTGTCACCCGCGTCACGCCCGTGACCCATGCCCGTGACCATCCAGATCGACGAAATCGCGCTCAACGATCGTCGACCCAGCTGACACGCCCGTCGACACGCCCGTGTCACCCGACACGGGGCGTGACCAAGCCCGTGTTCACTCAACTCGACACTTTTCAGCTCGACGATCGTCGAGTGTCGACACCTGCCTGTCACGCCCAGAGTCACGCCGTGACCTGGGGCGTGACCTTTCCAGCTAGCCCGACAAGACCTGCCCGAAGACTTTCGGCGCGCACCGCGCCCAGATCCACCTGCCTGTCACGCCCCTGTCACGCCCGTGACCAAGGGCGTGACCACTGCGAGACCGCCACGTGTCCAGCCCGAAGTCAACTTTCCCGTCAAATCGCCGGCCGCCTTCCAAATAGTACTGTCACGCCCCCTGTCACGCCCGTGACCAAGGGCGTGACCCATGTAAATTTTTTCTATAAATTCCAGTCTTCTGCTCTGGATTTCTGTTCCCTTTTTTGAACCATTTTGCTTAGGTGTTGTGCTGCAGGAATGCTTCCAAGGCTTATGTAAGGGATAATTTCTCCCCCTCTCCTTAGTTTTATTTTCGTGTCTTTGTAACTCGTCCTTTTATTTAATAAAATGTGTTCTTTTCTTCTCTTAATATGGCTTTGGAATGGATTTAATGCAAATCTCCCCTATGCAATCTTATTTTTCATTTTTGTTTTAACTTAGTTTCTGTTCTTCTTTATAAGAGTGTGTGTGTGTATGAGTTTAGCTTTTTAGTTTTATGTTTTAGTTAATTTTCTTACTTAGTTTTGTTAACTTAGATTTTTATAGCTCTTATTCATTCCTATAACCCGTAAAAACGCTTTAAAGTGTCTTTTTTTTTTCTTTAACTTAGCTTTTTCGTTTTAGGTTGTAAAACTTTTTCTTTCTTTTTATTTTATTTACACTTTTTTAGCGTTTTTATCAAGTTATAGGAATGATAATATATTCGTTTTAATTTTTCGCGCACTTCGATTTTTCGTTTTAACTTTTGCTCTTTTAATTTTTTTCGTTCTCTTTTTATGCATTTCTACCGCATTTTAGCGTAGAAATGTATTCGTTTTAATTTTTCGATCACTTGCATTTTCATTTTTATTTGCAAAACTTTCTTTCGGTTAATTTTTATTTTCCCTTTTTATGCATTTCTACCGCATTCTAGCGGTAGAAATGCAGTTGTTTTCAATTTTAGATAACTTAGTTTTTTTGCATTTTTTTTACTTGTGCGCATTTATTTCCGCCTACTCGTTAAGAGTTAAATGGCGCTCGCTTATTTTAATTCTGTAGAGTGCGTGAGTTTGTAATTTTCTTTTTTTCGCCTACTCACTTGAGTTTTAAATGGCTGGATTTTATTTTCTTGTAGAGTGTGTGTGTTTACTTTATGTCGAGAGAGTGTGTGCGTGCGTTGCATTTATTTTGTCCTACTCATTTGAGTAGGACCCATATTTATTTTCTCCTACTCATTTGAGTAGGACTTGCGTGTGTGCGTTTTACCGCTTTCTTTCTCCCGCCAACGCATTTGCGCCGGGACTCGCAATTTACTGCTTTCTTCAGTCCTACTCGTTTGAGTAGGACTTGCAATTTTCTGCTTTATTTTCCTGCTTTCATTTATCGCTTTCATTTTCAGCTTTCTTTCCTGCGTTCTTTATTGCTTTTCTCGCAAGCCGTCCCCATTCCGATGAGTGGCTAATAGTTCTTAGCCCTCGGCATCGAAGAGCATTGGGACAGATAAAATAGCTTAAAATAATTAAATGTCTAATTTTTCTAATTAATTAAAAGTACTTAAGGTTTGCCCGGGGTTAACAACGCGTAGGACCACATATCGATGTGTGGGCCTTATTTCCGTTTTTCATACGCTCGCCGAGAGGCCGTGCGTATGGACAGATCACCCCTTGGCAAAGAGAGTTCCGCACTAGCCCTCGAGAGGGGAGCCGCGCCAACTCTACCGGATTGGGTTCCCCACCCAATAGCGGGGTTCTTAGCGTAATGCGGGCGTTAAGAGGATCCTTCGTCGGACTAACGTTCGGTCGAATAGTCTTAGCGTTCAGGTGAGCGATAGCCCTATAGCTAGGTGAGCTCATTTTAGTGGAACCTCCACGGCCAAGTCTCCGCCTTAATTAGTTAGAAATTTAGGAGCTCTTTTTATTTAAACTCTATTTTAGTTCAATTGTTTTTTCGGTGCCATCGAGCTAAGCTCTTCATCGGCACCACCTTCAAGCTTTCTTTTTATTGCTTTCATTTTCTTCCTGTCATTTTCTGCTTTTTATTATATATAAAATATCCCGACAAGATAATTATCGGTAAAATAATAGTCCCCTCCAGGGAAGAGTAGAAATAATCGAACCGGACCCGAGAACAATACGACCTCGATATTCCACCCGGAATATCCTGTACTACTCACGATAGGTGCACTTGCCTCCTTTCGTTTAAAACTCGATTTCTAAACCTTTTTTATATCCAAAATAAATAAATAAATACGCGCGCCCCGTTTTCTTAAATAAATTCACTTCCGCCTTTTCTCAAATAAAACCGCCGGGTCGCCGCGTGACCGCAAATAATTTTGGAGTTTTAACAATCAAGCTCATGATGAGCGGTTGGTATGGGAATGGGAGTCCCCTGGATTGGAATGTGTTGCGAGAGGCGAGTCTAGCGTGGCTCGGTTGAACTGGGATTGAAGTGCAAAACGACTTGTCCGATCGTATTCGGGAAGCGACTCGATTAGATGTGGAGTTTCAACCTTTTGTGTTGGAGTCTCAACGGGCGAGAGCAGCACCTGGGAGATGATAGGGGGAATCTTGAGGAAGGATGGAAGGGTTTGTGTACCGCAGTTTGGCAATCTCCGTGAGGAGTTGATGTTTGAGGCTCACTTCTCAAAGTACTCCATCCACCCGGGCAGTACAAAGATGTACTTGGATATGAAGAAATCCTTTTGGTGGCCGGGGTTGAAGCGAGATGTAGCTTTGTATGTGAGTCGTTGCCAAACATGTGCCTTGGTGAAGGCCGAATGTCAGAACCGGGCGGGTTCCTGAAGCCCCTTCCAATTCCTGAATGGAAATTTGAGGACATCTCCATGGACTTTGTGCATGGGTTGCCTAGATCGCAGCATGGGAATGATGCTATTTGGGTGATCGTGGATCGCCTAACCAAGGTGGCTCACTTCATCCCAAATCGGAAAGAGGACAGCGTGGAGAAGCTGGTGGAGGAGTTGTATGTTCGCAACATTGTGCGACTGCACGGAATTCCTAAGAGCATAGTCAGTGATCGCGATGGACGGTTTACGTCAAGGACTGGAGATTGGTTCAGAAGAGCTTGGGCACGAAGCTAAAGTTTAGTACGGCGTTCCATCCTCAAACCGATGGGCAAACGGAGAGAACGAACCGTACTATGGAGGATATGTTGAGAATGTGCGTTCTTGATTTTGGCAAGAGGTGGGAGGATCACCTCTTCATGGTAGAATTTGCGTACAACAATAGTTTTCAAGCAAGCATAAAGATGGCGCCTTACGAAGCTTTGTATGGGAGGCGGTGTCGAACGCCAATGTCTTGGGCAGAGGCGGGAGACACCAAATTTTGGGAAAGGGTGCGGTAGTTGACGCTTGTGAGTTGGTACGGACCATCCAAGAGCGTATAAAGGTGGCGCAAGATAGGCAAGCAAAATATTTTAATACTCGTCACCGAAAGTTGGAATTTGCAGTTGGTGATTGGGTTTATCTGAAGGTCAAGCCGTTCAAAGGCGTCTCGCGGATTCGCCGACGACTCAGAAGTTGAGTCCAAGGTTTTTGGGGCCTTTTGAAATTGTTGAGCGGTAGGAGAAGCAGCCTATCGGTTGGCGTTGTCCGCAGATTTGAGTGGATTACATGACGTCTTCCACGTCTCCGTGTTGAGGAAAGCCTTGGTGGAGGCTAGCGTGGTGATTGAGCCGGCATCGGTGCCGATTGAGGATGACTTGAGAACGCGAGTCCTTCCAATCGCTATAGAAGATTCGGAGATTCGGCAGTTGCGGAATAAAGAAGTTAAACTTGTGAAAGTTCGTTGGGACAACTGCGGTCGTGAGGAGTTCTCTTGGGAGAGAGAACAGGCCATGCTAGAAGACTATCCAGAACTATTTTTGTCAGGTGCAATTTAAGTTTTGTACCCTTTTGTTTTGTAATTTCGGGACGAAATTCTGTTAAGTGGGGGAGAGTTGTAACACCCCAGATTTTGCAAGAGGTTCAGTCTGCAGCTTGGAAATTTTTGGGTTTCTGGCAGGAGGCACACGGCCTGCGAACGGGCGTGTCGCAGGGCGTGTCGAGGCCGTGTCGACACTCGGCCCATGTGTTGACACTTTCGCTCGACAAAGTGTCTAGAGGGGGGCACACGGCCTGCGACACGAGGTGTCGCAGGGCGTGTCGAGGCCGTGTCGACACTCGGCCCAGTGTCGACACTTTCGCTCGACAAAGTGTCGAGAGGGGGGCACACGGCCTGCGACACGGGCGTGTGTCGCAGAGCGTGTCGAGGCCGTGTCGACACTCGGCCCAAGTGTCGAGGGCACACGGCCTGTGACACGGGCGTGTCACAGGGCGTGTCCCGCTTGGTCGACGATCTTCGCTCGACGTTTTTTCCGCGGTGTCGACACAAAGCCTGTCGACGGGTGTCGAGACTTGGCACACGGCTTGGGACACGGGCGTGTCCCAGGCCGTGTCACCTCTCGGGTTGGTGTTGGGGCCGTGTCGTTGGAGACACACGGCAGGCCACACGGCCGTGTCACTGGGGACACGGGCTTGTCGGATTGAACACGGGCGTGTCAAATGCTCGTGTCTGATTCCAGGCGCGTCGATTTGAGACGGCGAATGAGGCACACGACCCTGGACATGGCGTGTGTGCCAGGCCGTGTTCGGCCCAGGTCTTCTATTTTCCAGGCGAATCGCGGCCATTCTTTTTCTGGTTTTAGGATCTAACGGTTCAGTCCATCTCCTGGGGTGTTAAGACCGAATTCAGGGTTGGAAACCCTCATTGTTTCCAAGTTATCTCTTTTAATATCTTGAGAAAAGCTAGAACAAGGAGGAAGAAGAAGAAGGTCTTGGGCTGTAGGAAGGGTTTCGGTGCTCCAAATCGCGAGCCGAGTCCGGATGCGTGAAGCTTAGACCGCTGCGAAGATTTCCATCCGGCTATTTTGCCATGGCAAGGAAGAGGAGTCGGAAGGTAACGACATCTCTCCTCTCGGTCTTTAGGATGCACGTTTTTAGCATCGTTTTCTTCTAGATTTTTGGGCACCAAACTCTCAAATGAGAGGGGCTTTGGTTTTCCAAGGTTCAAGAGGAACCTCCGGGTTGATTGAGTCCGTCCCCGGCATATTTTGCATTAGAGATCCGCTTCGCTAGTGGATTAGGCATGGTGGGTGAAGCCGTAGTCGCGACGTTAGTCCGACTCGGTGATGTTGCATACGAACTTAGGGATTCGTAGAGATTTTCCGTTGCGGCAAGATGCCGCTTGTGTTGTGGTGGTGATTGTCCCGTTTGCTTGAAAAAAGGGTACGTGCAGTCGAACCCGGTCAAGGTTAGCTCCTCATGGCGGTAGATGGTTTCCTTGAGGGAAGGTTAGCTCCGTATGAGAATGGAGATGGTTTCCTTGGTGGACAAGGTTAGCTCCGCACGAGTTGGAGATGTTTTCCTTGGTGCGCGGGAAAGCTGTGGTACAAAGAGGGATTGCGATGTGTTTAGTCTTGGTTGTGTTGTGCCAAGGCGTGGCTATGTCTCCGTGGTCGGCTGGCTTTCCCGTGACATGTGCATCATGTGTGGAGAGTGTCCCGGCGAGACTAGTCCCCTTCTGTGAGACTGACGAGAATGCCAAGCTTGGGGCAAGCCCGGGCAAAGAGGCCATGAGCGGGTGGGGTACAGCAAGGCTTCTTAGAATCGGTCAGTCTCTGTGGTTGTTGGAATCCTGACATGAGACGTCAGAGCTTGCAGGCAAGCCGGGGCTAAGCCCACGAGCGGGTGGGGCCTTGGCAAGAATTCCATGTGGCGGCCTGTGCGCCGTGTGAGGGAGTTGTGTCTCCCTCAATGTTTGCGGCTTTATGCCAATTGGGGAAATGTGAGTACCCAAATGATGTGATGTTGTGCTAGATGCATACGCTGTAGGTTATCTTGGGTGAAGCCCGGGTGTTGCATTCATGTTGCATAGTAGGCCCTTTCTTTATATGCTCAACCAATAGAGAACATGTTTGATGATTGAGACATCCAAGCCTGTTTTAATGCTTTTTATTTATAGATGTTTATTGCATATGAAGTTCTGACTTGCAGGTTGGAGGGTTCCCCGGGGTCCGTTAGGGGCGGCCGGGAGGAGATGTGTTGTTACACAGTTTGAGGTCAGCCTTTGCTGACCCACGTTACTAATAATTTTTACAGGGCAAGGATCGCACGCAGGAGCTAGCACGCCGGCCAAAAAGGCCTAAGCCCCATGAAGTGTTTTTCCCTCTTTTGTAGCACTACAGTATGATGATGTTGTTTGAGACTATTTTGTCCGGCTTGCATGCCGATGTAGACTAGGAGTGCTATGCACATTCATGTTTGTTGTACTATTTACTTTTGGACTTTTGTGGTAGGCCTTAAGGCCTTAGTTGTAACTCTTTGGTTAGTGGATAACTTCTAGTTGTGCTTGGTTTTCGCTGTGTTGTGCAAGTGTTTTGAGTTTGGGTAGCTATATCAACTTATAATACTAAAGCTGTGGCGTTCGTATGTTGTGGGGCCCGGCCGGCCGGACCATATTATACGTCCACTACAGGGGAGGTGTTACACCGATGCCGGCTCGATCACCATACTAGCCTCCACCGGCTTTCCCAAGACGGAGACATGGAAGATGTCGTGCAATCCACTCAGCTCCGCAGACAACGCCAACCAATAGGCTGTTTCTCCCACCCGTTCAACAACTTCAAAAAGGCCCCAAAAACCTTGGACTCAACTTCTTGAGTCGGCGAATCCGTGAGACGTCTTTGAACTGCTTGATCTTCAAATAGACCCAATCACCTACCACAAACTCCAACTTCCTGTGACGAGCATTGAAGTTTTTTTGCGGTCTTGCGCCACCTTCATACACTCTTGAATGGTCCGTATCAACTCACAAGCGTCAACTACCACTCCTTTCCCAAATTTTGGTATCTCCCGCCTCTGTCCAAGACATCGGTGTTCGACACCATCTCCCATACAAAGCTTCATATGGCGTCATTTTTATACTTGCTTGATAACTGTTATTGTAAGCGAATTCCACATGAAGAGGGGATCCTACACTTCTTGCCGAAGTCAAGAATGCACATTCTTAGCATATCCTCCATAGTACGGTTCGTTCTTTCGGTTTGCTCGTCAGTTTGAGGATGGAACGTCGTACTGAACTTTATCTTCGTGCCAAACTCTTCTGAACCAATCTCCCGTCTTGGACGTAAACAGTCCATCTCGATCGCTGACTATGCTCTTAGGAATCCATGCAGTCGCATAATGTTGCAAAAATACAACTCCACCAGCTTCTCCACGTTGTCCTCCTTCTGATTTGGATGAAGTGGGCCACCTTGGTTAAGAGATCCACGATCACTCAAATAACATCATTACCTGCTGCGATCTAGGTAGACCATGTACAAAATCCATGGAGATGTCATCAAATTTCCACTCAGGGATTGGAAGGGGCTTCAGGAACCCGCCGGTTTCTGCCATTCGGCTTCACAAGGCGCAAGTTTGGCAACGATTCACATACAAAGCTACGTCCCGCTTTAGCCCGGTCACCAAAAGGATTTCTTCATATCCAAGTACATCTTTGTACTGCCGGGTGAATGGAGTACTTTGTGAAGTGAGCCTCAAACATCAACTCCTCACGGAGTTTGCCGAACTGCGGTATACAAACCTTCGTCCTTCCTCAAAATCATCAACATCTCCCAGGAGCTGCTCTCGCCCTTTTGAGCCTTCAACACATATGGTTGAAACTCCACATCCAACCGAGTCGCTTCCCGAATGTGATCGGACAAGTCGTTCTGTATTTCAATCCAGTTCAACGAGCCACGCTGGACTCGCCTCTCGCAAACACATTCCAAACCAAGGGACTCCCATTCCCGTACCAACCGCTCATCATGAGCTTCGATCCATTCCCTTGCCCCGAGTACTTTCTACTCAGGCATCCGCCACCACATGGGCTTACCTGGCGTATACTGAATCGTCACTCGTAGTCTCCAAGAAACTCAACCCACCTGCGTTGCCGCATGTTCAAGTCCTTTTGATCCAAGAGATACTTCAGGCTTTTATGATCCGTGAAGATCTCCACTTTGCACCATACACATAATGTCGCCATATTTTCAACGCAAAAATTACCGCCGCCAACTCCAAATCATGGACGGGGTTATTCCTCTCATCAAGGTTTCAGCTGTCTAGACACAAAAGCTATCACCTTGTCATGCTGCACCAAGACGCAACCCAAAACCGCATCGATGCGTCACTGAAGATCTGAAATCCTCGGTCCCTTGCGTTAGACTTAGGATTGGAGCCATCATCAGTCTCTCTTCAGTGCCTCAAATGCTTGAATGCACTCTTGAGTCCACACAAACTTATGATCTTTACGAGTGAGTGAGGTGAGGGGTAGAGCTATCCGCGAAAAGTTCTCCACGAATCTCTATAATACCTGGCTAGTCCAAGAAAACTTCGGACTTCCGCCACGGTCCTCAAGAATGGCCAATCTTTGATGGATTCACTTTTGTTGGATCCACTGCCACCCCATCCACTAATCACGTGGCCAGAAATGCCATCTTCTCTAACCAGAACTCGCTTGGAGAACTTTGCATACAACTGATTCTCCCTCAGCACTTGCAAGACCACTCTCAAGTGGGTCTCATGCTCCACTTCCGATTTGGAATACACAAGATGTATCGATGAAGACAACACAAAAGAATCCAAGTATTGAAATACTGGTTCATAAGGTCCATAAACACAGATGGCGCGTTCGTCAGCCCGAACAGCATCACCGTAAACTCAAAGTGTCCGTACTTGTACCAAAGGCAGTCTTGGGTATGTCCTCATCCGAATTCGCAGCTGATAATAGCTGACTTCAAGTCCAATTTTGAGTACACCACTGACCCACCAACTGGTCGAACAAGTCGTCTATCCGAGGAATCAGATACTTATTTTAACGGTCAGTTTATTCAGCTCTCGGTAGTCTATGCACAGCCGCATACTACCGTCTTTCTTTTTACAAACAACACTGGTGCGCTCCACGGTGAAGAACTGGGTCTGATATTACCCATGCTCCAACAGTTCCTGTAGCTATACTTTGAGTTCAGCAACTCCTTTGGTGCCATCCTAAACGGAGGACGTGACACCGGCCTAGCCTCCGGCACTCACTCGATCGAGAAATCGATCTCCGCCGAGGAGGCACTCCAGGAAGTTCATCAGGAAACAATCATTGAACTCTGCCACCACGGGCACTTCCTCAATAGACAATGCTGAGAGTTAAACCTCAATCCGCTACTAGCTCAAACCCAAATTTATCCCCGCCACCATTGCATTTCCTACCTTTCAACTTCCGCCCTTACCCAAATCATCATAAATCAAATCGTTAAACAACTCACATTCACCAC